>VZRW01002788.1:150147-179648 GCA_013398125.1 Aegotheles bennettii
CGGGGCAGCCGAGCGAGCGGAGGGGCGCGGTGGCAGCGCCCGTCGGCCCGGTGCGTCCGAGCGCTGCTCCGGGTCGGTGCCGCCGCTGCTGGGAGGCAAAGAGACAAAGAGGCGCTTCGGTAGGCTGTGGGGCTGCAAAGCGCACCGAGGCGCTGGGGGACATCTCATCAGCTGCCCGTGTGCTCCTCGGCGTTTGTAACGGCCCCAGCTGCACGGCACAGAGCGGGGCTCGCCAGGCCCTGCGGGAGGCTCCAGGCGAGGCCTCGATCAGCCCCTGCAGAGCTGTCCGGTGCTGTCTTCCAGCCCTACAGCTGGTACTGGTGCCTTCACACACCGTGGGGGAAGTTTCTCCTCCCAGCCCCACTAAGCTGCAAGCAGGCCCTTACTCAGAATTTTCCTGCAGATGCTCTCACACTGTACAACTGCTTCACAGTCACACCACAGCTCAGGCTGCAAATTACAAACCAGGCTGGGTAGGGGCTTTTAGATCTTCACCTGGAAATGCGGGACAGCCCCTGGCGGATAGATCGTGGTGCCTAGCACACCTGATGTGCGGGACCTGCCACACGTGTGGGGTGAGCCTGTATGCATGCAGTAGCTAGTTCTCAGCCATCAGGCAGCCTGAGTTTCCAGGCATCTGGAAAAGTGGGCAGTTACTTAAAAAGTAGGGAAAAAGTGGTGTTGTGTGCAAGCATGCATGGGTCAAAGGATTTCTGTGAATAATGTAGTAAGTCTGTTCTCACCTGGTATCATCCTTCCTTTCATTCCCCCCTCCCCGATAACTCTCTTTAAAAGCTGAAACCAAATTAACTTAATTTGTGCACAGCACAGTTGCATGGAAGCCTCGGTGGTTCCTGGAGGGGCCAGGAAGCATTTGTCGGGTGATTGTATTTGTGCTATTCTTGATTTGGTCCATGGTGGGAAAGTAGGGAGAGAAAGGTTTCAGAATAATTTCAAACAGGTTCTGGAGTTCTGTATTTTACAAAACTTTTAAGCAGGGTATTCACTGGGGAGTAAACCAGGCAGTGCTGAAAAAAATGAACCACTGAGAGGGTATTGTTTTATTCTAACAGGTGGGTTTGCAGTAAAGATTCCTGTGACTGCAAGTATCTTTTGCAGGGAAGGTTCTTCTAAATAATCCCTGTTTCTTGCATTTTAAACAAGTACTTAAAACACTGTAGCTTACAATGCATATTTATTGACCTTTCTTAGGAACATAGACTTCCAGTTTGGAATCATCTTCACAAATCCTTGCCTAAACAGTAAGGTGGGCTGAGACAAGATGTTTCCAGGCTTCCTTTTTTTTCCCCTTATCACTTTCTGGAACTTACTGCCAGCTTTGAACACTTGTGAATAAACCAACCAGCAGACAATTTGAGGAGAGTGGTGTGACTGCTGTCTGCACTTGCCAGAATCAAATGACTGAGGAGTCAGAAGATACGGAAGTTATTTCAGGATTCATCTCCTGTGTAACAGCTGAGGAGTCAGCCTGCAGCTCACTCAATTACTTGGGAGCTGTCAAGGAAAGCAGTATCTTATTTTACAGTATTATTGAAATAAGGGTGCATGTCAGACAAAGAGAATTTACAACCCATTCATTTTCAGCATTCTTGTAATTCCCATTATTTGAAGTAAAACCTATCTTCCTGACAGACCAGCTTCTTAGTTCCCTTAATCCTGCAGCAAAGTGATAATCCTGTATTTGTGACCTCAGAGGCTGTTGCTATGGAGAATGGTGTGATATCACAAAGCCGGCACTGTGACTTCACTGTTGGTGGAAGCCACAGTTGAAGGAGGTGGCCTGCTCTCTGGAAGTTTATGCACTTCTGGTGTTCTACAAGCCCTATCTAAGGGGCCTCCAAAGATACCATGAGGAAATTACTCGGAATACAGGAATTATTTTCTCTAAAACCAAGAACTCCTTGCTTTATATCCCTCTTTTCTTTACCGTAAGAATTAGTGTTTTGCAAACCCAAAACTTTTATTGGAAACAATAATTATACCAAAACTTGAATCAAAAAAAGTTTGTCAGGAACAAGGCAAAAGACACACAAATGACATGCAAACCTTGATGCCCTAAAGCACACTTCTAGGATCTTACTTACATATGGAAATATGAAGGAGATGTGTAACTCTAGGTATCGTGACCGAGACTTTCAGGTATTCCCAAAGATGTTATGTGCGTGGATTCTTTTCATGTTCAAGTCTGAGCTTTAATGCCTGGTTCCAGAATTGAGTGCCTAAAATTAGGCTCCTAAGTAACTGTCCTGATTTCCAGAAGCACTGAGAGTACAGCAGCACTCAATGGAGATAAAGGGAAGTGCAAATCTACATCAGTTTTGAAACTTAAGCTGCGGCTACTAGAAACAATGTATGGCAATAGGAACCAGATTTGGCTCCTTTAATATCTCTGCCTTTGACCATAACAGAAAGTTTTTAGAGAAATAGTGCTTGCAACTATAAATGTCAATGGTTATCTACCCCTCAAGAGTGAAGCTATCAGAACCCAGGAAAAATATTAGTAAAAGAAAAGGGTAATTCCTTTTTTTTAACCTTTACTTTTTGATTATGTTGGGGAGCATATGACTGAACAACAGGAAGATGTTCTTGCCTCTAATAAAATTAGTATTTTATTTTCACTATTGATTATTCCATTTTTCATTGTCACCTTTTTCTGTGTGATATGAAATGTTATGCAGAGGAATTGAGGAGGATTACACACATACAACTGTCCCCATTGATGCAACTTTTGGAAGTTGTATAAGCTAAATCAGGTTAAAAACACCACTCTTATTCCAGAATAAAGGGGGATTTACAAGGTAATTCTGTCAGTGAATTAGTCTTTTAGATCAGAGCCCTGAGGTCAGTTTCTCTTTTATTCCTGTTACACAGATGTTACCCAGATTGTGTTCAGAGAGTGTACCAAACTAGATGCTGTGTAACAGTTCTATGGTATGACACCTCAACTAAATATAGTGCCAGAATTAAAATGAGATACCAAAATTTAAAGAAAAAAATAACAGGTCTCCTGCAGAGGCTTTGCAGACCACACATGGCACACAGGAGGCACTTGGGGAAGCCCCACATTTCCAAGTTCTTGTGAATGACACCTTCAAAAGATGTGTGTGTGTATGTTTTGAAGAGCTGCTCGTAAAGCAGCAGAACACTTCTAAAGACATTATTGGTGGTGACACACTTAACTGCTTTCACATGTCTTGGTTGACGCTGCCCAGACCATCAGCACGCTCCCTCACTGCAGTGCTGTTGTGTGTGTGCCTTATTAGCATGCACACCACTAATGTACTCTTGACTTTACTGTCCTGTAAGCTCCCATCCTTCCCCTAGCTTTGATCTTTTACCAGAAAAGCTTAGGAGTAACCTTTTGGAGGACTAAACAAACATTTCATTTTTGTTATTCTGCCGTTTCCAAACACTGGGCTGGCTCACTCAAAGCCCCTGTAGGATGCAGGTTCCCTTGGCCAGAGCCAGCCACTCCTGCTCACGCCTGAGCTGCCAGGGATGCTCCCTCTGCTGGGTCACTGGCACTTGGGCCTGGGCTGCAGTGCCAGATAGGTTTGTTCTTTCAGGCGTTTAATTGAGACTTTCAATGGAGGCTTTCATTGAATCCTTCGTGTGGCGTGGGGTGAAGGTCAGCCTAGAAAACAAAACAAAGGCAAGCACCAAGTGGATGCAGAGCACATACAGATCGGCCTTCACAAAACAACTGTAATTTTTTTCACTTCTTTCTTCACTGATGCACACAGCCGTTCCCACTTTGCTTATTCCAGCAATCCTGTAGACCCTTGTATTTTCTCAGCCTTCCTACAGCTGGAGGTACTAAATTTATTTCTTACCATTTGGTTATTATTCCTGCTTCTGTTTAGCCCTGCTAAGCATTTGGATTCCTTTAACAAGTCCTCTTTCATCATTAACATCACACATGTTGCATTGCCTCATTTAGGAATCAGAAAAATCATCTCTTTCCTCACGTTTCCTTTTAACTTTTTTTTTTCTTACATTGTTCCTTGTTTTTCTCTCTGATCATCTGCTGTTACTAATTCAATCTTAATAGCTGAGGTTTTTCGTTAGGTAGCCTCTACATCAGCTCTTTAAGACTAAAACTTACAGCTACCAAACAGGCAGGAGGAACAGCAGAGCTTTCAGAAATGCTCTTAGGGCTCCTGATGTCCCCGGTGGGTGTTTCCGAGGGCTGTGCTGTGCTGTGCAGCAGTTCCAGCCTTCCAAAGGGGTGGCCAGGTGAGGAGAGGGGCACGCACCATCCCCTTCACCATGTGCCATGCAGTGTTTACTGATGATCAGAAATGGTTTTTGAAGCCTTGTCAAGCTCTGCTCTGGCAGAGACACTTTTTACCCTTCTAAATAGGAGTCATGTGCCCTTGGGCCCATAAGATCTGGGTGAATTAAAGTACTGCCTGTGGGGGCAGCGCGTTGAAAGAATATGGCAGTAACTGTAAGCCTTTTTCTTCTTAATGGTCCAGAATAAGGAATGACAACATAATGACAAGATAAGGAATGACTTTTTTTTTTTGCTTGTTTTAATGTGTGTTAAGAAAATATTATCTTGTTATGGTATAAAATAGTCATTTTGAGCTTGGGTTTATACATCCCCTATGCTTTGATCTCAAAATTTTGTTATATGTGATTTTGTTTCTATGTCCAGCGGTTACTTGCCAGATTTGTTTAAGAAATGATCCCAAATTTCTCCTTTTGCTAGCCTTTTTGTTCAGTTCCATGTAAGCTGAGATGATCATCTCAGGAATCCAGTCTTCATACCCTAGTTTAGGTTTCTCTATACTGAATAAGAGGGCAAAGACACAACTGTTTTTATGTGCTCTCATCTTTCAGAAAACTGGGCCATAGTGACACTTGGGGAGCACAAGGACTCCTCTTATAAATGCTTGGTGAAAGTCCAAGAGAGGTCTTGTCAAGCTCAGTTTAGAACACAGAGGAAAAAAAGAGAATGGCCAGTTCTGGTTCCTAGAGATGGTTCACAGTGTTCTGTGCAGCAGAGATCAATACCAAACGTTCAGGTTTAAATAGCTGTATTAGAAATCTGCAGGATGGAGTGGATACCGAAGTGGTAACCCTATCTGTCAGATCACAGTTGTTCTGGTTCATTAGGACTGCTGGGGAGGACTTTAGGAGGCAGTAGTGACAGCTGAGTAGGACAGCCGAGCAGGTTTGCAGAACAGTGACATCGGCAGCGTGGTGTAAAGTGATGCAGTGAGCACTGGCAAAATACTGCTCCGGTATGTTGGGCTTCCTACGTTTTAGCAGCATGGTCTGCACATTGCTGGAGTCAGTGGTGAAAGTGTTAGATGAGTCAGGGGTGGTAATTAAAGGTCTAAACATACGACTGTGTAAGTCAGATGTGTAAGAAGTCAGGCAAGAGAGGTCCGCCTGTGAAATTGTTAACTTCATCCTTGTTTTGGATACCATGTTCCCTTTAATGGGTCCTGCACAGGAGATTTTCAGATTCCTGAAATTTCACTTAAAAAAGAGTAGGAGGTAGGGAGGTGTTACTGTTGTAAGAGTAGTAAAATGCCTGTTGTTGGTTTTGGTTTACTGCTTCCTGAAATAAATTGAGTGCTCAGTAAAATTAAGAAGCAAGAACCGTGAAAAGGACAGGAGGAAACATTTAATCTAGCAAGTTGTTTAATTGCTGCAACCCTGGTTCCAGGTACTGTCATTTATTAGGGGAGGCAGGTTTTGATTTCTGTGTTTGCTGATAGTCATACTAATTGGGAGAAAAAAAGAAAATCAGCCAGTCTTTGAGGATCTCTAAGGAACTCTTTCTGTCTGGAAGGAGGGCGTTCCCCTTAAGATGCCATATACACTAGTGGCAATATGTGCAGTTGGTTTTCTAACGCTTGCTCTAAGGTGCTTGATCAGCATGAGAGAGGGAGCAGATCTGGCGAGTTGCTGAACTGTTGTGCCATGGCATGGCCCATGTTCCTGTCCTCACAGCGATCCCCACACAGCAGAGACCAAAGGACAGAATTTGAAAAGTATTTTGAACCACTGTCAGAAACAGGGGCCACTGCATCTACAGGTAGAGCATAGGGGCAGAATATCCTGGTATAGGTCATGTTTTATCATAGAATGGTTTGTGTTGGAAGGGACCTTAAAGATCATTCAGTTCCAACCCCCCTGCCATGGGCAGGGACATCTCCCACCAGACCAGGTTGCTCCAAGCCCCATCCAACCTGGCCTTGAACACTGCCAGGGAGGGGGCAGCCACAACCTCCCTGGGTAATCGGTGCCAGTGTTTTACTATTTGAACAGGAAACAACTTCTTCCTAATATCCAATCTAAATCTACCTTGCTTTAGTTTGAAACCATTCCCCCTCATCCTATCACTCCATGCCCTTGTCAGAAGTCCCTCTCCAGCTTTCCTGTAGCCCCTTCAGGTACTGGAAGGCTGCTCTAAGGTTCCCTTTGCAGCCTTTTGTTCTCCAGGCTGAACAACCCCAACTCTCTCAGCCTGTCTCCATAGGAGAGGTGTTCCAGCTCTCTGATGATCTTCATGGCCCTAAATGTATTAGATTGTAAAATATTTTGATTTCGTAAGTGTTAAAGTACATCTTAAATCTACTCCAGCCATAGTGAAAACTCTACTTTCCACCACAGGATAAAAAAATGACCCAGTAAACTCTCAACTGCTAAGGCTCAGGAGTATCTAACCTTTTCTTTTTAAAACCACTTCGGCATGATTTTAATTGATTCCATGCCTGGCCTTTTCATCGGTTCTCTTCTAGCCAGGAAAAACTGGGCTGTTAAAGGCTGCTGCAGTACCATGGGATTTACGTTCACTATTGCAGGTTCTTATTTTAACCTGAAGTTATCTGCCAGTCATCACTTTTTGTTTGAAAAGCTGTAACCACTGCAGTATCATCTTTGGGATGAAAATCCCTCCATGGTTACAGCAGTCCATATAAATGAGAGAGGGCACACCATGTTAGTGGGTTGTATTGCTAATCATCCCCTCACCTTTCAAGAATTTTAGCTGCTGACTGGACTCTTGCTGTATGTTTGCTGCAGTGTCCCCAGACACACTGAAAATGCATTCTGGCTAAACTGAAGAGGGTAGTGAAGAACATGTGGCTAAGGCAGACTGAGTGTTAGGTCTCAACAGCCATGTTTTATGCTTTCAGGAGTGTTTGCAAAGGAATATTTTTCTCTGCCTTTATAAAATTTCCACCCTAAAAGAAAATACCTAGGTTTATCGTTGTTTGTTGTTGTTTTTTTTTGTTTCTCACATGCTCACTCTCTCTTGCCAAATCTCCTCTAGTGTCAGATTTTATTTAGTGCTTCTATCTTTCCTTGCATTTACTGTTTGCTGCCAGAAAACAGGCAGGCTTTGTTTTTGAGGGGGTGGTGTGGCAATACAGTGGGATGGCAATACAGTCTTAACATTAATTGAATTAATTTATTAATAACATGTTTCTATGCAAAAAAAAAACCCAAACAAACCCCAAACCGTTCTCCCTTCCCGTCCTATGGTCCTAGCTACAAAAATCTGTTAAGGAATAACATCACGTAGTTTCCAATGAGCTATAATTTAAAGAAACATTTTTAGTAGGCAAATTCTAAAAAGACAGTTGTTTTACCTCCCACGCTTTTGGGGGAGGGAGTTTTCTGAGTTGCTTTGTTTTTCCTGCTAAGACTTGGTGGGTTCATTCAAATGCTGTTTGTTGGGTTGTTGTATTAGCGAGTGTGGCATGGGTTATGGTTCTGTCCTGCATTACCTAACATTTAAGGTATTGTTGCTTTTTCATTTTAGTTTTTGTGACTCTTTTTAGCGTGTGATAAAGTGGAGATGCTTAAAAATGGACAACTAAGAAGAACTGGATGGCCAAAGATCCTTAATCATATCCAGAGTGAGCTGTTAAAGTATAATGGGCAAGGTCATGGTTTTGGGAGTCACACCCAGGAATATTTCCTTCAAACTCATTAGGTACAGGCAGATATCTGGAACTGGTTGTTCAGTTGTGGGGTGACTGTGAGCCACCAATGTAGTACAGCTGTGAACAAAGCAAGTTTCATTCTTATTCCATATAGGGCAGGGTATTTCCACTGAAAGTATGGAAATTTCAATTTCCTTGTACTTGACACAGGTGAGTGGTTAGCTGGAGCACTAGAATATGGTGCAGAATTCAGCTTGTTGCTTTTTAAAGAAAAATTATGTAAGTTAGATGTAGAAGAGATGTAGAATGATTAAAGGTCAGGAGGGGCAGACAGAGGGAAGAACACTAAAAAAGCATGGGTTTTTTTCAAGTCAGTGAAGTGAGATCTGAAGGAGGGGAGGAATGTTCTCAGCAAATACATTGGGGTGTAAGCAGCAGGAGGGAAAAAAGGAGTACTTAAGCTCCTAAACAACATTAGTACAAAACCAGATGGGCATTACTTGCTGGGATATTACTGAATTTAATACCCTGATCATGTTCCCTCTTGTGTTTTCTTTAAGAACCAGGAGATTTGTTCAGGTAAGCCAAGTGGAAGCATACTGCAAGTAAGTTGTTATTAGTGGAGCACTAGTATGTAAAATTTTTTAGTATTAAGAATTTTCCTAAAGAAATGTAAGTGTAAGTTTGTATAGTTCTGAATTTCATCAGTCTGGTTTCTTCTGGGGCTGCAGCGTCCATGGGTTGTGTTCACAGTCCGGTCTTTCAGTCCTTCCTGCTTTATGAAGCTGGTTTTTGCAGAAGTAATGGTAGATGACCATAGTCTCTGCAGCTACAGACTCCAAATGCTGAGTGCCGCTGGCTGATTTTAGCCTCCAAAATTTTGCATCCACTGAAACTGATACAGGCTAGTCTGAATTTTTTCATGCTCTTGGTAGCCTTCTTGGCATCTTTTGGCAGTGTTCTTTTTGAACTTTTTTTGTTCCATGCCTCCTCATTTCAGCTCATTCCTTTTCTCCTCTTGAGTTTCCCTCTGGTGGTGGTGAAAGAGCTGTGGCAAAGGAAGGGAATCCCAGGCCCTGGCTCAGGAGGTCTCAAGGATGTGTGCAAGCTAACGTGAAGTTTGACAGAGGAGTCTGTGTTCAACTCCAATGCAGTGTGTGTGCAAAGGAAAAAAATGGGATCTTTACATAATCTGCTTTCTCAGTGTATGGTGGAGATCGATCTCCAGCCACCCTGTGTTCTGTGCTGGTCTGTTCGGGTGCACGTGCGTGCATGGAATGACACAGAGGAGTATATGGTCTGTTTGTGCTGTACACTGCCAATAAGGACAGCTTTTGTTTCAGCATCAGCTTCAGTCGTGCTGGGGGGAGATGTGGGATGGAGGAGCAGGGTAGCTGCCTTGATTGGGAAGTGCATGTGGCATTTTGCCTAGGCCTTCCTCCCATGTGGTCACGCTGCAGTAATATCAATGGTGATGGCAGCACTGGTTTATCCATCAACGTCAGCTCTTCTAAACGTTCTCATTTACACTTTCTCCGCTGCTGGTCTCTCCTTCCACTGTTGCTCTTTGCTGTGATTGAGATATTAGGCACTTCTTGCTGTTCTTAATACTGATTAAAGGGCTGCATTAATGGTGCTGTGAGCCGATGAATTTGAGTAGAGCATGCCTAGGTGCACGTGGCCCCAAGATGTACATGCACCCAAGGTGCCTGTGCATGCTTAGTGCGGTCTAGGTGTCCCTAGGGCATCACACATGCCGGGGGAATCATCTCGCTTAAAGAGCTTGTGGTTGTATCAGTCTGTCCAGAGTAGTCAGGCTGGTCCCGAGTATATCATTTGGGTTCAGGTGCTGAGAGAAATTTGTTAGAGAGAAGGGGTATTTGGGTTTGTGGTGTTATCTTTACCTTTCTTCCGCCAGTATTTTGACTTTGGTGATAGCAGCATTGACTACTGCTGCAAGAACTTGGGCACGTGTGTGCAAACAGCCCTGCAAGCACAACCCCAGCTGTTCAGCTTTGCATGAGCATTGTCTGCTGTAAAGGGAAAGCAGATTGGAGCGCTCATTTTTTCTTTCAATAGGTGCCTGTTGTAATTCACTTCTAAGCCCACAGTTGTTTTTCCTCTTGGAATGAGTTTTGTTGCTGTAAAATGGGTGTGGGCTTAGCAGACAAACAAGCAGAGTTTCTGCAGGATGATCCTGGGGGACCTAAACATTGCAAATGCCAAGTTGGATTCATTAGAGGCTTTGCGGCTGATCCTGCAGCCCTGGGGAAGGCAAAGCTCCTGTAAAGTTGAAGAAAGATTTCCTGGAATGAGGCCTTTCAGGGAACACAGACATAGATGACAGTGTGTATAGCAAAAGCGCAGCTTTTGATGTTGAGATCTTGGCTGCTGTGTAAGGACAGGTGTAGCAAAGCACCTGGTTTACCTTACACTTGTAAATTAGGCTGTTTGTAATATGGCTTTGCTGCATGAAGTCGCCATAGACCTGTAAACAGAAGTGATGTTTGGTGGTTGTGTAACCCAACTATTTGTCTACTTGTCCTCTCGAAACACTTACACAGACCTATTTTAGGCTGGGTTTGACTCTTGCCCTGGCATGGTGGTTGTAAGGCTAGGGCTTGCAGCATAGGGAGGTGGCGACCTTTCTATTTAATTCAGTCCCAAACACCTGGTTTGTTAATTTAGGGGAGAGCCTGGGAGAGCTGCCTGTGCCAGCTGAGGTGCTGTGTTTCAGGATTTTGTGGATTATGTGCCTACTATGCTTCGAACAATTTCAGAGTGCTTAGGATTCAGGAACCCTTGAAGAAGTACCTCGCGACAGCCTTCCTTTTTTTGTTTGCCCCTCTATTTCATTGGTCTTCTCATTTTTATGGCTAGATCATGACTAGAAATTGTTCTTTTGCAGTAAAGGCAATTTTAAATGTTTCCTTCCCTTGAAAGAAAACCTCCAAACAACTGAAAATGCTTCTCCGAAACAGCAGCATCTGGCTGTCGTCACACACTATTCCTACCTCTTCTTCTGTGTTTTCCTGATGCTTCAGCTTAGCATATCCTCACCAAGCAAAGGAAAACCCAGCACTGCGATTGAGATCCTGACACAGTGACCTCGTTCCGAGCATTACCTTCTCTGTCAGCAGCAGCAGAAGCTGAAGCAGCTCCGCTTCTCTCGGCACTTGGAGCAGTTTGACATTTTCTGTCTGGCATGGTTTCAGGGCTCACTTTGTTGTGAGCCCAAATGGTGAATGGGATGATGAAAAATGAGCTTGCAAGAACTTGTCCACAGCTCCTAATTTTTTGATAAACAGTTTGCAGCAGCACAACTTTGATCCAGTGTACAGCAGAGCTGTTTGTTATGTGCAGGTCTGCAGCATTCTTCAGGACTGACAAAGGAGAGTAAATCTTTCTTTTTAATCAATAAAAACTGGTAAGTGTTGTGCTAAATAGTGATTAAGTTAAGAAAATATCATTCTGTGCAGGTGTGCGGCGTGTGCTCGTGTGTCTGTGCATTTGTGGGTTTGTGTGCTGGGGGGCTGTGCATTACATCAGGAAGATCTGTTAGGAGTAAATTTTTTGTCTTGACTAGAGGGTTAAAGCTTTAACTTGTCTTTGCTAATGCATGTAAGTAGCTTTCTTGTCCACTTAATGAGGAGGCTGGCTTGTTATCCTGTACAATGCAGCTGGGCACCGTTCCAGAAGCTGAGGCACTTGGTTTCAAAGACAAAGAAGCCACCGCAGACGTAGGGAGAAACCTGGAACGTTGCGCCGTTGATTTTTTCACAGCGATGACTCATTTCAGTTCACAAAGGATTCTGGGCAGGGTAGTGAGAAGTCAGGTTGGCTGATCCATTCCTATGACTTCACTTTGCAGAGAGCCAGGGAGAAGAGGAGTGACACTGCAGAATCCTGAGGCACTGCAGTGAAGAGGTGCTTTGCGAAGACTGTGAGTGCCTTCAGAAACAGGGGGTGGTGTCAGAATGTGATTCCAGCCGTTCTGTGGAAATAGGGCAAAAGGAGAGAGATGTTTTCAAAACACTGCGTGGGAGTTATATTTGTAGTCCCCTTTAGATTCTCTGCCTCCACCTCCCCTGTTATTTCTTAACCATTTATTTCTTGTACTTATGTGAGAATTGTGTGAAACAGCATTCCTTTCAGTGGACCTGCATAGATACTGCATTATTTTTTATTTTCTGGAAGCCCCTATTTCCTGCTTTAAGAGGTGGGTGTTCATCATATTACTGCCTAAAAGCATGCTTTGTTTTTCTTCTTTCAGGTTCTGTGGCACTGACCTATGCTGCAGCCAGCCAGCTTCCACAGTGATATAAAGCCCCAATATGCTCATTGTTGTTACATGACAGCTACTCTGGATACTGTACTGGAGCATGGAACCAGACCATAGGGGTTCAGGTAAGTCCCCCTTTTTTAACATATTGTGTGCCAGGAATATAGACATGGACATTTAATAAAAGATGCGTTTAAAAAATATTGTTTGAGAAAACATGTTCTAAAGCACACAATATATTAAAAAAAACACAGTCCCACCCTCCTTCTTCCCAGGATAAGCAATGCCACCAAAATCTCCTTGACTTGAATCCTCTGGGAAAGTTCCGTGCTCCAGCAGAAACTTTTTATGATCATTGTTGTAACACGTACTGGGATATCACTTTGGATCAGGAGGCAGCTGGCCACAGGACATGAATAAAGAAAAGGACATTTAAATCACAGGAAACACACAGGATGAATGCCTGTAGGACAAGTCTTCTGACTGTGGGTGATTTAGCACCTGCTTCTGAAAGTTAGTGCCACTTGGTGAACCTGGAGATCATGCTTTTGAGTTTACGTGGTTGAAGTTAATAACTGGCAAGGGACTAGAACTTTGTTCAGAGACCAGTGTTTGTCATATGATTGGTCATTATTAAGATTGCTGTGTTTTCTTCAGGCTGGTTAGAATTGGAGTGGTCACATTGCCAGGTCACATTCTTGAAGTGTTCATGATCTGTATCTGCAAGGGAAGGTATGTTTTGGTGTGCATGCGTTTCAGAGGTGCAGAAGGAGCTTGCTGGTTAGCAAGTGTGTGACTGCGTTTATTGAGCCTTTGTTTAAGCTGCTCCTAAACAGGAATAAATGGACAAACTTTTAATGTATTTTTTGTTATCGTTATCAGTCCTCAATGTTTACTAAACTTGCAGCTTTGTTCATAAAATACTCCAGGAAATGTGGCTTAAAAGGAGGATTTAGCTATGGCTGAGAACAGTGTAAGCAACACACCTTCTAATTTTCTTTAGTTCAGATTTTGCCAGTAAAATGTGTTCTTCTCTGTGCTAGTGCAGATCCAAGGTATTTCAGAGTAATCTGGGTAATACCACAGAAATCTGCATGTTCTTTGTGTTCCTTCCGATTTTTTAATCAGATGAAAACATCTGGTTTAAAATGGCATTTATATAACATTGTTGTGAGTTCACATAAGAAAAGTTATGTTTGCTAAATCTATGTAAATATTCTATAATTAGAGTGATTCAGTCATGGTGGGGTTTTGGGGGTAGTGTGCAACGCAGGCCAGACATGTAACTTCTTCAGCATCTGTCCTGTCTTTTAAGTAGTTCTGAAAATGTGCGTTTTCTAGAAGAGGCATTCTTGGAAAAAAGTGATAATATTCTAGACTGAAGAGCCCTCTTTTTGCCCAGTACCAGTAGTTTTGGTTTTGTTAGCTACCTTTTGTTTGGAAAGGATCTTTTCTGTAGTTCTTCCCAGAGTGAAATCATAGGTAACTGTTCACCAGAACAGGCTGTTGTCAAGAAATTTTTTGTAGGGGGTTTCTGTTGTAACCACCAGTATAATCATGAGGTGCTGTGAAGTTACTGTACTCTAGTTTGATGTTTTCTGATCAATAACATAGGTTTGTAAGCAGCAAAAGTAGTGAAGTCAGATTTCCCTTGACAAGTGTTTTTTCACTGGATTCTTTCCTGCCTAGTGGGAGGTGGCTACACCTGAAGCTCGGTGCAGATGGAGTATGCATAGCAGATACTCATCATAGAATCTCTGTTGTCTAGTGAGGCTTGACCTCTCTGGCACAGGCACGTACACAGACTGATTGTGCAAGCCTTGTTTCCTGTGGAAACCAGGCTAAAATTCATGTTTAAAGTTTGTCTTGATCCATAGGAAACAAAAGGTTAAAAAGATGCTGAGAGGCTGGATGGAGAAGAGAAACTGGGCTTTGACTTCCTGTATTTCAAGGATGCAGAGCGCAGTCAGAGGGTCTCTCTCCCATTTCAGGGAAATGGTGTGTATAAATACTAATAAAGTGTGGCTTTGTGCTGTAATTTCCTTAATTTTCCTTAGCAATGGCTGTACTGAATTGGTTCTATTTATAAGTCAAGAGGTGATTTTTCAAACAATCTTCTGCAGAGTTCATGAGACCAGGGAGTTTGACTTCCAGCTTCTTTCCAGCAGCAGAATCACTGATAAAAATTCTGTCATTAGTATGTAGTTAATAGTTCAATTGCTGATACATGGTGCAGAATATAGTCTCCTCCATTTTTCTCCCAAGACAGTGGCACCCAGACTTCCAGAGAACAGAGGTACTAGATAAACTGGCACAGGAAACGGTTCTGGCTGGTATGGGTTCAGGATGGTGACTTTATTCCCAGCTCTGTTTCAGACCATCACTTTCTCATCTGGATGTTAAGGATAGTTATGGTTACCCAATTTTTTGGAATGTTTTGAAATCCACTGAAGAGATGTGCTATTGAAGAACAAAGTGTTTAGTTTATGTGCTGCATAATCTTTTGTTCTAAGCAACAGTAATTATTTTTTTCCCACAGGGTAGCGCTACAAATCCCCAAGGCATAAATGAGGACAAATCCCATTCATTGTTTGTTATGTGCTTAGACATTTTTGAAAATTAAGTGTCGCTTAAAACAAGAAGTATAGAAAACTTTTTTTTTTAAAAAGTCTTTACAGAAAGGTTTGGAAAGACATTGCAGAAACAGAGCTAAAACTCTGTGTGTGCGTGTGAATATATATATATTATTTAAACAAAACAGTCAGCTGGTGAAAACTGCTTTCTGAGCTCCAGTTTTCATTTAATTAAGAACATAAACATGTGAAAGTCAAGGATAGTAATTTGATTTCAGAAGAAAGCTGCTTGAGACAAGCATCAGTCAGACCTAACAGGAGCCATATGCTAGATGTTTTATGTAAGTGATGTGGTCTTCAAAAAAAAAAATTAGGAAAAGCATATTTGATTTTTTAAAAAGATCTTTCCTAAAGAAGTTCTGTTCAATAGGCTAAACACTATTTATGCATGTAATTGATGTTAATACATTAAATCATAGACACAAGATATTTTCTGTTGTTGTGCTTCAAGGAGGTTTGTTCCCTGAACTGTAACCACAGAGTGCTTGTAATTTCCCAGAGCCACAGGATAGTTAAGGTAAAAATTGACAAATTAGAGCCTTCCTGAGTTAAGGGGCTTTTGGCTTTTTATCACTAGGTCTACTGAAAGTTTTACAGATGTGTGCTAGCGCCCTTAAACCGAGAGCCAGTAATTGTCTCCAGCAGACAGTTAAGGACAACAAGCTATGGAGGTAATTCTGGCACAACAGGGGTGTAACAAAATCCCATTGTCATAATGAAGAAGGTTGAAAAGCAGTGGAAAACAATACAGCTTAACCTGTGATGGTCCCTTCCGAAACAGAAAGAAAGGCTCTCACATAAACCAGTATTTGTTGGCCATTTCTATTGCATTTAAAGCCATTTAAATTATGATTGTATGGACAATTATAGTCTTCTTTATAGTTAATTAAATGGTTACTGTTAAGCTCCCAGATATTTGCAAGTAGGATGTATGTTACCCTGGCATACTAGATATAGCATGCTTTGATAGAGATTTTGTTAGCATTAAGGAACTGATACTGAATGTTTTATTTTGATGAGTTATGTGTAGTTAGTGTGTCAGTGGAAACTCTTGTCTTGCTTCTGTTGATGAGAGCCCAATGGGCAGTGGTCAGATGTGCAGACTGAATGTTTTCTGCGCACTAACCTAGAAAAGCAATTCCGTGCTGGAGGCCTGCTTTGAAAGGGAAGATTGTGTGCAAAGTGCGAGGTTACTGAAACCCAGGTAAAGTTTATTATTCCTTAACTTGTACTTAGCCAGGTTTAAGTTAACAAGTCCTGACTTGGAGTAATCCCAGAGGTGGATCTCTGCAGGCCCTTGGCAGTCAGGGGAGGGGGGTGGGCTGCTCCCAGGCACGAGCAGAGTAACTGGTTTGAGTTCTTGTCTGAGCATCCCCCTGGGGGCAGCTGGGGGGCTGCAAAGCAAACCTACATAGATTAGCAGCACTTGCTAGGTTTCATGTATAGCTCTCTTCAAGTCCCTTCCCCACTTCTGGAAGTTGATTATGGTATTAAGGGTCCACTCCTACATCCTAAATACCACTCTGGTTTGCTGTGAGTGGATCATTCTGGGCGCAAGGGAAACAAAGGTCTTCCTCCCGCTCTCCCACCCTGGTGGCTGTGTGGGTGGCTGTGTCAGCGTGTGGCTGGGAGTAGGCACAGTGATAGTCTTGCCATGGTGCTTTGGTTTATGAAATTACCAGATCTTTGATGATCCAGATAGAATAATTCAGCAAGTTACAGCCCTTCACCTGGATGCCCTTAAAGCTGCCCAGGGAACCCATTTCAGTGTCCACTGAACCTGGTAAGGTTAAACCTCAGCTGAGGGCAATCTATGCCGATCTGTTTGACATTGCACTGAACTGAACTTAAAAGGACACCCACGGCACAGATAACCTCTGTGTGAAGGGCAGTCATGTCTTAAATTGCTTAGCTAAGTCTGCATAATTCTTATCATATTTTTGATGCTTTTTAGACGTGAAACTCATCATTAAAAGAAACTGATCCCCTATACAAAGTACGTGGTGACTGTTGATCAGAGTTGGTAACTTATGTGTTTGGTTGATTACAGAGATTCATCTATGAACAAGTTTAGGATGACAGCAGGTATAATTATTAGTAAATAGTAATATAATAACTGTGATGTTCTTTATCCCTTGTCAAATGATGAGGGGACAAATGGTATTTGCTCCCAAATCACGTGAAAGTGTGTCTCACATTTCCCTGTAAGCTGCCTTTGATCTTATTGATTGCCGTTGTCTGTAAAGGACTTGTTGCAGGAACTTTTCAGGTGTATATGAATTAAAAATGTCCAGAAAAGGTTATATTTTAAGGTCATTGTTCTGTGACCAGGTAAGAATGACGAGGATCTTGGAGTGTACTGTGCTGAAGCTGGAGGAATGCTGCTGTGTGAGGATTGCAGCATTGGTCTGGGCAGGCCTAATTAAGCAGAAGCAATCAAGAGACAGCATAGCACAAATGTGTATTTTAAATCATTATTGTGTCTTGGGTTATGTATGTCACTGTTGTACAACAGATTGTACGGCCAGTGTATTGAAAAATATTGCTCGTAAGTCTCACTGAAGCAGTTATGCAATTTGCTACTCCTACCTATCTTTTTTTTCAAAGTGCTGAGTGTAATGCAAGATTAAATGCATTTTGATAATCAGTTTTAGAAACTGCTGTTCCTCTTTAGTAGACATAATAGGAATATAGAATTAATAGGGCAAATACTAGATCCTCTAAATTGTGGAGGAAAGTTTGAATTAATTTCCAGTAATTTGATTCTTGATTTGGTCATGAGGTATTGCTCCGTGACCGCAGAAATAGGGTGATTTTCCTGAGATTTCAAAGCCATTTAGCTGAAACTTAATCTCTGGCTCTTGACTGACCTGTGGCCAGAAAAGGATTCATAGTCAAGCACCCCTTGTTCTGTCTGTTACTTTTTATTATTCCTTTTCCACTGGCAAAGGAAATCTTTTAGCCTGCTGCTTCCCTCTATTTGAGATCATTGGGGAAATGTTACCACTTCAAGAGGAGGTACAGAGCAGAATCTAAAAGCATTTGTGTGTTTATATAAACGACGTTAAAATGCACATAGAATCGCTTCGGTTGGAAAAGACCTTCAAGATCATAGAGTCCAACCATCAACCCAGGACTGCCAAGTCCACCACTAAACCATGTCCCCAAGGGCCACATCCAAACGTTTTTTGAACACCTCCAGGGACAGTGACTCCACCACTTCCCTGGGCAGCCTGTTCCAATGCCTGACCACCCTTTCAGTAAAAAATTCTTCCTAATGTCCAGCCTGAACTTCCCCTGGTGCAACTTGAGGCCATTTCCTCTTGTCCTATCACTCATCACTTAAGAGAAGAGACCGGCCACCCCCCTCGCGTTGTAGAGAGCGATGAGGTCTCCCCTCAGCTTCCTTTTCTCTAGGCTAAACAATCATGGTTCCTTCAGCCACACCTTGTAAGACCTGTGCTCCAGGCCCTTCACCACCTTCATTGCTCTTCTCTGGACCTGCTCCAGTACCTCAGTTTTTTTTTTGTAGTGAGGGGCCCAGTATTCCAGGTGCGGCCTCATCAGTGCTGAGGGTGGTTATTACTTCCTTAGTCCTGCTGGCCACACTATTTCTGACACAAGCCAGGATGCCGTTGGCCCTCTTGGCCACCTGGGCACACTGCTGGCTCATGTTCAGCCAGCTGTCTACCGGCACTCTCAGGTCCGTTTCTGCCAGACAGCTTTCCAGTCACTCATCCCCAAATCTGTACCTTTGCATGGGGTTGTTGTGGCCCAGGTGCAGGACCCAGCACTTTGCCTTGTTGAAGCTCATATAATTGGCCTCGGCCCATCTCTGCAGCCTGTCCAGGTCCCTCTGTAGTGCCTCCCTACCAATGTATACCTACATGTGTATGTGTATTGGCAAATTGTAATTTCTCCTATAACTTTACTTTTGAAGATCTTTTAATGATTTTTTTTAAGTATGGGTTAATGAATTATTTTTAAAGACAACATGAGAAAAGTTACAACTAAGTTAATTTTCAAGCCATCGTGGAACTATTATAACTTCTCTTCTAAAAATATGTAGTGTGTACAAAGACATTTGACATGTAGATCCAGGAGAGATTTATTCAGGGTATCAATCTTAAGGCCTTTAAAGAGCGTGATTTACGTTATCAGCTGAGTGACAATGTTATTCATTAGCTTAGCAACATTTTTTTTCTGAACTTAGTTACTATTAAGAAAAAATATTCTGTTAAGTGGAAATGATGGGTAGTCCATACAACTAGCCTTTGAAAGGGAAGTGAAATCTCACCTTTTGTGTCCAGACAAATAAATGCAACTATTTTGTTTGTGCAGTTACCTGGTAAGATGTTCAAGCACGAGGTTTTGCAATGATAAGTGCTAATTTGTAGGCATTTTTTCTGAATCTCTCTACTGCACTCTTTGAGAAACTGTGTCTACATAAGTGTGTATCTCTCATTTTCCAAAGTTCACTGTGTGTAAGTTTTGAAATAAGCTGTTGAATGGTTCTTCATTGTAAGAGTTTTATCCCCAGCTGAGTACAAAGACTGCAGAGCTGTGCATACGTTCTCCGATTGTACCTCTACATCCTTGTTCTGTTTCAAACGAAATGCTTCATTGCACATCTGTTTTCTTTTTACAGGTGATGTATCACCCATCAACATGTCTCCTATCAGTCAATCACAGTTTATTCCGCTTGGGGAAATCCTTTGCCTGGCCATCTCAGCCATGAACTCTGCCCGAAAACAAGTCACACAAGAAGCACTAATGGAGCACCTAACAACATGCTTCCCAGGTAACTGGACATCAATAAATCATTGGTCAAATGGGCATATGTCTGTAAAAGGACAGTTAATGTACAGAGGATTCTCTCTTAAAGAGCAGGTTTCTCACATACTGCATGCTTTCTTCCACCTAGGACAGGCTTTCAAAACTGGTGTGGCCCGATGCAAGTAATAGTGTCCAATGATGAGGATGTGCCTGCTTCAGGCAGAGGTTATATTTAAACTGAAAGGAGGTTATCAGCCCCATTTCCAGAGGTTTTCAGAACCTTCTTGGACACAATTCTGGCTTTTGCTTCCGTACTGCCTTTGCTTTAAAATGTTTAAATATTTTGGTTGGTTGGTTGATTTTGGTAGGGTTTTTTTGATGCGACAACTCTCTCCATAACTGAAGGTTTGGGGAGCCATAGATACACTTGCGGGCTCATAAATGCTGGTGTTCAGAAGATATTCTTGTCAGCATTTGATAATATTTATCAAATGGTGAAATGAAAATATCTTGGATTAAATATACTGTATCATAAAAAAATGAAACCTGTATTAAGAATGTACTCATGAGTATGCTGCTTCCCTGCTGGTTATCTGTACCTGGAGTTGGTCATGCAAAATGCATCTTGTAGAGACATCTAAAAGTGTAGTATAAAAGCATTGGGCAGAGGTTTACTGCTTCAGGGAGTGTAACTTTTTCACTTGTGCTTTGTATGATCCTGAGCAAGATATTTAACCATTCTGTGCCTCAGTTTAGAATGCTCTAAACTGTTTGAGAAACTTCTCTATTGTACCTCTTTCACAGCTATATAAATCAGCTAGTTCAAAATGCTTCATTAAGAAAATTACTGATGCATCTGCCTTGTCCAGGCAATGTAACCATAGCCATGTTTTGATGTCTTGAGTTTTTTTGCTTGCCTTTCAGAGCAAGAGTTACTTAAAGCCTTGAAGGTTACATGGCTTTTGCTATAACTGGTACTAAGTTCTGAGACTTAAAAAAAATAGAATTCTGGATTGAGAGCTACGTTTGAAATAAACAATTCTGTCTGACATTTAATAATCACACTTTGGAAAAAATGGCTGCAAGTGTATTTTGTAAACACTGGCTTTCTGTCCCAGTATGTGGTTTTGTTTATCAGGGTTGTTTTTTTCAATATGCTTGGCTGATTTTGAAAGTAGTGGTTAAAGTTGTGAGGGGTAGAATGCAAAGAAGGCAAAGTTCACAATTATAATGCCAGCTAAATGAAATTTGATTATTTTTTTCCAAGTAATGTTTTCTATATAGCTGTGTACTGGAAGAGTTCCGTAGATTGCAAGTATTTTTCCAATGATTCTATCAATATTTTTGTGTAAACATTGTCTCATGGTGGAAATGATAATTTATTGGTGGCATCCCTTGGTTTCCTGGGAGCATGATTATCAGTTGACTTGGTGTGTTTTGCTGTTCTTGCTAGACAGAACCATACAAAAATAATTCAACAGGCTGAATTATTTTGTAGACTCTGCTCAGAAGCAGCCTGAGGCAAGTTAGCACACAGTCTCTTGCTGCCTTTTTTTTTTTTCCCCAATACATATGAACGTGTGCATTTCTCAAGTCTTAAGATTAAAAAAAGAAAAGTCTTGTTTTTTCTACCTCTCTTCCCAAAATGTAAAGAAAATTATTTGGGAAAAAAATAATCCACTCTTTGTTTTCCAGTTTTAAACATACACATTCTCTCGGTATATGAGGATTATCCAAAAATTCTGTCCTTTCCAATAAACAGAACCTCTTCTTGTGCTGAGTGAATTTTTCACTGTCTGCCCAAACTCTCTCATAAATCAGTCGTGGCTTTGCCCTTGTGTTCACTGTGGATATTTTCAAATATGTGATGTCCTCCCATATTCTGATAGTTTATTTTTCCTAATGAGGTGCTGATGCTCCGAGAGAGGAGAGCATTACCAGTGTAGATGTATCTGTCATTGTCACATAACCTCTCTGTATCTCACTCTGTAGCAGCACTTGTCTGCCTGTGTTGTTTGTGTTTTAATGAACAGATGCTTCACTGCATTTCATGGCGTGTATGAAATTCCTAAGACCCCAGATGCTATTCTCAAACTGCCTAAGAATAATAAACCTCTTTCCTCAGTGCAGGATCTTACACTTGCAATCTAGCCTTCTAGTTTGCTGAGCCATTGTGCAGGCATAAATCTGGGCCATGGCTCTATCTGAAATAAGGTATGCTAATTATTTATAACTTCACATAGCAACCACTCCACATCCTTAACTGGTATTTCATGAGCCAATCAGAGTAATTCTTTTATCCCTTGTTAAGCCTTAGCATCAGCTCAGGAGAAAATCATTTTAGCAGATTTAACACCATTTAGATACTGCTTCAGATGTATTTTTCATGAATTTATTTTATTGAAAAAGTTTGTAATGATAATGCACATCTTATTTATGGCTTTTGTTATTTGTCAGGTTTTTAAAAAAGCAAGAGGGCTCCTGCTGCACACGCTCCTGTTATTCTAACTTAGAATTAAACAATGAGATGTTTGTACAGCGCTACTTTATAATTTATTGACCATGGTTTAAATCCTGTACATTAAATGTAAATCTTTGAAATCAGTGCGAGAAGCTAAGAACGTAACCTTTGTTCCTGCGTTGGGCAGCCAGACCCTCTTATGTATATGAACCTGGCTGAAGAAAACATCAAGTCTTAGTCTATGCTGCCTTTAGAAAGGATTTATTTTTATTTTTTGTCCATGTACTTATTAAATAATTTTAGGGCGAATTTCAGTGTTCAGAATTTCAGTGTAGAAAATACATGTGTGCATTGGACTAGATTGTTTTCCAAGCAAACAGTTTTCTTAAAGCTGGCAAATTCCTCTGACGTTCACCTTCGTAACTGTTCACTCTTTAAATATGTGGAATGTATATGTAGCACTTAAAATAAGTGTCTTACATTAACTGAGTTCACTCTAGGTCAGTGTTCTTTGTGAGCAGCAAACGAGACATAATCTTCTGTCTGGAAGCTCAGTGGATGGCATAGTAGACTCTCTTGAGATGCAGAAAATGTACATGTCTGATGATTCAGTGTCCAGACAGTTTCTGCTTTTGAATTATTAAACTAATACATAATCTTAAATAAAACCATTGCTGTCATGCAATATTTTAGAAGCTAGAGTCTCTCAACTGCTGGGGTTTTCCCCTCTTCTTCCTGATTAATGGAGGAAGGGAGACCATAAAGAGACTTCTGAATGCAGCGGGGTAGGTTGTGTATAGACATGATGTGGGCAGGTTGCTGTAAAGAGAAGTCTTGAGAAAGCCAGGAAATCTGTATTTAAAATATCAGCAATGGGAGACAGAATAGAGTCATTGCTTCTGTCCACTGTGCAGGAAAGCCTGATTTGAGTTTGGGTCTGGTTTTGCTTTTGTAAGTACCTGGAAGAGATCTGAACAAAACCATTAGCTGGCAGTGCTGAGCCCTGAAGGTCTGCATCTGCCACACACTGCTGGCTTAGTGAACCACAGGGGTGTACTGTGTGCTGGGAGTGATAAACGTGATAGTCTCCAACTCCAGAGAGGAAGCCCACACGATTAACTTTACAGCAGCATGGACTGCCCAGGCACCCTAATTTATTTTTTTCTTCGTGTGTATCTGCACATTCTCTATTCACAGGACTTAGTCAATTAATGTAACTACTGTGCCTCCAGTGTTTAGAGACTCATTTACACAATGCATTGTAGTCATTATGGTTTACTAGATGAAAAATAATTATTATTTTTACCATGTATTTGCAGTGCATTTTTGCCTAAGTTAGTCTAAAACATCAGAAGATCCATTTCAATCTCTTATCCTAACTTTTCTGTAAACTCGCAGGAGAATGTTTTCCTCTCCTTAATTTTTGTTCTAATGTTTTTAAAACAGTATGTTAAAAAATCCTTAAGTAAAATAAGGATGAAGGACCAAGTTCTTGCAGACAAAGTAGGTATGCATTGAGGTATTTATGTGTAAGCTCCTGGAAAATGCAATGGATTGATTAGGTTGTTCATGTAGAGGCAGGAAGAGGGATTGGAGGATGCTGCACAGCAAATGCATCTCAGTTGGACCAGGATTGGACCCTGCAGTGCAAATTTTCAGCACAGGATGGAGAAGCACGTGAGCTTGAGTTCGGGGTCATCCACTTCTTGTGGTGACTGATGCAAGGCATAATGTGAAAAGGGTGGTGTTACCCAAGCAGGAATAGCAGCTTCACTGTAGGAAAGAAGAGGTTAGATGATGACCACTGGTTGTTCTGGGAATTGAAATCACTCTTTGTGTTTCCTGTACTTTACTGAAAGCTCATGCGGAGGGCAGCCTGCTCTCCAGTTGCCACTGCCTCACAGTCTGAGGGAAGCTCAGCATATTGTTTACTTCAGTCTAGCGAGATTAGGGACCCTGGGCTGGGGAGGGCTAGTCCTTTTTCCCCCTGGCTCTCTGGATTTCAGCTTGTCCCATCTGTTGCTATTTCTGGCATGTTAGCTCGTGCAAAATTCTGGGGGTCTTTGTAGAATTATCACATAAATTGTGGACACTCACATGAAAAGGGGAGAAAATGCACATTCCTGATTCTCCATTGCATTTGTGTATAATTTCCAATTTTCAGTCTCATTTATTCTCTAAAATTATATGTTTTCTTTATCTCTTTTACTACCTGTGTCTGGATCAGTCCCGGTCTTTCAGCTCTGTGGACTGTGTGTGAAATATATTTGCTGCCCCATATGCTTCTCCCCGGCATCTCCTCTGTTGTAAATGCTTCCATTGTAAGATTTTTAGTTACAGATATTACTGGATGTGAGCAGGATGGTCATGTCTCTAAATTCAAACAACATTCAAAGCCAGGCATAAGAATACTCACTATGTTTCTTGCAACCCAGTAACCAGGAAGAGGATGAGTTGAGGAATTAGCACAACTTCTTTATTTCTTGTTGCTAATCTTTTGACATGGTGTCAGTCATAGTACCAGAGCCCTTGCTGTCATCCTCATATTTGCTGCCACAAAGAGGTTAGTGAGCTTGCAGGCTCCAGCCTTTGATATGTGGGAGAAGAGTTGGTGACCAGATGCTATGTGCTACTGACAATACACTGTTCGTGGCAGGAACACCTGGTTGAGATTTTTCTGTGAAGTATTTTTGTGAAAAGCATGTACTTTCTTGAAATGTTTTTGCATGTGTAATTCCAGGGAATTTCTGTTCTTGAAGATGAAGTTTGACTTGACAAGGCTATGACCAACCCAATCTAAGTTGGCCCTGCTATGAGTAGGGGCATTGACCAGATGTTTTCACGAAGTCCCTTCTAACCTAAATTACTCTCTGATTTTTTCTAAATTAGTTTTGTTGAAAGGAAAGCTAAGACCCAGAGCATATTAACTTTTAAAATTTAAAACAGACCATCCAAACTTCTGAAAAAAATTTCCCTAATTCTAAAAATATAAACCAGGTCAGTACACAGCATTAAGTTAAAATTAAAAAACATTTTAGTTCAACAAAATGTATTGAAAATAGGTTTTTCTACTGAAAATTTGGAAATATTTTTATTTCTTAACATAAACAGATTCTTTAGTTCACTAGCTTGTGAACTGAATCACATGTTTCCTTAGCTCTAGATGAAAATTGTTCCTATGCACAGCGTGCTAGCTTGGTATTTTATCTAATAAAGCAAGTTGGAACATGGGAGGTTCTGGGTGAACATAAGGAAGAACTTTTTCACTGTCAGAATGACAGAGCACTGGAACAGGCTGCCCAGAGAGGCTGTGGAGTCTCCTTCTCTGGAGACATTCAGAACCTGACTGGATGCATTCCTGTGTGACCTGCTCTAGGTTGTCCTGCTCTGGCAGGGGGGTTGGACTAGATGATCTCCAGAGGTCCCTTCCAACCCCTGACATTCTGTAATTCTGTGTGATAATGTGACCCAGTCCTACACCACTGAACCCAGCAGGAGTACTGGTAGAGGGAATGACCAGGCTCACAGTGCCAGGTCTGCCATGTGGCTTATGTGGCATTGCTGCAGGGTTGTCATGCTTGTCCTTGTCTCAGTATGTGATAGATGCACTCAGGTAGTGTCCCTCACATCTCACGTGAAATGCAGGGAAAGCAGAAGGCAAATTTTTAGGAACTAAGTCTGTGACTTCCAGCATAGTGAAAAAGTTTGGGTAAGATGAACTGTATCTTTCAAGATGTGTCCTTTTTGGAGCAGCTGGTGTAATTGAAACGTGTTTTAATGGGAGAGGAAAGTCCATTCAGTCAAGTTTGTGATAAGGGGGGCAGTTTGGGAGAATGCTTTTTTTCTGTGTAGTATTCTTTTGTGGAAAAACAACTTGGGCATCCAAAGTAACAAATAACCACTGTTTCATATGTGACTGGGAATTATAAGAAGTAGTTCTGATGAATTGGGATATAAATATTTAGTTGGAAGAAGAATAGAAGCTAAATGTTTCCCCTGACACCCTTTGATTTCCAGTGATTCCATCTTGTAGCTTAAGGTCACCTGTGCAATAGCAGTGAGTAGAAGTTCTCTCCTTTTCCTTTTTAAACACTCCATTAATGGCCTCCTTTCTATTTAATTAATAATTGATATGTCTGCAGTGTAGGAGATAAGTGAAAAAACAAACAGAGAAGAGAATGCCAAACAACGTGCTTTGCTGGAGTTATTTGTTCAGCATATTTCAGCTTGCACATTGGAGAAAACAGCTTTTTGTTGGGGAGGGAGAAGCAAGAGGGTCATGCATGATTTTATGCAATCGCTGATATGTGTTTGCTATCATTTCTAGGAGTTCCAACACCCAGTCCAGAAATCCTTCGACACACTTTGAATATGCTTGTACGGGAGAGGAAAATATACCCAACTCCAGATGGTTATTTCATTGTAACCCCGCAGACTTATTTTATAACACCATCTCTCATAAGAACTAACAGTAAATGGTACCATTTGGATGAGAGGATACCTGACAGGTCTCAATGTACCTCTCCTCAACAAGGAACTATAACTCCCTCCACCTCGGGATGCGTCAGGGACCGAACACTACCCAAAAACCACTGCGACTCCTGCCATTGTTGCAGAGAAGACATGCACAGCATGCATGCATCTACCCTACAGAGGAAATCAGCAAAAGACTGTAAAGACTCATACTGTCCTCCTTCACTATGTCAGGTCCCACCTACTGAGAAAAGTAAAAGTACTGTCAATTTTTCTTACAAAGCAGAGACACTCACAAAGCCTAAGGATGTAGAAAAGCAGTCTAAGAAATTTGGACTCAAATTATTCCGATTAAGTTTTAAGAAGGACAAGACAAAACAGTTGGCAAATTTCTCTGCCCAGTTTCCTCCAGAAGAGTGGCCGCTAAGGGATGAGGACACCCCTACCACTATACCTAGAGAGGTGGAAATGGAGATTATCAGGCGCATTAACCCAGACTTGACTGTGGAAAATGTCATGAGGCACACTGCACTAATGAAGAAACTTGAAGAAGAAAAAGCTCAACGAAGCAAAGCAGGATCTTCAGCTCACCACAGTGGACGAAGTAAAAAGAGCAGGAATCCCAGAAAGTCTCATGGGAAATCAAGGTCACACAGCAAGACCCGGGTGTCCAAGGGAGACCCATCAGATGGCTCTCATTTGGACATACCTGCTGAAAGGGAGTATGAGTTCTATGATCCCTTGACTCGATCCCCGCGGGAAGGCTGTTACATAATAGAACACAAGGGAGATAATTTTATAATGCACAGCAATCCTAACATGATTGAATCTCACTTTCCCATGACACCAGAGTGGGATGTGTCTGGTGAGCTGGCCAAAAGAAGAACTGAAATGCCTTTTCCTGAGCCTTCCCGAGGAAGCTCCCACTCTAAGGTTCATCGGAGCCATAGCCATACACAGGACAGAAGATCAAGGAATGAGCGATCCAGTAAGGCTAAAGAAAGGTCTAGATCCATGGATAACTCCAAGGGACCTCTTGGCTCAGCTACTTTAGGCACACCAGAGGACATAGGTGAAGGCTGTAGCCCAGATGACCAAACAACTAGCCAAACTTACATTGACGATAGTACCTTAAGGCCATCTCAGTCGCTCAGTCATCAGAGGGCTCTGATTTCATCTGCAAGCTACAAGGAGACTTGCATTCCCGAGTTAGCTAGTGGCAGTGTAGAAACCCCCAGTTCTTGTAGCCTATTGGAGCAAAGCAAGCCTACAGAGAATTTGCCATCGTATAGTGAGCTCAACTCCTGCACAACCAAATCCGCGGTCGATGACTATTTTCAATGCAACACATCCAGTGAGACTGTGCTTACTGCTCCGTCACCACTGGGAAAGAATAAAGAGGATCATGACACGCTGACAGGGACAGATGGGCTCAAAAAAATGACTCCTGCGGAGAGACAGTCTCAACATATTGCTCGGGAACCTGGGGTGCACAAAGAGGAGTCCCCAAAGGGCCCAAGCAGTGGTTCAGCGGTTGCTGGCCCAACTCCAGAGGTGATTGCAAACGGGCGGCTGGTTCAACACCATAGCGCTGAATCAAGCAGCCTTGATAAAAGGAAAGAAATATTTAGCAAGGATACACTCTTTAAACCTCTTCACAACACTCTTTCTGTGAATAGTTATCATAAGTCTAGCACACCCCTGCTAAAGCCCCATCAAAAGACCCCCTCTGACACACTGCCAGCCAGATGTGAGAAACTTGAACAAGCGATAGTAACCTCAGTCACACAAGTCATGCCCGTTTCACAGAGGCAGCAAGAGACAACTGGGAACCAGGAGGCCTCCTTCGACTACTACAATGTATCTGATGATGATGACTCAGAGGAAGGAACCAACAAAAATGCGGAGGAGGAAAAGAACAGGGATGATGTTGGCACGATGCAGTGGCTTCTAGAGAGAGAAAAGGAGAGGGATCTGCAGCGAAAATTTGAGAAGAATCTTACTCTTCTCACCCCAAAGGAGACAGAAAATAGCAACAACCAGAGAGCCACACACTCAGCCCGCCTGGACAGCATGGACAGCAGCAGCATTACTGTGGACAGCGGGTTCAACTCTCCACGGTAGGACTGTCACATTCATTGCAGCTTTACAGACGAGAATTTTCCATTTGTAGTTATATGTGTATGTGATATTGGTGACAGAACATAGGGCTGTATTAAACTGTTTCACACGTTTTCAGACAGTGTTTTCTACAGCTCTGCAATCTGCTGTTCAGATGTATGGGTTTCCCACCACATCATAAGCAACCAATAACCATTTGCAGTATTGACTCTGTATTAGTTTGTTTTCTGTTTGCTGAAAACCTCCCTGTATTGTTTTTTTTTCTGTATTAAACTTGTGTTTGCATTTAGAATAGAAGGGGTGAGCTCCTGCATGCTCCTCCCCTTCCCTTTCCCTCTAAGATACCATCAAGAAGACTAATTGGAAGACGAACCATGAATAGGTGGCATAATCTTTGGCTCAGACCAAAAAAACCCTAAACATGATGATTGTTTGGATTTGGGCTTTTATATTTGTTTTCTTCAAAAATTTTGGAGGTGTATCTATCACCGTTCCAAACTGGTGAGACTGGAACAGCTGTTCCCCACACACAGCTGAAAGTGCTCAGGGTATTTGAACTTCAGAGCTGACCCAGTGCTGCATCGTCAAAGGGGAGGGTTCCTTGCCTAAAATACTTGGGAAGAAAGTCCAGATGTTTGTGTGTGGTGCTGCTGGTTAGTCATTGCCATTCCAGGGACCTCGGATGTCATGGAAGTCTTGGTGTGCTAGGAGTCTTGCGGGTGTAGGAAGGAGAGAGTTGCTGGTGTATTTACTGCCCTGAAGATTTTACAAGATCATTTCCAGGTTAAGAAATCTTCATTTAAGCCATGTTCACAGAATCACAGAAT
>VZRW01002791.1:3730-13990 GCA_013398125.1 Aegotheles bennettii
AGAGACCAACACCAGCCTCACTACAACCTCCTTTTAGGTAGTTGTAGAGGGCCATAAGGTCTCCTCTCAGTCTCCTTTTCTCCAGGCTAAATAACCCCAGTTCCCTCAGCCGGTCTCCATAAGGCTTGTTCTCTAGACCTCTCCACCAGCCTCATTGCCCTTCTCTGGACTCGCTCCAGCACCTCAATGTCCTTCCCATACTGCGGTGCCCAGAACTGGAGACAGTACTCAAGGTGCGGTCTCACGAGTGCCAATTACAATCTCACAGATCTCACAGGGGCACATTACCTCCCTATTCCTGCTGGTCACACTGTTTCTGATACAGGCCAGGATGCTGTTGGCCTTCTTGGCCACCTGGGCACACTCTTAGGGGTTAGAAAGAAAGCTTCTCTGATCTTGCAGAGAACCACAAAGGAACTATACAGAAATTAAAAGGAAGATTGAATGAAAAATAAACAAAGATAGAATGTCTAATATACTCCTTTGGAATTTTCACAGTATAAAACCAAACTCAAGTAAATGTATTCCTAAATTATTAAAGATTGACTTGATGATTTGTGTTGTGCTGAAGCCCCTACATTTTTTTGTTAATTCACTGTCACTATACCTTTTGGAGTTCTGAAGTTCTGCATCTGTAGATTCAATAATGAAGAAATTCAGAGACTGATAGAGAAAAATTTCTCTAAAGCCTTTGATTGTAGTGGAAGTAGCTATGGAGTGAAACTCTGTATGGAGTGCAACAATCATATGAAATCTGAAGCTGTAGGAACTTCAGTTGTTTTTTTCAATCTGTATCAAATCAATGCTTATGACAATTTTAAAGGATTTTATTAAACTTAATAAACTGAATAAACTTGCACATGTTAAAATTCTCAGGTCTCTCAGTTAATCATAGAAAATGATGGATTGTTGTTCACTTAGTCTTCTGTCAGTTTTAAAAAGTTGAACTAACTGATATACACAACACCATTGACACCCTTCACTGATCTTTGTTCTTCATTCTTTCATGGACTAACCATCAACTAGAATAACCACATATGTGCAATGCAAACAATTTTTCAGTGCTATAATATATTTAAAATCTAAGACTACTGTAATATAAAACATTCATGAGAAGTTAACACATGGATTTGTGAAATTGCTTTTAAATTATTTTTTTTTACACCCTTTAGAATTTCAAATCTAGGAATGAATTTTAGGAGGTTGGGGAGGGGAAGTGGTAAAATAAGGGTTAGAAATTTGTATTCTGAGAAATTTTTCATTCAATTACAAGTATTCAGTACTTAGGATTTTAGGCAGAATAGACAAACGAATGCTGCAACATTCACAATAAGAATCATGTGAACTTGTGGCACTGCTATACATTCTTTTAATCTGGTACACAGTGCTTTCGCTGTGCCTCCTTTAATCCTGTATCACAGGCTGTGACTGCCATATGAAGTGGCAGGAGCAACTGTCAGGTCTGGCTGCTATCACTGTGTCACTTAAAGTTCTGCTCATCTATAAGCCAGTTGAGAAAGTGTTCATGGGTACTGAGCATCATTAAGCCCTCTGCACAATGCCACTGTAGTGCATATGCACCACATGTGGCATCCATTACACAGGAAATAATATCATGCAAAAGTTACAAAATATGCAATTAAAAATTACATTCATATATACATTATACATACTTTCTTGCAATGACTATACTAAACGTTAAGACTCAGCAAGTTTTCAGCTATTATTTCATCGTTTTTTTTCCAAATATGTCTATTATGAAGGCAGACAAGGGAGGAGGGAAAGAAGGAGGGAGGAAGACAGAAAGGAATTTTGACCAAATTCTCTGACTGCAAAATATCACCCGTTATGAGATTTTGACATGCTAAGAGCTTTATCCTGCAAAACAGGACTAACTCTACATCAATAAATCTGTCTACATGAGTTCTCACAGCTGGGTTATAAAAATGGAAGGAGGAGAGGAGCTGGAGAGCAGCTCAGACTTTCTTCAATTGTTTATGCATCTAATGCAACAGCTAGGGCGACTGATCTGATATGTACCATATGCTTGCAGTATGCCAGACTGGTCTTCATGTAAAGAGTGCTGCCCCCCAAACAGCTGGTTTTACTCTTGTATTTAAGTGCTTCATTGGTGCCATTTTGGTGTCTGCCTCCCACTGAGCTGAATTTCAAGGGACAGAAGATAGACTACAGCACCTTTGTGAGAAAATTGAGACCATCTAAGTGGTCAAACCACAGTTAGTCTAACTAGTTCTAGAGTTTATAATGAAAGGACAGTAGAGACAAAAAAATTACCTCATTATTTGTGTATTCTGGTAAATATTATTTTGTATTGTTGTTGGAGATTGTTCTCCCACTCACAGCCTTGGAAGTCAGGGACACTACAGAAATTGACAGTACTTGAATTGCTTGTTCTTCCAACACACATGTAAATTTAAAAGGTAATAAAAAGATGTTATGGATGCATAGTTAATTTACTATGTATTTCACATGTCATGTCCTCATAGTCTTTCACAATTTGACAGACATCAAAACATCTGCATTTCTCCAGATTTTTCCAAAAAGCAAAACAGGAAGAATGTGGAACAGCTAATTTTTGGAGTATCTTAGCAAGGACAACACTAAACAGAATGAAACTAAAAGCTTCACCTAAGAAAAATCCTGCAATCAATAAATACATTTAAACAATATTAAATGCAGATTATTTTTTTTACTAATAATGTTTACTAAACATCATTGATTCACTTAGTACCAGAGAACTTGTCCTGTAACAAGATGTACAGATGACCCCATGTGAAAACACTCAGTATGTCTCTTCACTCAGTACACAACCTCTGGACACCTTGTAGATATATAGGTGTACTCTGTCTAACAAGGAGAAAGAAAACTGGCTGCACTAAAGCAACCACAAGATAAGTGCTTTGCCTTTTTGTGGGACCCATGATGAATACTGCAAAAAGAATCAAAGAACAGCCTCCTGTTTTACGGCAGAGAGAAAATAGTGTACCACTTACAGTATCAGAGAAATAGCATCAGTTTGAAAGACTGTGCATATATGTATAACTATGCATGTTGGACACAGGAAGGTCAAACCTAGGCACAGAAAGTCAAGAACAGAAATTTGCAGAAGACTCTCTCCTGTGAAAGGAATCTGATGTTTTCAGGACTGCCAATTGTATCCGTACCAGCCTAGGAGCCCACTTTCGGGCACTGAGCACCCTTTTTGAAATCTAGCCATGTCAATGCAGAAACTTACAGTCCCCTACTGCAGACTCCCTCAGAACGCACATTCCTTTGGATCTGGTGATACAGATACTCATCTTCATACTGGGTTAAATGAGCATTTCATAGTGTATAGAGTTAAATTCATGGGTAAAATTATAGGGACTCTGAAGATATGGAACGCTTGCAGCAAAGACTAAATTAATGAGTTTCCCAAGCTAAGCTGGACCAAATGTCCTCCTGCAGATGGATGTGGGCCTCCTTGTCCAACATAAGACTTGGGGAATAGGTAAACACCTGCAAGAGAAGACAGATAAAGGGGCTTCTCGGGACCATAAATCTGCACAAACAAGGGCATGCAGATAACTGGGGAGCTGAGCAAACACTCTGGAGACCTGAAATGACATATAGCCATAAAAGGGTGAAGTGAGTAGAGGTATTCCTCCCCAAATGACCACCAGGCACCACAAAGGACCACTCTTCAAATTCATAGCATATGCATGAGGCCTTATCTACTTAAATTACTGTATGCAGTAAGTTATGGGGAAATGGGTGGGAATTACACAGAATTATGATGAATATGTATGTAATTAAGATATATAAACTGTGAACTGTCTCGGTGTACATGATAGGTGCAGACATCTCCCATACACCCAGCACTGTAATAAAGTAACGCTGGCTTTCTGTAACTGTCATTCTGGTTGGAGAGTTTATTTCCCCAGATTTCTGTGACAATCTGGTATGTCTTATCCTTTTTTTTTTTCAGTTAAAATAATTGGATTCAGGTCACATCCAATATTTAGTTTACTGTAGCACAGCAGATTTTATCTCAAGCAGGCTAAGTGCTGCTGAACAAGCAACTTCGTAGGCGACTTAAAACAAATGGTACCCTGGGGTACGAATGCAGTGATGAACATATTTTCCTTTTTCATGGTAAGAGAACAAGAGGTGAATGTGAGTGTTCAGCTTTGTTATTCCTTTGGGAATAATGGTGGCTTAAAAGTGTTTACAGTATAAACCCTTTCAATGACAGCAGGACTAAATAAAAATAAATAAAATAAAAGACCTATAATTTCCCTGAGATGTCTTCAGAATTTAGTGGGCAAAAGTTGCAAAACCAAGCTCTGTGATTCTACAGTGACATAAGTGAAAACTGAAAAGAGAAAAGTCTCAGTTTAATCATAAGCAGCTACAGAAACTGTGTCCCAACTGTGATCTCAGGAGAGCCTTATTAACATAGCAATGTTCCTAAATGTATGCGTCCCAAATAGTTGAGACCCATGGAGACCAGCTTTAGATAAGGAGCAAAAGAAGCTTAGCAATTGTTGAATACACGCAGAAGTAGCACAGCCCTCCATGTATTTATCTCCATACCATCTATAAAACTTGAAGTGCATTGAACATAACATTTAACTTTGGCTGAACTTGGTAAACTTGAGCAGGGTAAGAAATGTTTAAGTAGCCTCTCCTGCTCTCTGTGCTAACCCACTAATAATTCAAACATACTTAGGCAGCTTCAACTGCAAGACATCCTTAGTATGTCCTTAACCATTCCAGTGCTAAGTAGTACAGCTCCCACTGGAATCAATGCTGTACATTTCTGGGTGTCTAGCTGCCTAGAAATTTGTGTTGATTTTTGGACCCAAATTTCTTTTTGGAATAAACTTTTGTGCCAAAAAGGAATCATGTATAATACAGTGCTAAACTCACAAAAATTAAAATATCATTATTGTTTGTTTTTGGCTAATGCCACATGAATCTTTATGTATATATATATTGTTTAAAATATTAAAAGGTTTTTTCACTTTGGTTTTCAGCTGCTCTCTCATCCACATACCATTTTGTTTGGTCTTCCGCATTTGCATATCTTACCATGGGAAGTACTACAAACAAGTGGAAGAGGAGGTAAGTGCAGACAGAAACGCATTACACCTGCATGCCAGGTAACCCCTGGACTAAAAGGCAAGCAGGCAACCTGCATCTGAAATCAATACTCAGACTCTATTTGCTATAGCTGATTAGAGTGAATTACTTTGGTTTTCTCCCCAAGTACCCAAATGAGGACTGCTAAGGCAGTCTCATATGTCTTTACATTCAGTGAAGCGAGTGGCAATTTTTTTCTCTTAGACCTGAGGGTTTTCAGTCAGGATGTGATAAATGACTACCACTTGTGGACACTTCAAAAGCAAAATCTAACAGATCTGTCTTGGCCAGAGGCCTGAGGTGCATTTTAGTAAACTGAAAACTGCAAAATGATTTTTATTACTAGTTACCTTAGTTGCATGATTCCTTAAAAATTGATGAAGTTTGGCCTCACAAGGAGTGGCTTCTCTCTTAGTTGCAGCAGTTCCTGGAATACAAGTCTACACAAATTCACTGAAGCAGTGAATTTGAATGTTTTGTTACTAGTAGCTTTTGTTTTATGGTGTTGCTGAGAAGAGGAGAAAACAGTTTGGAAAAAAATAAGGAACCCATTTTACCTCACTGACCTGAACCTTCTTTCTTTTCAATCATGCCAGACCATACTCTCTTGTAGCCTTGGAAATGTTTAAGTGTTTTCCTGTCATTATTTTTCATTGTTGCATGCTTCTGCACTTGTGTAAGGAGAACTTAGTGACAGATGAAACAAAAACAACTGTGAAACTACAATAAATTAATTATATGTCAAAGTTTTCTAGGGAGAAGAAAATTAGCAACAAGTGAGGTAAGCTTTAGTGATAAGCAAAATAAAATCAATTAAAACAAAGCAACTTTAACACATATAAAATATTTTTAAAGAAAATTATTCTTTTAAGAAAACAATGTTAAATAGCTTTGAAATATGTGATAAACATCCTTCTGCTCACAGCAGAAGCTCTTAACTCATGAATATAGGGAGAGATTTCATCAGCATAAACTAAATTTCATAGCTTAATTTTCATTGATCTAGCAAAAATAAGAGAAAGAAGTTAATTCCTTGAAAGGGGCAAATAAATCTTTATGTAATTATTTATTAAACATTGACATTTTGTTTTCTTCTAAGAATTCCTTACAAAGGAACATAATATATTCATATTTCTTAGTATCTCAAACTGTTTATCCATTCAAGAAATGGCTGAGAGAGGCCACTCAGAGTTAAGAATTTGAAAGTGAATTCCTAATATCAGTGATGTTTTTTCCCACTAATTTTACATTTTATCCTAGGTATGGAATTCTATCTTTCTGAGCCCAATTGTCTGTAACTGCGCACACACTGCAGGATATTGTATGTTATAGAAAAGTTGTGTATTATATACATCCACCACTTACCTTTCTTTCTCAGAAGAAATTAATTCTGAGGGGGTTCAGTGACATAATTAGCAATGTACAGTGTACAAAAATGATGTTCACAGTTGACCAAAGCCCCCTTTTTTTGCAAGTTTATTTGAATACTTCTTCTTTTACAAATTACCAAGCTTTAATAACTAAAGCTTTCAAGCCTTAGTTGCAGGTTGGATAACTTATGAGTCACAGTTCACAGGGAAATAGAAGGATGTACTAGTGGTTCAAGGACTGGACAACACAAATTCCATTCTTTTTCTGCCCCAAAATTCCACTGTGGTCTTTGACAAGACATTTTAGCACTTTGTACAAGTGTGCCCAGTTCTGAAATATTCTTTTGGAGCCTCCAGATGTGTTGTGGTAGTGATCTGACTTCTACAAGTAATCAGGACCAAAAAGCAGCATCTGACAACTCATTTACAGACCAGCTGTAAGGACATGCAAAAGTGATACAAATTTTGGATCTCAATCCCATAACTAGACCCATGTGAAGAAACCTGTGAACTTTTATTAAGTTCTGTTTTCTTCTACTTTTTTGTTATTTATCTGTAAAGCAACAATCTAGAAGTTTGGGGCTCCGCTCCTACTGTTTCATACTCAGAATCAGGACCTTTTTTTCCTTAGAATGGCAAAGAAAAAAAGAAAATAAGAAAGAAAATAACTAAGTCGTGGACTAAATGGACTAAATGAACGGAGAAAATAACTTTTGATAGTGTAACAGTGAAGACTAGTGCAGGAAGCTAGCCAAGAACACTATTAATGGTAAGACAGGACAAAAAAACTATGCTAGTGACAAAGAGAAGATAGTAGTAGTGAATAGCTTCACCTCAGATACAAGGATGGGGTCAAATGTAGTGCTGTAAGATGAATGCAGAAATACCAGTGAGTTGGACAGGAAAACACAAAGAAATGAAAACAATTACTGTCCACGCTCTGGCTAACTGGGTAAACCCAAATTCCCCGGTGGCCATTCTCCCAACACAAACTTTTTCTTGAAATGACAGTAAGAGAGCTAAATCCTCTCATTTTTCCTCTAAGTGAAATAAGGATGCAAAGATGGAAAAAAACAGTGACTTAAGCTCACTTTACTGAATAATAATGTATATATATATGTGCACACACATACAGCCCTGCATTGTATATAGGCGTAATTACTGTGTTGGTATCTTGCTTCAACATACAGATCATTTGCTGAAATAGAACACCTAGGTGAAGACTGTAATTCATTTCATTGTTTAACTTTTGTTAGATTTTGATGGGTTGGCAGCCACATTTATGTCTCAGGCCAGAGCCCATAAAGCAAACTGAAGAGATACTGAACCTCTTCAATAATGTCTTTTATTTTCCATTATTTTACGATATTAAAATTTCTTCGCAAAAATATAGGAAGGTTAACAATAGAAGTTCTTGTTTGTAAATTGTACTTGTGTTTATACCCAAAATAACAGCCTTTAAATGCAGATTTACAAATAGGATTCCTATCTGCTTAAGCATATCAAGTCCCATTCAGTCAATTCCAAGCTCTTTCAACACATTGCATGATTTGTATATTTGGTATTTACATCTCAGTGTTGTTCATTAAATACTGTGTCCTAAGAAATTACCAAGTTCAGAAGGTCCTTATATTTTATTTAAAACTCAACATTCTGTTTTCTCATTAAGAGTATTGTAGCCAGTGTGATGTGGTGACACCAGAACAAGGTTTCCTACAACCCAACCATTAGAAGTCAATTGTTATGTTGCATTTATCCCCATTTTCTGTTCTTTTTCTGGACACATATGCTTCTTCCTAGGTGTAAATATGGATTCAGTTTATACTGTCAAGATTTTGCACACATGTACAAAAAATAGCTCAAGAAGTAGAAATACTTCCCATTGAAAATGTGTTCTCTCAAAATTATTTTAAAAATATAGAGCTGCCTTAAAGAACTTTCTTCAAATGCAGTTTGGAGAGTATCTGGCATAAAAAAAAAAATGGAAAAAAAAATCAGAAGGGCAGAAATTGGAAAAACACAGCCAGCTTTTCAATACACATTGATCTGAGACAATTCTCCCAAATATATGTTTTCCCTAAAAGCTGAATTTGACAAAATTTTCACTTATACTTGCCTGCATTTAAATCTGTATCAGAATAGAAGACTCTGAAATAATATTAACTGTCTACTGACTTGAAATAGTATTTCCTTCTGCAAAGCTAACAATTTTAAGTCAAAGAATATACTTATATCTAGGAAAAGGTAATGGATTTTTTGAAATAACTTCTAAGTTCACTCTCAAAATTTACTAGTTGTTCTAATTTTTTAGGATCTACCCACTAGAAGTTATTATGGAACTTTGAATTAAAAGTGAAAAGAAACTTTTTTTACATCTTCATAAAAAATAACTGAGTAACTACCAAATGTTTTGCTGCATTATCAAAAGATTCATTTATTCTTTCACAGTGCACGTAAAAACTGTGAAGCCAAACAGCTGGAAGCCAGCTGTATATGTTACACTCCATACATTTTTACTACCATCTCTGTTAACAAAGTACTAAATCCTTTTTCTCAAACTGATATTTGTTTAAGTCTTTGTCATAATGTGATCAATGTTCCACCACCAAAATTTATAAATGAAAAACAATGATGAGGGTTTGGGGAATGGTGGCTGGAGAGTAATTTTTTTTAAAATGTTGAACTATGTTATATACTTTTTAGTTGATTTTGTGTTATCATTTTATCTATATATTCAAAAAGCCTTACAGTAATTTGTTTCTGATAATAGAGTAACACATTGTATATCAGTGCACCCCAGGAAATAAATTGTATACAATGTTTCCTTTTAATTTAATTATTATATGATTCTAGGCAGGATGAGTATACACATTTTTTCAATTACTGGTATAGTGAGCAGCTAATACGACTTTTAGGTGCAGGAGACAGTACTAAATTCTAATAAGAAGACTCAGCAGATTTGTATTGAATTTGGATGTCTAGATATCCATTAGATATCCAAAACTTGTCTAGAAAGCCAGCAAGAATAATGTACCTTTAGAGACTGCTGGGAACTTGAGATGGATCAAGTGTGCAGGGCAATGAAAAAAGATGTCCAAGATGACTCTTCAACCTCTAATTTTGAATGCCTTGGAAACTTACAGCCAACATTAAGAAAAAGCTTTTTAAGTATAGAGATTCTTTTCACTGAGTTAAATCTTTTCTATGTATTTCTTGCAATTTTCAGTTTAATCATAGAATGATATAATCATAGAACAGCTCAGGTTGGAAGGGACCGCAAACGTTCATCTGGTCCAACTGTTCATGGGAGAAGGAGCCTACATGAGATTACCTAGCATCCTGTCCAATAACATCTTGAAACCTGCAGCAATGGGAACTACACCACATCCATGGAGAGATTGTTCCAGTGAATGACTGTTCTCACTGTAAAAAGATTCTTCTATCAGGTTTATGTAACAGTTTACTGTTTCTGATTTATTCTGTGAGGTCCTATCTGCCTAAAATCAATCTAAATACAATTCAAACTATTTCTTACATAGCTAAAACATAGCCATTAATATGTTGACCACCCAGGACCACCCAGGTGTTGACCACCTATGTCCTGATAAACAACCACTTATCTGTATTAGCAATCAGTTCCTGTGTCAGCAATCCAAAACAGAGGACACATAATTTTTAGCAATCTCTGAGGGTAAAGAAATGGAAGATTTTTCGGTTGTTGCGGGGATCCATGTGAGGATGGACG
>VZRW01002794.1:0-28340 GCA_013398125.1 Aegotheles bennettii
TGCCCAAAATCCACTCTCCCCATATCCAGCTTTCAAGTTTTGCTGGCACTTTTCCTCCTGTCAAGATTTTGAACTAAAACACCTTATAACTACTGTGGCTGAGATGGCCTCCAATCTCCACTTCACACACAAGATCCACTCGGTTGACAAGGAGCAGATCAAGGATGGCATTCTTGCAAGTTGATTCTCTTATAAGTTGCTCCATGAAGCAGTTATCTAAGTGGCTTAGAATTCTGGACCTGTAAGTGCTGGATGGATGTTGTTCCCAGTTGATTTCTGGGAGGTTAAAGTCCCCCATAAGGACAAAGGCAGTTGACTTAGAAGTGTCCCTTAGTTCCTGGAAGAACAGCTTGTCAGCACCCTCATCCTAGCCAGGAGGTCTGTAGTATATACCCACTATGACATCCCCATTGTTTATTAGTCTGCTGATTCTTACCCAGAGACTCTCAGTTGTGCCATTGCCAACTGTGAGCTCCATACACTCCAGCCCTTCCACTACATACAAAGCTACTCCCCCACCTCTTCTGCCCTCCCTGTCTCTCCTGAAGAGTCTGTAACCACCCAATAGGGTGCTCCAATCACAGGACTCATCCCACCAGGTTTCACTTATGCCAGTGATGTCAAATCTCTGGGACTGGGCCAAGGCTTCAAGCTCATCTTGTTTATTTCTCATGCTGTGTGCATTAGTGTAGAAACACTTCAGGTGTGGTNGTAGAAACACTTCAGGTGTGGTACATTGTGGCCAACACCATGCAAAGCAGAGTGAGAGATCCCATTAGTGCTTGTTTCCTCAGGTCCCATATCACCATCTCATTGTTCAACATTGGCAAGCCTGGTTTTGTCCCCTACCCACTTCCAAGCTATTTTAAAGCTCTATCAATAAGCCCTGCTAGCTCCTGTGATAGAACCCTTTTCCCCCTCTGAGAGTGGTGCTTTCCATCCCATCTCAGCATCCCAGGTGTTGAGTACGTCATCCCATGGTCAAAGAATCCAGAATTTTTCTGGATTCTCTGGCTGGTTTAAAAGGTTCTAAGTGCAGACAAAACAACTCACCTTATTTATCAAATTCTGTCAGTAAGTTTCTGGGGAACAGAGCATGCATGTTCGTCTTTCTTGTGACTCTCTAGCTACAAAATAATGAAGGGATTTTTTTTAATTGTGTTTTAGATCTAAACCCAGAAGGACCTTACATCTGAAAGTCAGGGTTCATAAATTGTGATTAATGTAAATTCTGAGACCCCAGGTGCCCAGGCTAAAGGTGACTATGGACTCTTTTTTTATTTTTTTTTAATATAATTTTCTTAAGAAGAAAAAAGAACATCAACCATCAAGAAACGATTTAGAACAGAATTTGTATCACAGAAGGCACTCGACTTGATTGTAACTAGTTTAATAAAAGGAACAGCTTTTAAAATCTGTAGGTAATTTCTATAGATCTTGTAAAATAATAAAAAGTTGTAGGAGATAAAAGTTATAAAAGGTGTGATTACCTCATTAGTAACAAAAGTCAAACACCTGTGGTTTGTACAGTCATGCTAATTTCTGTGCAAGTGTCTTTAGGGACTGTGAACTGTTTTCAGAATTCATAGCTAAAAGCTGCTAAGAATAATTTCTAGAATGCAGATCAGAGGTATGAGGACAGTCTTGTCATTAAAATGTGTGCTACTTGTAGAACTCACAGAACATTGCTCTACTGGAAATACATTGCATCAAGATTAAGACATTCGCCTGGAACATGCATATTACAAAATTTCAAACAGAATAAAAGACATAGAACAAGTAATTTCAATAGAGACCACTGTGAGTTTACTGGAATGTTCAGTTGACTGACTGTTAACATTTATTCACATTTATTCTGGTTTAAGGTGGCATGGCAAAATTTATGGTATCAATATGAGGACCTATAGAGATGGTAGTGTTTAGGACCCTGAGGGATCCGGGGCAGAGGGAGGACAGAACACAGAGGGGTCCATATTCCCTCCCATTTCCTGCCATACTCTGTAAAATCCAGGAGGACAGGAAATCCGTCTCTTCCTGCTCCCTTCTTTCCTTGCTGCTTCACTGGTCTTGGAGGTCTTGGAGAGAGGTTCTTGCTCTATTGTCATCAGTTTACTATGTGCTCTGCAGGGTCCAAATCCATTGGATGCTGGGAAGAGCTTTGGACCCTTTTTCCTGCATCAGCTCTGTTACGAGGGACTTTCAGGCACTTACATCAACAATCCTCAAGAACAGCTTTTGTATTTATATTTGGATATTTGTTCCTTTTCACGTTACTCTCCCTTTCTGTTCTGTTAAACCTGCTGTAGTTTTAACTTTCAATCTTTAAGTCTCTCTTCCTTATTCCCCTTTTATCTTTCTCTGGGAGATGGAGGGAAGTAGCAGAGAGCAGTTCTGTTCTCTGGTTGCTGTTTGCCCTGACCATTAAACCAAGACAATATTAAAGTAATCAAAATGCTAACACCAATTTGCTATGGCCTTTTTATAATTAAAATAATGACTGTACTGCTGAAATACTTTAGAATTAAAAGTAGTTAAAATAAAATTAAATCAGACTTAGTGCAGTATTTCTGTAGGGATCTCTGTCTCTCCCTTCTCACGTGGAATTAAAAAAATGATTAAATAATCATGAAGCTTGATGAATTTTATTTAATTAAATTAGTAGCATTTCTTAAAAAATAGGAAGACTTAAAATTTTAGTATTTAAATACCTAAAAGTAATAATTACAATATTTGTTGCTAAGAGAACTTTACTTAAATGATAATGATTTGTAAATATTTTTAGTACTTTTCAGTTTGCAAATATATCAATGAATGTGCATCCATCCCTATTGTAGCTTATAACTGGTGAATTAAGCTGACGTAGTGCTGCCATAGTTAAATAAAAAATTATTTAAACAGAGCATTACAGACATAATGATGACATCATGCCAATATTTTCTGTGGGCTTGCAGCGGAGTGCCAGTCTGTGATTCTTGGAGCATTAGAGAGACATTTGTTGGATTCTGAGACTCAGGAAAAAGTTTGAATACAATGTAGTGACAAGAGCAGGGCTCATCATAATGGCTGTATGCACATAACCTAGATATACACTTTACTTGAGACATGGCTTGAAGCTACCAAAGACACAGCAGTACTTGATAAAAAGAAAAAGATGAAGGAATACCTGTAAGCAGATGGTGCATAGTACAGAACAGTGACAGTCCCAAGAAGAATTATGAATAACAAAATCTGTAAGACAAAGGGGTTTAATGCTTAAAATGGCATTCAAACCTCAATAGATGAAAGTCATTGAATAAACTGATTTCATCTTGTAGAAGAAAGTAGTATGCAGCACTATTAAACAGATTTTTAAGTAATATGAGACTTGTAAGCCATTAGAGGAATTTTTCTTTTACAGAAGGGTTTAATCCTAGCCCAGCCTGAGTTCATGTTGATACTATGACCTGGATTGATGTTTAATGTGGTATCTTTAATGTTTAGTGTGGTATCTTTCAAAGCTGGGATATATTCAGTTGTGTCAACCTAATATAGAAAGTACATCTTTTCTGACTCCAGATGGGAATTTACCATTTACCTGTTTAGGATATTAATGCCTCTTGACTCTTTGATTTAATAAAGATTTTAAGAACAAATTGGGTCTTGCATATATCCCTGTGGCAGGGATTTCATATTTAAAATAAAAATATCACAGGAGGATTTATAGAGAACAGAAAATGTAAGAAGCAAAGTTTCATTATAATTTGTTTTCTTTTAAGGTTGTATCTGGCTTGAGATTTTTTTTTTATAGGCTTGAAATTGCTGATTTCATGTGTGTGTTATATATTTATAAATGTATTTTATATTTATACAGAGATATATTTATTATAATCTGTGTAGTTATATACCATATACTTTAATAGTTAACTTCTAGATTGGAAAGACTTAGCTTAAACATAATATGTTCACATTATGCCACAACAAACAGATTTTGGGATAGTATTCTGAACCGGGTCAGAATTGTTCAGTCAGGCTTGTCCAATCCATCTTGATATTGACAAGAGGCTTCTATAAAGTTGAAAATGTGTAAGAAGTTTTGTAGAGAGTTTGAACTGAACTTAAAATGTCATTGTATTTTACAAGTGACTGTTCAATATTTATTAAATTAAAATGTATAAATCCTCTTACATTGTGCAAGGAGAACATTCTGTGTTACAAAAACTATGGGTTAAACAGACTGTCACAGAGGGGTTAAAAAAGAGACTGTTAATTATCTGTGATTTTATTGTACTATTCACACTGACTTCAGGCTGGACATGACAATTAATATGGTTGACCAACAGGAACTGCTTTATGTCCTTGTTGATTCCTGTTGTTTTCCTGTGTCAGTAATGCTCCAATGTATGAAAATGAATCTGTTTCTTTCCTCTCTGGCACTTGCTGCTAATTCCACATGCGTGTGGAGAGCAAATGTGCCATTCTCCATGATACAGTTTATAATTAGTTTTTCAATGAGTATTCACATTTCTGCACAAGTTTCTCTTTGAGACACTTGTGTGGGATTTAGGATATAGGTCTGAACAGCTGTCCTAAAAACTTGCAATGTTTCTTTCTGATAGTGATACAAACACGTGATTTTCTTTTTCATAGGTAGTGGAGTGTTCTCACCAAGTGTCCATAATTTTTTGACTTACTTATTTTCAAAATCCATCATTGTTCTCTGTTTTCTATTAGCATTACTTTTTGAGCATCCTCATTCTGCTCTGGTGTTGTATTGCTTTCTCTCCTAAATATTTCTGAAGCCTCAATGTTGTGAGGCCTCTCTAGTCTTTGGTGTTACTGTTGGCTTTATGGATATGGAAGGATTAATTAGCCTAAGTTCCTCATGATTTTCTAAAGTAACATTTGTTGTCCTTGGATTTCAAAAGCGTATGTTTTATCATGACTGAGTTTGAACCAGGTGTGACATGCTATTTTTACAGATTATTTGGGTTTTTTTGGAAGTGGTGCTCAGTATTGCAGCATTTAACTCTTTTAGACTGCTTATCTAGAATGTCTAGATATTGCTCATTTGGAATAGTGCTCAAGTGTTTTGCTGGCATGGTCATTCAAAATGTGGGGGCAAAAAAAAATAATAGAAGGAACACATAGCCTCTTTTCACATCCTGAATACATACCCATCCCATTTGGTTTTCTGCTTAGTCCTACAAAACTATTTGTCTAGCTTTAGGTGACATTAGTAGTATTGGTTGCTAGAAGTGCTGAATCACACTGTCTCTTGCACTGCTCTTTTTATCTGCAGTTGCAGTTTGCCTTCAGTTTCTTTTCCTTATGAAAGGGACTTAAAATGTGCTTTTCAATACAAATAAATCAGAATTATTATTATTTCAAAATAAATAAAAATTTATTTTTTTCTCCTCCATTTTCTATATTGATTTCAATTTCAGTGATCTTGCACAGTTGTTGTTTTCTTTTTTTTCTTATCACCACAAGGATTTACTTTTTAATTATTTTTTTTTTCCAGGGATTGGGTGAGATCCATGTCCCTCTGGGCAGATTTTGTAGGTCATTTCAAGCTATTTCAAACACCAAGCATATTTCTGTGGCTTTTCCTGAACTCTGATAAGCTTCATATTTCTCTGTTGTTCTTTCCATTCATTAGTCATCATGTTACGGTTTGCATTTTGTCCCTTTAAAATCAGATGGCTATTTTTTCACTATAATATTTTGTATGCTCAAAGCACTATGTGATTGTTGCATGTTGCTAACAGTCTATTTTGGAATCTGGATATGTGCTATATTAATTGAAACAGATTTACAGTCAGTGGAGTGAATTTTTATGAAGTGTGGCATGGTGAGGGCCCTTCACCCTACATTCTTATTATTACCAATGCCACAGTAGCACTTTTTTTGAAAGTTACAAGCTTGAAATGCTTCTAATTAATATGTTTCAGATTACTCTTACTGATGCTAAAGATGTCAAGCGAATAGCTGTCTTCTTCCGTCATCATTTTTGAAAAATCATATATTGCTGCTGTATTCCAATGACAAAAATGAGACTAGATTATTTCTATCAGTCCTGGATTCTTTTTGGAACTCAGCTTATGTCAAACTAATGAAGAATAACGTTCTGTAAAACAACCATTTTTACTGAAATTTTAGCTTAATCTTGTTTCTCTATCTGCTATTTCTATGGGGTTTGGTAGTCCTGTTGTTACATTATTGGACTTGAAATGGGCAACTGTAGTAAAACAGATATGCTCTAAGAAGCTTCATTTTTTGTCAATACAGGAAATGAACCTTCTGTATTAGAGAGAATGAATATTTGATGGATGATGGAGGACTAAGAGAAAGAAGATGACTGAGAGAAGAATAAGAGCCTCAGCTGTGCCCCCTTAGGATATATTTTTAGTGTGGAGTTATCTAGGGTCCAGGAATTGGTTTAAAGTGCAACTATAGAAACCAGTAGATGAATTTAACTTTCTGCACTGTGAGGAAGTGGTTTTTGGAAGGTGGTTTTCTAATCTAAAATGTTCAAAATATCTTTTTTTTTCCTTCATATAGAAAATTTAAGACTGTTTTATTTCTGTTGTAGGGGATTATGCTAAAAAATTAGACTCTAGTTTTCATCATGCAACATGCTGTCTTTAAATTAGAGTTTCCCTAAGCCAACTATTTTCCTTGCTGAAAATAATGAAGAGGAACAGATATATTTTCTGGACTCCAGCTTAGTTGGAACAAGGTCATGTTCTGCAAAAATTATTTTCTAAATTCCCTTTAATCTGAATTGAAAATGGATTGATATTTAAGTGAAGTTCAATCAGTGTTAAGAGTGTAGTGTTAATAACTTTGATGTGTGTTATTGGATTACAGAATGTAATAGTATTTTTTTTAGTTATTCAAATGATTTTTCTCCATAGTTCAGAATATTTCCAATCAGACTTTTACAGATAGTGAGATCTTGGGTCAGCTACTTATAGTACTTAACTGTAAATAAAGAGGAGAATTTCTGATGACTTCTCATGATTAAATGCATGAAAAAAACCCATTCAAAAACTCTAATTTATTCCTTCAATTACACAGATTTTTTTTCTTAGTTATCAATTCTAATACATGATTAAAACTGTTCCACTACTGAGTGTTTCTGGGAGGCTTGAGGAATGATTTCTCTGCCTTCACAACAGGTTGAAGTACATGAAGAAAAGCAATACTAGGCTTATAAGAAAACCTTTTCTACTTTTGCAGCACTATCAATCAGAGAATTCGCTTGAAGAGAACAAAGTAGATAGAGCAAACTACATGGCCAGAATAAAAAAATAATAATCACTTGTGTTACATGGAATAGCATCTCAATTCTGCTCACTACCGTAAAGTAAGAATGGCTAATTCTTATGCTTGAAGGCATAAACTGATCAGTTTAAGTTGGATGGAATTTTGTCCTTTTTATGTTAGTGTGAGTTTAAAAATCACTTAAATTGTTGGAAATTTTTATATCAATATATCTATTGAGTTGCAAGAGCCTAGATCAAATGAAATTATTAATATTATTAGGAAAGGATTATTCATATATAATCAATGTTAATACTTAGCTAATTAAAATACATAGAGATTTAAAATGTAGAATGTGTCTAGGAGCTCCATTGTTCCAGTGCTAGACACACAGTATTTGGAAAAAACAGTTTCTAAACGTACTCTTAACTAGTAGAAATTAATTAGTAGAAAGGAAGAGAGAGAATTGGGATGAGGGGAAGAACCTAAGCATATATTAACAATATATCATTACTCCAAAAATCTGTTTTAAGTGGAGAACTAAATTAAAAAAAAAAAAAAAAGAACGTAGGTGACTAGAAAATAATGTTATCATTCATATCATAAAAATAAATGTGGGAAAATTGACAGCAACATGAACATAAAAAATCTTCCATAGGTTGTCTATGAAGAAGACAATTACGAAATAGTATTTTTAATTTTTTATTTTTCTTATTTTTTTATTTTTTTGAGTGGGGAGGGATTAAAGAGATTGCATATGCTTGGAAAATAAGAATAGGTAAAAGGATACTTCTGGAAGTTAACAAATAGCAAATCTATCTTCTCCTATTAGTGAAATACAAGAGAATCTGAGCTTCTACATAAAGGGCAACACATTTCTTAACTGTAACAAAACCTGATCTTTAAAGATCAGATTAAGCCAGATAAATTTAACTTCTTTGTCTGTACTGCAGAATTAAAGATGAAACAGTAGATTGAGGATGTTCAGATTTTAGTAAAACATTTTGTTAGAAATGTCTTGATTATTATTGCAATCATTAGTTTGAATAGACTTAAAGAGGACCATTTTCCTAATCTTCATTTTCTGTCCTTTAGAAAATGTCTAATATGTGTGTCTCTGGTTCCATGTCACAGGAAACAATGTAAGTTTATATTCAGGATACAATGACTTTGACATACATTAATTTACTCCCTGAATTACTACAACACTTAATTGACACCTATAGCTATAAATTGGCAGCTACCCAAAACCATGAATCAAACCAGAATAACACTAGAGTAACTATGCATATAAGCAATTTTCCTAACTCTCACTGGATGATTATGAAGTTTACATTTTCAGAATCAGTCTCTCCATTCTGCATGCCTGTGCTGAGAGAAGTTGAGAACTGGGAGCTCTTTAACAATAAAGTCACATAGTATACCTACTGTGTATTGTATTTGATTTTTCCTGGAAGACAGAAGTGTATTGTGAAGACACTAAATTGTTCTACCTTCTCAGAGAAAAGAAGTGGGAGACAGTGGATTCACAACTCTAGCACTCATTGAAGTAAATGTGTGGTAAGTCAGGCCTCTAAATGAAATCTGGACTTAAAATATTTCACAGGTATTTCTGCCACAGGTAGAGTTATTCTCCTGTGTCTAAACAAATACTGTAAGAAACTATTAATGAAAAGATACGATTTATCAGCATATGTCTCTGCTTAAAGAGTTGAAGAGACATTTTAGCGAAATTACAGAAAGAATTTATATAGCTGATGCTGAGACTTTGAAAGACTAGATGGTTCAGAATAACCCCATGTAAGCTGGAGATTGACAAACTGAATATCGTCTGCAGAATAGGACCAGGGGATAGTCCTCTACCCTGTATGAAGGTTGTAATTAATGAAGATCTGTCTTGCCAAAAAAAGGAGCTGTGGGACCAGATCAGCAGATTGTGCAGCACCAGAGATGACAAAAAAGAGGTTGACCATATCTTCTCTGAGACCCTGTGACTTTAAGAGCCTGAACCTCTAATTGTACTAAGCGAGGGGCAGACAGCATCTGAAAGCTGAAGGCTGAAACCTGGTGACTTCTGGCATCAAGAGGAGGGTTCCTGCTCTACCTGAAGATTTGCATCTGTGGAGAAGAATCAGTGTCTTCCTACCAAACAAGGGTCTGGGAGCTCTGACAAATGAAGTATCCATGCTGACTGAGCCTCAGCCATGGAGGTGCAGCAGAAGAAAACAGTGAGTGTTAGTAGTGGAAGACTCCTTGCTGGGGCAGACAGAGGCCCCTACCTGACAACCTTACCTCTTTTCTGGGGACAGTTACTCTTTACTGGGACTTATGTTTGAGATGTTTTTGAAAGGCTTGTTTGGCCCTCAGACTTTTACTCCCTGCTGTTCTTCCACATGGACGACAACAATATTGCCAGTAGAGATCTGGAAAATATTGTGTGATTTCATGGCTCTGAGTACAGTGCTCAAGGCTATGAGGGCGTAGATAGTTTTCTCCTTGATCACAATCCTGCCACTGACAGAAAAGGCTTAAGGAGGAGCAGATGGATCCCATGTGTCAACAACTGATTGCACAGCTGATGTCAACAGCAGGGTTTTGGTGTCTGTGACCATGGGATGGATGCTCTTTGAGGTGAATGGACTGCTTGGAGAACACTGAATCCACTTGACTAAGTGAAACAAATACATCTTTGTTAACTGGCTGGTCAACTTGGTAGCTTTAAACTAGGAGTGATGGGGAGACAGAAGGTGACCAAAAGTCAAGTGAGGAAGTGGTAGACTGGGTTAAACACGCAAAGGGTGTAGAGTGATATAAGCATTTGTAATCAACAAGACAGGGCTGAAGTGGGTCACCTCATGTGATTTTCAAAGATCGCCTCTTCCAAGTTCAAGAATGGTCCTTCCCAATGATCAGGAAATGAAGCAAAAGTGGCGAGAGGCCTGCATGGTTAAACAAGGACCTCCTGACAAACCTCAGATATAAAAAGTACAAAAGGTGGAAAAAGACAAAATGTCCTGGGAAGAACATACAAATGCAGCCTGAACACAATGGGACATGGTTAGGAAAACAAAGGTCACCTGGAATCAAATCTGACAAGGGTTATGAAGGGAAACAAGAAAGGTTTCTACAAGTGTATCAGCAGCAAAAAGAAGACTAAAGAAAATTTTGGTCTGCTGCTGAATAGGGCAGAGGATCTCATCATAAAGGACACAGAAAAGGCTGAAGTAATTATTGGCTTCTTGACCTCTGTCTTCTGGCAAGAGCTGCCTTCAGAAATCCCATGGGAGTATGGAGCATGGAAGACTTACCTTCAGTACAGGACGATCAGATTAGGGAACATTTAAATAAATTGAATATACACAAGCTCATGGGACCTGACAGGATGTGCCCAATGAGCGCTTAGGAAGAAAGCAAATGTCACTTCTATCTGTAAGAAGGGTGAGAAGGAGAATCCAGGGAACTACAGGCCAGTAAACCTTACCTCAATCCCTAGGAAGTTAATGGTGGAAGTCCTCCTGGAAACAATTTCAAAACACATAGAAGACAGCAAGTTTATCAGGAGTAGTCATCATGGATTTATAAAGGTGATGTCATACTTAACCAAGCTGATGACCTTCTATGCTAAGATAAATATCTTGGTGAATAAGGAAAGCAGTAGGTATTGGTTATTCTGATTTCAACAAGGCTTTCACCACTCTGTCCCATAATATCCTTATAGACAGACTGATAAATACAGACCATGTAATTGGAGAGTGAGTTGGAATAAAAACTAGCTGAATTCCTGAGCTGAAACAGTTGTCATAAATGGTATGAATTCCAAATGACGATCATACACTAGTGGTGTACACCAGGGGTCAATATCAGGGCCAATACCATTTAACATCTTCATTAATGACCTGGACTCTGGGACAGAGATCACTATCAGCAAGTTTATAGATGATACAGGACTGGGGGGGGTGTTTCATATGCCAGATAGTTGTCCTGCTATTCAGAGGGACTTTGACAGGCTGGAGAAGCCATTAGACAGGAACCTCATGAAATACATCAAGGGAAATGCAAGTCCTGAGGGAATAAGACCATGTACAGTACATACTGGGGGCCAACAAGCTGGAAAACAACTTGGCAGAAAAAGACATGGGTATCCTGTTGAACAACAAGTTGAACATGAGCCAATAATATGCCCTTGTAGCAAAAAAAGATCGACAACACTCTGGGCTGAGTTAGGAAAAATGTCACCAGTGAGTTGAAAAGTGGTGACTCTTCCTCTCTCCCTAGCATTGGTGAGGCCACATCTGGGTGCTGTGCCCAGTTCTGCACTCTGCAGTGCAAAAGATACATGAACTTAGTGGAGTGAATCAAGTGAAAGTCCAAAAAGATGATTAAGCCACTGGAGCATCTGTCATACAAGGAGCGGCTGAAAGAGCTGGAGCTGTTTTAGGTATTGGAACAGGTTGCCCAGGGAGGTGGTAGAATCATTGTCCATGGAAGTGTTGAAGATGTGTCTGAACGTGGTGATGGGTGATATGGTTTAGTGGTGATAGAGATAGGTGGTTCAACAGAATGATCTTGAAGGTGTCTTCCAACCTTGATGATTCTATGATTTTATGTTTAGCCTGAAGAAAAGAAAGTTCAGGGGGGATCTTGTCAGTGTGTATAAATAGCTGATGGCAGAGACAATAGATGACGAAACCAGACTCTTAGTGGTGGCCTGTGACAGGACAAGAATTAAAAATCGACAGCAAGAGTGGTTAAGCAGTTGAAGAGTTTTCCCTGAGACATTGGGAAGTTTGTTCTGAAAGATGCACAAAATTAACTGGAGAAAGTCCTGAACAGCCTGACCTAACTGTAAAGTTAGCCCCTGTTAGAGCAGAGTGTTGACTTCAGGTGTCTCTTCATTATTCTATCTCTTTATACAAATTTTTAAGCACTGCCTTAGTCTTCTAATATTAAAATTGTAATAATTGCTGTGTAAGGAGAGCTAAAAAGTTGGGAATAGTGAGACAAAAATATAGGTACCAGAAATCCTTTGTACCTTTGAGACCCTTCTCATATTTCAGAAGAAAGATTTTATTTGGCTCTTGTTATTGCCTGTTTCACTTCTCCTCACTGTGACTGTGTACAGAAGATGAGGGATAAAAGCTACTGTGCTGGTTTAGCAAAACGGCCAGGGCAAGCCACAAACCAGACAGAGTTTTGTTTCTATCACTCCCCCCCCGAAAATTAGAAGGGGTGTAAGGAAGAACAGGCTTATGTTGGAAATTAAAAACTTATAACAAATTTAATGGTACAGGGAGAAGGAGTTAACAGGTGGGGAGAAAGGGAAAATGCATATATACAAATATATACAACCCGAGCTCAGATGACCGGCGATACAGGCTGCTGAAAGGTCCTTCACTGCAAAGCCGATGGGAAGAAAAGAGTCCAAAACCCTCAGCACTCGGTGCAGTTGGAATGCTGCAGACCACGTGGCGAGCTGGTAGCCAAAAGCTGGGCCTTTCCTCTGGGCTCCACGTGGGGAGCTGCAGGCAGGGGAGTGTAGGAGCAAGGCAGAGAGCAGACTGGAGCCGGAGAGACCACGAGGGCAAGAGAAGGAAGCCTCCAGTCCTCCTGGCTTTTATAGAGTCTGGCAGGAAAATGGGTGGAATACTGATACCCGATACCTGACACCCAGACCCCTTTTCACAACAGGGTCCTAAACTCCACCCCTTATTCACTGGGTCCTGGCAGCAAAAGCCACTAAGATTTTTGTCTGCCCCTTTCAAACTATAACAGCTACTTGTTATGGAAGTACCCAAGTTAATTAACCTAGAGTGATGTAATCCAAACCCCATACATTTGCTATGAAATGCAGAGAGTAACTGGAAAATAAGAATTCCAAAAGGAATTACATAGAGATAGAGCGAAGTAGGGAGAAGTTTGCATTAATGTATGTGGGAAAGTACCCTCCTCCGAGGCAAACCCTTCCAACCACCCCCAAATATAACTTCTAGATGTGAGCAGGAGGGACTGCTGCTTAGCCTGTGTTGTTCTGCATGAGGGTAATACTCTGATTCTCTATGAGACACAAGAGATTACATCCATGATACTGTTTTCCTCCTGGATACATCAGAAATGCACCAAGGTAGGTAGACTGGTTATCTTTTTGTGTAAAGTGTATATGTGGCTGGATAAGTGGATGTGTGAAATAAGAGTAAAAATAATAAACTGTGATTCCATCATCACTTTGTCTATATACTGTATTCCACTCACTCTTCTTTCTGTGAGTGTTTTTCTTTGAACTGCAAAGTCCTTTGACTGTTTCTAAAGCATGTAGGCCTGAATCCTGAGTGGAGCTTTTGTGATCCAATTGCACTATTTCCCTTAATAAAATGTGAGACTTTTATAAGTGCCTTTAGCAGCAGAGTCCTTGACTCAACAAACCTGCAGAGCTGAGTCTCTGAGGTACTTTTGGAGACACTGTCAAAGCACATGTAATCCCTTATGTTTAGGAGAAATTTATGTTCGGCTTTTAGAACTTACCACTTTCTAATTCCTTCTTAATTCACAGTGACTCCAAAATACATGAAAATAGCTAGGCTGTTGTTTCAAGACTCCCGGTTGCCATACATTTTAGTGTTGCCTTTTCATTGTTTTAGTACAGTATTGATTACAGTGCAGTCAAGCTTTAGAAATTGTAACTGTTAATCCCAGTAAGTTCTGTAGCAAGAAAAATCACCTATATTTAGGTCAGTTGTACAGTAGGGGTGGATAGGATTACGTCTTTCCATAGTTATGTCATTATCCCATATTTTAATATTTTTTCCATGTGCCTCTACTGAAAAACATGACACTTAAAAGATAGATCCTTGTCTGAATAACTTGTGGTCTCCTCAGTATATCTGGCAGACTTTGAGAGACTTCTGTCATACAGTACTTTTAGATTTCCTTTCATAAGGAACAGGTTGTTTTCAGCCAGTTTTATAATATCTTTTGTGTCTGCATGACAATAAGAAGAGATGAGGATCATGAGGATTCAGCTGTTTCTGTTGGGTCTCTTCTAACTTTCGAGCTGGAACTAGTGTGAAGTTGCTAGTCACAGACAAAGCCAAGGTAGTGAAGCCAACAGTGAAGAGTGACATGAAGGAAGAGGTCTCAAAGTTGCACAGAAAAGAAGTTTATTAGGGAAATGAGCCCTGCAATTAAGCCAATATGAAATATAAATGATAGCCAGAACACGGGGAACAGAGAAAAGTGATCTTTAAAAGGAAATGAGGACAAAGAGAGACCAAGGGAAAAGAAGAAAAGACTAGATAGCCACTTGAAAAACGAAAGTAGAGAAAACAGCACATTTAAGTAGGTTTAGATAGTTGTGAGTTTAGCAAGTTGTGATAGAAAATGCAGCTGATAGAAATACCAGGAAAGAGATATTTTAAAAGATGCAATAGAAATAGTTTTAAAATAGTCAAAATTCTTCACAGTTTTTAATTAGAAAGGCCATTATTAAAAAGAAATTCTAGTCCCCACTACTGGTATAATTACCTGCAGAGCCAGAGCACTTTCAATTATAAATCTTTGGTTGTATAACAACTGTTGAACAGCAAGTGTGCAGCCATATTTTATATACAGGTGAGGAACTTTTTCAAACACCAGAGAACATGAGGATGATGCCCAAATACTATAGAGGAGTCTTATAGCAGAGAGAGAAGAAAGTATTTGTGTAAATTCATCAGTTTGGGCTTGATTCTAAAGTAGGAAAATCTGCATGTGAACATTTAAGGCCAAATACAAATATTTCATCTGGCAAAATTCTAAACTTTTTCCTCCATTTCACAAGCTGTTGAAACTCTGACTTTTACTGGGAGTATAGACCCTTATTGGCATATTCTAAGAGTAACCTCTTCTATGCAGAACCTGCCCGAGACAAGGAATGAAAAGAATTTGCACATGTGGTCTCAGTCATTGTGACGCCTGACTTTTGCACAATTATACTAGTTGACATCTGCTTTCTGAATTCTTGTCTGAATTTCGAGACTGAAATTCTCCAGAAAGTTAGTACTTTATACTGTCTTATAATGTACTGTGGGGAATTTGGTGTCTTGTACTGGGACAAATTCTCCATCTTCAAAATCTTCTAATGCTCCTGAGAGTTTTATAGTCTGGTTAGCCTGAACAATGAAAGATAACACTCACCTGGAGAAAATTAGGCAATCTGTTAATTAGCCATGAGTTCAAAGTTCAAACTTTTTTTTGTCCTTCCTCAGAGGTACTAGGTGCTATGAAAAAGAAAAGAGCAGAATGTTTGAGAACTGGTTGCTTAGCAAAGGTGTGAATGAGGAGGATGTTGGTGTGGTGAAATCCCACAAGTTTAAGAGACTGAGAAGTACTGCGTGGCAGCTGATGCTGATATGTGCGAGCAGCGATACTGTCATTTATGTTGATACTACTTTTTCTTATGTTGTTGTGTAAGGATAATTAGACTGTAATATACTACCATGGGCAATCTGAATTTGCTAGGTTGTACCTTACGACTGTTTCATTCTGCAACATTAATGAATTACTGATGTGTGTGTATGCATATAAAGAACAATGATATACTTTGCTTGTTGTATTGAAATATGCTTTAGTGGAAACCCCAAACATTAAACTTAAAGAGCAATTATATAGACAAAATCAAAGATGAGTTATTCATAATAATAAAATAAATTCACTGTGTTTATATTTTTTCTTAAAAATGCTTTCTTTTACTCATATTTGGCATAGGTTTTGGACATATGTATTTAAAACAAGCAGAATAATGGTAGTACTGTCTATACTACTGATACTGGACAATTTTCTCCTTTACTCCTGCTTTCAAGGAAAAAAACCCAACAAAACAAAACAAAACAAAAAACTTGTCTTGGTGTTCATAGCCGAACGAGTGATGGTTCCATGAAAATCAGTAAATTTGAGCTATGGAGACCTATTTCATGCAGGAATAGGAAAGACATTAGTTCTGAATGGTACTGTTCAGTAGAACCAACAGGAATAAAGTGTCTATGCAATAATTTTGACACATACAGTATACTCATAAAACTTTAGCATGATTACACCAAGCAGTGAAAGGAAGCTACTGCAAGGATAGTTATGGAGTGAGGCAAGCAGCTCAGGAAAAAGTAACAAAGCCCTAAACTCAAGCATTTTCTTAACATCATTCTACCAGCTAAGCAAAAGACATTTGCATCCAGCTCTGTTAATTCACTCATCCTTTCTTCCTTCCTTTCAGCCTACTGCTGGATTCTTTTTAGACTGTTGACTGCAAACCCAAAGCACACATCTGGAATGCCCAATATACTGCTTATACCAAGAAAGGTCTTGGATAGCCTAAGCTGAAACATTTGAGGATTATCAGGATGTAATGCATTAATTCGGATATTAATTCTTACCATCCTTGAAGAAAAATATTGTAGCTGACTGCTCAGCAATATTTTAGCTTTTGTTCTAGGTTAGTTTTACTGTAAGCTTCCTTCTCCTTTGTGGCTTTCCATTTTTTTTATTCTTAATTTATTGTGCTAGGGACAACTCAAAGCTTGGTCTGAGTTTTAAGCTAATGCCTGATGGACTTTTACTTTGCTGCTGGCTTAGAGAAGCCTTTAAAAACTCTCATGACAGTGAAGTCTAATCCACCAATACATGTACTACTCTTTGTAACTACATTTCACTTTTATACAGACTAGAGAACTGCCAGACAGTTAGTTAGGTGCAATAAACCCACAACTATTGAAAAAAGCTGCGAAGTTCATGTCAGGAAGTAAAATATAACAGATTAAAAGGAGTATATCCAGATAATCCAGAAATCAATCATCATGCTAAAAAACCACCTTGGTCTGCCAAAGAAAATTAGGTGAAAGAAAGTCTCACAGGTCTGTCAAAATGACTTTGTCATAGGCAATACCAGAAGAGAAGAGTATTCATTAAAATATCCACCCTATATACAGGGTGTTTTGTTTGTCTGCCATTTTTATGGAATCTATCACTTTATCACTTTGTTTTTCTATACCCAACATAGAAAATTATGTTAAAATAACATTTAATGTTTAGATGTTTATTACAATATTCTTTTGCTCACTATCAAATTAATGTCAAAAAGGGCTGTCATTCTAGCGGGTGTTATCTAGGTCAGTTCATAGCTTAAAAACATCCCACATCAGTTCCGTTTCTTACTGTTTACTGAATGGAAAATACATTGCTTTCAACTACAGGGAAAATAGTGTGAAACAGTCTGTTGAATTTTCTTCCTCTCAAGAAATCCATCTTATAATTGGAGAGTTTTCACACTTTTATGAAGAAAACAGGACAAACAAGAGAGAGGAAAATATGAATGACCAGCTCACTGAATTCTCCTTATATTTTCTTGAGGAATTCATTGAATAGGCTTCACACTCAGCAGTTTTTACCAAAACTTCAACAACAGATGAAAGAATGCAAATAAGCCCCATTTTTTTCCATAGTCTTTTTTGTCTCCTGCCTTGACATACATCACAAGAGACAGGATAAGATGGGTTATTTTTAGAGTATGGTCAGCTGTAGCCTGTCACTCAGTCTTAAATTTCTTGCAGAGGTTTCAAAAGTCACTCAGAAATTAACCCATGTCAAGAGCTGGCGGACATTTTGACCACTTACCAATTCCATACTAGCACAGAAATATTCAAGCTGAATTCTCTTCTGTCTTGTAGACGACTGATATTGAGAATATGCACAGTTCCATTAGGTAGGATATATATGATAGAGTTGTTGACAAAACAATTTTCAATGACATTATAGCATATTTCAAAATTTTTATGGATATTTTTTCATGCAACAAATTCACTTGTACAAGGCTGTTCAATTGAAAATAATCCTGGTATCAGAAGTACCATTTCTGTGTGGAATGAAATTGGAAAATCTATAGTGACCAGCTAGCTCTTAAAATTTATTGTGAGTATGAGCTTATTCTTTTCTTGGCTAGATTAAGAAATGAACTTACAGAAAAGAAGAGCATTAGTATGATAACTTAAAGTTATACAGGTGTGTAAGTGAACCTGTCTATCTTCATACTCAGATAAACCTGAATATTTTTGTAATTATATTGTGAAGAAAAGTTCCTCATCCTGATATATTTCTGTTTCTGAAATGGGAATATCTGAAGGTTCTGTGGTATATTAATGAGAAAATTCCACACAGTTTGCATTTTGTGGTGCTTTCTTTCCAGCAAAGAGTGAAAAGGCAGTGGGGAAGGGCAGTTGCATACAAAGGGGAACATACTCTTAACAAGTGAACATTCCACCACGTGAGGCAGAGATCATCTACTCATTACCTGTCAAAGATTTTATATATTGACATATATCAAAGAAGAATATTACTGAATGCATGTGATATAAACAGACACTTAAGAGTACAAAGTGATCTGGAAAGCAACTGTGGGACATAGAATAGAATCATTAAATCATCGAGGTTGCAAGAGGCCTTCAAGATCATCCAGTTCAACTGCCTAACTACATCACCACTAAACAATATCACCCAGCGCCACATCCTCTTGAACACCTGCAGGGACAGTGTAGTGAAGATTCAGACTTGGAAATCACATCCAAGTTAATACACTTTATCTGTCTTCTGGTTGCATTTCTGATCCTCAAAGGAAAGGAAGATAGATGTCCAAAAACAATTTAGTGAAAAAGTTACAAGTAAGGAGAGTGAAAGTCAGTCTGAAAAAAGAGGCTATCTATAATTCTTATTAATGCTGATCAAGCTTTTGTTCTATTAAAGCTGCTGACTTGCAGCACAGAATAATGAAGACAGAGGAAAACAACAACACTGAAAAATCACTGAAAGTGAATAGCTTAATGAAGAATATGAACAGCTTTGAACAATGTCTTGAAAATTACATAGACAAAACAAGCTTCATCAAATGTCTAATACTCTATTAAGTGTGATTTTTCTTCCTTCAACAATTTACCTGCATACAGGGTGAGATGTATTAATCATACATCACATGACCCAGAGTGAGCCATGGAGCATTGCAGCTGTCTGTCAAATCGTTGTTATTTTCAGAGATGTAATAATGTGAGTGTAATTATGAACATACACCAAAAAGTGATGAGAAAAAGACAGAGATAGTGGGGAAACAGTTCATTCTCAGGAAGAAAAGTATAAAGAGGAACAAGTAGGTACAGGAAAACCTTTGAGTATCAGGAACACAACTTCTAAAGTATCTGAAAGAAATACCATGTTTGCGTATTGTGTTTAGTAGAAGTCAGAGCTAAAGCAACTGTTGTGAGCACTGAAGAACATTATGCATAATAAGTGTCAAGTTTACCATAGCTCTTCCTGTAATATCCTAGACAATATTTATGACAGGAAAAAAGAACAGGTTTCCAGAAGGAAGGCCAATATTAAGAGTAGTAAGCCACAGGAGCAGCCTGAAATAAATGTAGGGGAGTTCTCTTGTGAATATACTTATCTCCAGAAAACAGCAAGAGTTACATAGGCCATCTAGATGATTGTCAGGAGTAGATAAACTCTATTTTAAACATAGATTAATAAGGAAAGATTCAGTCAAAGTGGCCCTTCCAGAGTTAGTTATCCATGGCTTGCATATGTACAGTATAACTACTAGCTGCAACTATAGCTGGAAAATAGGAAAGAAATAGTTGGCAGGACAAAAGAAATTAATGATGATAAAAAATGAGAAAGTATGAGTAAGGATTTTTCAGATTTGTCCCTTCCTTCTTTTGTATTATAGAGAGAACAACACAAGTGTATCTCTGAGCCAGGGTTGCACCAATTATCCTGGCATCTTTCTTTTTGGGCTTGTTAGCACTGCTGTTCCATTTGAATAATTTGTAAGAAGAGTGTTTGAACAATATTTTGTTTTTTCATTCCTTGTGCCTATGAGTTTTTGTTTATTGTTCTGTGTGTGAACACACATCCAGTCTGATTACAGTACAAGTTTTGACAGATGTCTTTATTATCCCGCAGAAGACGACCCTCCCCATAGACATTGTTGTATGTATGACTTTATTTGACAGACCGATCTGTATTGTTAAATTCCTTTTGAAATGTTGTCTTGTGGGATTTTATGTTGTCATGTATCAAGAATTGCATAGTTCTTTTATTTAGGAATCAATAAAATGAAATTTAAACCAAAGAGAAACTACTGATTACAAATACCTTGTTTAATCAAAGGAAATGGAAAGTTCATTTACCTTGCTATGTATGAACGTATTGTACAAAAGGAAGGGCTCTGATGGTTTTGTTTAAAACAAACTAAAGTTTTTATTTCCAAGTGTCAGGTCTTTTGTGTAAGGCTTTTTATAGCAAAAGTTGCTAACAGCAAACTTTTTAAAAAAGATTGACTTTTTAAAGGAATAGGTCTTTTTGTGAAGCTTCTCTGATTCCTCTTGATGTGGTCAAAAGCAATTCAGTTCCTCAAAGATCTTTGCATTTTGCTTTGGTAGATATTGTATTATCCACATTATCAAAAGATTGCCCTCAAATTTATCTCTTGATCAAAATCAGAGGGGATGTGACATGTTTGAATGGAAACTATTTTAAAATAGATACATTAAAAGCAGACAAAAAAATCTAGTGAAGATATGTCAGAAAAAAAGTCCTCTGTAGTTGCAAAGGCTTTGTTAAAGTACATATATACAGTAATGTGTTCCTGAAGCATTTCTCAATAAATTGAAACAGAATTTAGTGGACAGGTTATAATCTATTCATGTATCTGAATGAATGCAAAGCAAAATGATACAGCATTATAGTACCGGACTGTGGAAAAATAAAAACTTTCTAGTAGATTTGTTCATTTTGAGTTTTCTGGTAAATGGAGGCTGGTAAGATGGCTTACCCTTACTGAATGAAGATCTATGAGGCTGTAGCTGATGGCAACCATTTTCTAAGTTCACATCTGTAGATTCTATAGATTCTATAGAAGGTGGTTATACAAAACTAGATGGCTATCTGTAGCAACTTGTTCTTTCTTTCTGCAAAGGACCTGGGTACGGTGAACATGGAGGTATTTGACTTGCATGGATGTCGTACTGATTTCATGTTGTGATGATGACTTTCATGATCTTTGGACTTTAAATTTGACATATGATATTCTATGACATCTGTATCTATATGGTATTCATTCCTCTGTGAAAATGGTGTTTTAGAACATCAACACTACTAGTGATGTAACAATCCTTGAATGCAAAATGCATGCTCATAGCAGTCAGATAGGTAATATCTGTGTGTACCCACCTTCCTACTGTGCTGTTGGTTAACACAGAAAAATGACTGCCAAGTGAAAACACACCAGGATCTTACCTTTCAAATCCCCCAGCATGTTTTGATATGATTAAGTATTGCTGTTACTGATTCTGATTTCTACTTCAAGCCTGCATGATTTGTAGGGTGAATGAAGAGAATCGTAGAATCATAGGATCCCTCCAGTTGGAAAAGACTGAGCTTGAACTTCCCCTGATGCAGCTTGAGGCCATTACCTCTCATCCTATTGCTTGTCTCTTGAGAGAAGAGACTGGTCACCGCCTCTCTTCAACTTCCTTTCAGGTAGTTGTAGAGAGTGAAGAGGTCTCCCCTGAGCCTCTTCTTCAGACTAAACAACCCCAACTCCCTCAGCTGCTTCTCATCAGACCTGTACTCCAGGCCCTTCACCAGCTTAGTTGCCCTTTTCCGGACCCACTCCAGTACCTCAAGGTCCTTCTTGTAGTGAGGGGACCAGGACTGAACACAGTATTCCAGTTGTGGCCTCACCAGTGCTGAGTAGAAGGGGACAAATCACTTCCCTGGATCTGCTGGTCACACATTTTCTGATACAGACCAGGATGCTGTTGGTCTCCTTAACTACTTGTGCACACCACTAGATCATGTTCAGCTGGCTGTCTACCAGCACCTCCAGGTCTTTTTCTGCCAGGCAGCTCTCCAGCCACCCTCCTCCAAATCTGTACCTTTGCATGGGGTTGTTGAGGCTCGGGTGTAGGACCCAGCACTTTGGTTTGTTGAAGCTCATACAATTGCCCTCAGCCCATGCCTACACGCTGGCCAGGTCCCTCTGTAGCACCTTCCTATCCTCATGCAACTCAACAACCCCATCCAACTTAGTGTCATTTGCAAATTTACTGGTGGTGTGTTCGATGACTTCATCGCGATCATCCATAAAGATTCTGAACAGAACCAGCCCCAGTACAGAGCCCTGGGGGGCACCGCTGGTGACTGGTCCACCAATTGTATGTGACTCCAGTCAGTTTTGGACCCAGTGAAGGGTATTTCCATCCACGAGCAATATGCTGAAGAAGAGTGAATTCTAAGACAAACTGTTGTGTCCCTGAGCCTCAGGATTGTCTCAAAAAAAGAACAAAACAAAAAACAGTCTCAAAACTTCTTTGTTGCCCATTGAAGTATTTGCTTAAAACTTGTTCTTGGTATCTCTGGTTTTGAGAACTGTTGTTCTGTTGTACTTTCTTAAGGTAGTTTTGCACAGTGCAGTCTCCCGGTCATATTACAGTTCTACTAAAGACGTTCTCTCTTTTTGTGTTCCCCTCTGTTTTCTAGTGGTTAAGAGACTGGTTTGCCATTAGTGACTATAATCCTGGTGTGAGGGGAGAGGAAGAATTAAAAGAAGGGAAATGGTGGTGTGTTAGCATAAATAAAGAAACTTAATGAAATTCAACAAGGGCAAGTGCAGAGTTTTGCATCTGGGGAAGAACAACACCATGCACCAGTACAGGCTGGGGGCTGACCTGCTGGAGAGCAGTGTAGGAGAAAGGGACCTGGGGGTCCTGGTGGACAGGAGGATGACCATGAGCCAGCAATGTGCCCTTGTGGCCAAGAAGGCAAATGGCATCCTGGGGTGCATTAGAAAGGGGGTGGTTAGTAGGTCAAGAGAGGTACTCCTCCCCCTCTATTCTGCCTTGGTGAGGCCACATCTGGAGTATTGTGTCCAGTTCTGGGCCCCACAATTCAAAAAAGACATGGAACTGCTTGAGAGAGTCCAGCGCAGAGCCACTAAGATGATTAAGGGAGTGGAACATCTCCCTTATGAGGAAAGGCTGAGGAAGCTGGGTCTCTTTAGCTTGGAGAAAAGGAGGCTGAGGGGTGACCTCATCCATGTTTACAAATATGTAAAGGGTGAGTGTCAGGATGATGGAGCCAGGCTTTTGTCAGTAATGACTAATGATAGGACAAGGGGCAATGGTTTTAAACTGGAGCATAGGAGGTTCCATGTAAATATCAGGAAAAACTTTTTCACTGTGAGAGTGACAGAGCACTGGAACAGGCTGCCCAGGGAGGTTGTGGAGTCTCCTTCCCTGGAGACATTCAAAACCCGCCTGGATGCGTTCCTGTGTGATGTACTCTAGATGACCCTGCTCTGGCAGGGGGGGTGGACTAGATGATCTTTCGAGGTCCCTTCCATCCCCTTAGATTCTGTGATTCTGTAATAAGGTGCAAGGAAAAAACTGTGTACAACATCAATAAAAGACCGATGATTTGATTTAGAAGGAGGCTTTGGGTTAAGAGTGATACTTGTCTTAAGCCTTGTCCATTTTTAATTTTGACTCTATGGATCTCTGTTTATTGGGTACCAGTTTTTTCCTTTAATTCTGCTTCTTGAACTGCGGGATGATGACATGGACAATAGAGAACTGAGGCCTTCCCAGGCCAAAGTTTAGAAGGATAGATTTCCCTGTTGATGTTTAATAGATACCATGCTGTGGCAGGAAGTCTTCATCTTTATTTTATACCAGAAGTTACAGGAAGAAATTCAAAAGCAGGCTAGAATAATAACGGGTGATGGACATGTGTTCCTGTCCTAATTAACCAGTAGAGGACACATTGCTGGAAATTTGTTCATTTGATGCTATGCTTAAGCACCCACACACTTCTATTTATGATTAAGGTAAGAATATATTATGTGAACATGATCTTTTTTAATGATGTGGTAAATATGTAGAAGCATAGTTTATAGAATGCTCTATAGATTTTAGTAGCAATAGTTTTCTTTTAATATTCCTGTTCCTTATGGCTTTTCTCTTCTGTTTATTTGATATCTTTACCTAATGCTAACAACACAGCCCAACTTCCTCATGACAGCATTTTGAATAAAAAGATTTTTTTTTCCTGATAGGTAGGGCTCTGAATGTAGATGTCTATATGCTTTGAATAAAGTTTTCTCCAAATTTCTAATGACTGTCATTACATGTTGTACTTAGATCTCTGGATATATGTATATATATTTTTCCAGAGGAGTGGTATCAGTATAATAATTTATTAAAGGGAGTCCATGATTTACAGTGATGGAGTATCTCCTCTTCAGTGATTAATAACAGGAGAGGTATTTTTTTTAAAGCCTTGATGGCAACCCTGTGTTCTGCCTAGCTGGTATTAACAAGTGGCAGATTGTGTTTCAGAGTTAGTGTTTCTCAGCAGGAATAACTCTCAGAGCAAGAAGTTCAAGCAAAGGGTTATTAAGGCTTGATGTCATTTTGCACCAGCACTTCCTTCTTTATTATTAATCTAATTTATCCTAAATATTGCATTTCAGCTCCTTGGCATACAGACGAAGCTCTAATTTCCCTGACAGCCTGTTCTAAGATGCAGAAATGACAACAGAGAAGAAAGAATAATCTGCTTTCATGTCCAGCAAATTAGCTACAGTTCTAACAGAAGCAAATAACAGCACAATCTGATTTTATTACATTAGCTTCTTTGTAGCTCAGATTTGTGAGTGATAACTATAAAATAATGTTTAATAAAGAGATCTTGTTCTCCCGGAATTTTTCTCTTTGGACAGGTCATCTGTGCTTTGCCTGCTGGACAATAACATTACAGTTCTCAAGTGGTCACTGGTGTGTAGAGGATAAGTTGGGAAGTGATGCCCCAGTGATCTGTAGAAATTCTGGATGTACTGCTCTTCTTGGTGCTTGGAAAAACTTTTCTTACATGTATGTAGCCACATCTGGTGTTCTGCATCAGACATGTCTTTGCCTATCTGCTTGGTACTTGCAGAACCCAAAGCAAGTGGGCAGGGTCATTAGAAGACAAGCAGTGCCAGCCCCCTTGCAGCTTTGTAGCAAGAGCAACCTCTGTGGTCACTGGCACAGTAGGGAATATACATGTGCTTGAACAGAAAGTCATCATACTCTGTGATGTAATAGCGACTGGGTGTTTGAAGTACACAAGCAAGCACAGAGATTTGCATTTGACTTAGCTGTACACAGCAATGCTGCTGGTTGCTGCAGAGATCACTCAAGAAACTCTCTAAATACTGTGTATTGAACTTTCACACTATCTTTATGGGTTTCCCTGATAGGCTCGTTCTCTCTGTGTTGTAAATACAGAGTTCAGAATGGTTTTTGTTTGATTGCTTTTCTTTCTGGAGGATGTTTCATAAGAAGTTTTAGAGCACCCTGAAGTGTTTTGGCACAATGATCCAACAGAAGTTAAGGTGTGATGTAAGGGAAGGTTTTCTTTCAGAGCAGATGATATTTACAGGATTATGAAGCCTGCCCAGATAGTAGTCTTTCTATTAATATTTCTGCCCTTCATCAGCCTTTAAGAAGTAGCCCCACCTTTACAAATAAATCAGATATACTGTAATCAAATCACAGCTAAGCTGGAAATCAAAGTGACCTACCATCCTGTCCTAAATGGAGTGTGTCTGATTAATGTGTGCCAAGTATGTGTCCTCTTTTCCTCTTGGAGTTTGGCTTTAACAACGGCCACGTAACCTGCATCCTTTTTGAGTTGCAGACTGGTCTGTATCTCAGACTATGAGACATTTTACCCAGAAAGCCCATTCCCTGTGGTGTATTTCAAAGATGGAATGAGTAGTATCTGCTCAACAAGTTAGCAGGAGTTGGACAGAGGCAGATGCTGGGTCTTGGCACCTGCTAATGGGAGATTTTCAGAAAGCTTGCCTGCTCTTAGTGTTCACCTGTTTGAGAACAGTGCTCTGTGGCTGGCTACCAATGGAGAGATTGTTGTGTTCTTACGGCTGTACAGTTATACTATTTTATTTTCTTACATGTAATATTTGGCAAAATAGTGCACTATTTATGCATAAACTGATGGAGAACAAAAAGCTTATAATGAACATCATATAAAGCCTTCAGTGTTTGAGACTGCAAATGAAATGACACTGCTAGTTTTGTTTTTTTCAAACATGCCAAAGTTTATCCATTTCTGTTAACTTTCACATCTCAAAACTGTAGGATGTCAAAGCCAGTCAGATAAAATTATTTTTCAGTTAAATCCTTAGTTCAGTTCACTGATGGATCTTTCATTTTGTCAAGAGATATTTGTACATTATTAATGAATGTTCCTCAGAGATACTGTTCATAGATACAGACATGCAATGCACTTATACTGATAAAAGTGCTAAGGCCAAATGTTAAGAACTACCAAAACTGTATGGGGTCTCCAGTGTGTGTAAATTCCAGCTGACTGAAAGTCCCTGGCTCCATTTCAAACCCAAGGCAAGAAAAAGGAAAAAAAACCCTTCAACTTAAAAAAAATAATAAAAAATCTTGGTTTACTTTTTCTTTCATTTTCTTATCTACTTGCTTGGGTATGCCAAGGTTGTTGTCACAAGAAATGTTACTGGTATATGCTGCAATAAAATATGGCTACTCAATATATTCAGACATACAGTGCTATATGAACCATTGTGAGAGCCTCCTCCTAGTGTCTGCTTGCAAAATTAAAGTGGTATTTCATTCGGGTCTGCACTGTAGAGATCTAAGCAGGAAGATCCTTTAAGTCAATCAAAGCTTTAATATAATGAATAACTGAGGAATAATAGGTCATTGTTTAAAGGTTTTTGTATACAGTCCAGAATATAATTTTTGTGCATATGTTGCATTTTCATATTTTATATTTATTTTTAAATTTACAACCTTGACAAAAGTCAAGTAATTTCAAAATATTATTCTGCTAGAAAAACTGCCAAAGACAATATTGTAATGATAGTCTCTAGCAAAGAAATAACGATATATTCTAGCAGATGATGGGTTGATGAGAGATCTGGAGATAGTTTCAAGCTTTATTTTTGGCGAAATCATTGTCCTTGGCATTGTAATGAATTTCTCTTTGCCTTCCTCATGGAGGGGCAAAGTATTGCTGATGGTATTTATGAGCTCCTAGAGATCTGATGGAAAACATTTACTATGCTGAGGATTGCTATGAGTCTTTTTTTCCTTTGGAAAGATCTTTAATAGTGGATTCTTTCCCAGAAAGCAGTAAAACAGCCTTAATATATTCTTAGAAAGGTACAGGACAGGTCTGCAGGTGATGCTGAATTGCTATGTTTGTCTTTTCTATGCATTCCAAACATAGATCTGTGTGTCAAACCTCTTGTTATGGGAAGTTGTGGCTGTCAAAGACCACACAACCTGTTGTGATGGGTTTCAATGAACATGCCCACAAGCTGCTCTCATGTTTTTAACAGAGCAGAGAAAGAGTGTTCAGAGCTCAGGGTGTCAATCCCCTACCTCAGTGATCTTGTCACTTGGGATTGCATGGCACAGATGCTCTGTCCATGTTTTTTCTTCCTTTTTTATGCTTCAGAAACGACAGGCAGCTTGAATTTTTCTCAGCCGGTGAACTACATAGATAGGACAATATGCTTTAAATTGCAGTCCGTGTATGTTTTTTCATGGCTGGATGATCCAAGGTATGAAGAGGAAAGTTTGCTAAGACAAATGTTGCTGTCAAATTCATCAGTTCACTATGGTAATATTCTTGTTGAACTGCATGTTTTAGGGAGTGGTTTTTGCATAGTCCATTGACTGTTCATCTCCCTCTCCTCATCTTCTGAAATTTGTTGCAGTTCATGCTTGCGCACAGAGATTTCTATCCGCTTGTGACAGTTACAATAACTTTCCTTGAAAGGTCTGTGGAAATGCTGCAGATGGGACAAAAATTCTGACACACATTCCCGTCTCCTACCCAACAGCTTCCTTATGTACAGTCAAGAGTTCTGCTGCAACTAGCTTGGTAGCATTTCATTGTTCTCACCAGCTGAAGGTGTTCAAAAACTTTCAAAAATGCTAAGCGAGATCATGGCTGTAGCCAACTGTGCTGGTTTAGCAAACAGC
>VZRW01002797.1:6794-19533 GCA_013398125.1 Aegotheles bennettii
AGTCCAGGAGGTTCCTGCAGAGCATTGATGATAACTTTTTGACACAAGTGATGGAGGAACCAACAAGGAGAGGTGTGCTGCTGGAGCTTGTACTAACAAACAAAGAAGGACTGGTTGGGAATATGAATGCTGGGGGCAGCTTTGGTTGCAGTGACCATGGGATGGTGGAGTTCAGGATCTTGGGTGGAATAAGCAGGGCAATAAGTAGGATTGCAACCCTGGACTTCAGGAGGGCTAACTTTGGCCTCTTCAAAGACCTACTTGGAGGAATCCTGTGGGTTAGAAATCTAGAAGGTAATGGGATGTCCATGAGAGCTGGTTAATATTCAAGCACCATTTCCTCCAAGCTCAAGATCAGTGCGTTCCTATAAGTAAGAATTCAAACAAAGAAGGCAGGAGACCTGTATGGATGTGCTTCTGGAAAAACTCAAATGGAAGAAGGAAGTTTACAGAATGTGGAAAAAGGGACTGGCCACTTGGGAGGAATACAGTAATGTTGTCAGAGCATACAAAGATTCAATAAAAAAGGCCAAGGCCCACTTGGAATTAAATCTAGCGAAGGATGTCAAGGACAATAAGAAAGGCTTCTTCAAGTATATCAGTAGTAAAAGGAAGACTAGGGAAAATGTGGGTCTGCTGCTTGAATGAGGTGGTTGTCCTGGTGATGGAGGACACAGAGAAGGTAGCATAACTGAATATCTTCTTTGCTTCAGCTTTTAGTGCTAAGGCTTGCCCTCAGGAGCCCTGAAGGCAAGAAAGTCTATAGAAAGGAAAACTTTCACTTGATTGTGGAGGATTGAGAGATCATTTAGGCAAACTGGACACCCACAAATCCATGTGCCCTGATGGGATGCACCCATGAATGCTGAGGGAGCTGGCAAATGTTATTGCTCAGCCACACTCTATCACCTTTGAAATGTCATGGAGAACAGGACAGGTACCCGAGAACTGGAGGAAAGTCAGCATCACTACTGTCTTCAAAAAGGGCAAGAAGGAGGACCCAGAAAACTACAGGCCAGTCAGCCTCACCTCCATCCCTGGAAAGGTGATGGAACAGCTCATTCTGGTTATCATCTCTAAGCATATGGAGGAAAAGAAAGTTAACAGGAGTAGTCAACATGGATTCACCAAGGGGAAACAGACTTGACCAATCTGATAGCCTTCTATGACAGCATAACTGGCTGGGTAGACAAGGGGAGAGTAATGGATGTTGTCTACCTCGGATTCAGCAAAGTGTTTGACGCTGTCTCCCGTAACATAAGTAAGCGTAGGAAGGGTGGGTTAATGAGTGGACAGTGAGGTGGATAGAGAACTGACTGAATGGCAGAGCTCAGAGGGTTGTGATCAGTGGCACGGAGTCTAGTTGAAGGCCTGCAGCTAGTGGTGTCACCTAGGGGTCAGTATTGGGTCCAGTCCTGTTCAAAATATTCATCAATGACCTGGATGAAGGGACAGAGTGTGCCCTCAGCAAGTTTGCTGATGATACCAAACTGGGAGTAGTGGCTGATACATCAGGAGGCTGTGCTGTCATTCAGCAAGACCTGGACAGGCTAGAGTGTTGGGTGGAGAGGAACCTCAAAGTTCAACAAGGGCAAATGTAGGGTCCTGTACCTATGGACGAATAATCCCCGGCATCAGTACAGGTTAGGGGCTGACCTGCTGGGAAGCAGCTCTGGTGACAAGAACCTGGGAGTCCTGGTGGACATGATGAACCATGAGTCAGCAATGTGCCCTTGTGGCCAAGAAAGCCAATGACATCCTGGGGTCCATTAAGAAAAGTGTGGCCAGCAGATCAAGGGCGGTGATCCTGTCCCTCTATTCTGCCCTAGTGAGGCCACATTTGAAGTACTGTGTCCATTTCTGGGTTCCCCAGTTCAAAAAAGACAAGGAACCACTGGAAAGAGTCCAGTGGAGGGATACAAACATGGTTAGGGGAGAGGAACATCTCTCTTACAAGGAAACGCTGCCAGACCTGGGTCTGTTTAGCCTGGAGAAGACTGAGGGGGGTTCCGAGTCATGCTTATAAATATCTAAAGGGTGGCGTTAAGAGGATGGGGCTAGACTATTCTCAGTGGTGCCTAGTGAAAGGGCAAGGGGCAATGGGCACAAACTGGAACACAGGAAGTTCCAGCTGAACATAAGGAATATCTTCTTTACTTTGAGGATGACAGAGCACTGGAAAAGGCTGCCCAGAGAGATTGTGGTCTCTCCTTCTCTGACGATATTCAAAACCTGCCTGGACACAGTCCCATGCCATCTGCTCTGGGTGAACCTGCTTTTGCAGGGCGGTTGGACTAAATGATCTCCAGAGGTCCCTTCCAACCCCTACCATTCTGTGATTCTGTGATTGTGTTCATTTTCTGCCATACACACATAATTCTATGTGACAGAATGCTATTTATATCCTTCTCCTGCTTACACGTCTTCCCCTGCTAAGAAGGTTAACTGTTTTCAGTCATCCCTTATGGAATGATTGAGATCTATCAGGAATGATTAAAAGAATTTTGGTTTTGTTTTTTTGCAATTTCAATTGCACTTCTTGTATTCTTCCATCCTATTGAAGCTCATGTTTTATTTGTACCGTGTGTGTTGACTGTTAGATGCAGTTCTTCAGCCAAGCTGTCATCAAAGCTAAAGAGAGCAGAAAGATTGTTCCATGTACTTCAGTACAAGGATTAAACATCCTGGTGTGATGCTTCAGATTCTATAGAACTGGTGACTTCTGTTCAGGCTGGGACCAGGTTGGTCACAACTGCAACTGGCAGCAGGAGCTACTGCAGAGGTAAGCACTCCCATTTTACATGTGCATAACTGATAACTCCTGTCGAAGTACTGTACCTACCACTGTTGAATTCCATATTAATTATTTTACATTTCTTCAATATAGCAATATTATTATTGTCCTATAAAATAGTCGGGTCTAATCCAAACCAGTACTTGGATCCAATCCAAATTAGTAAACCTCAGTCTACAAAATGCCCAGGGCCCTTGGTACTTACAGAAAATTTATCAACAATGCTTCTTATTAATCTTTTTACTTCATTGAAATAACTGAAGAAAATAGTATTTTGAATAATATCTGAAACACACTTGACAGTTGTGAAAAAACCTTTGGTTTTGTAAGTTTGTAAGTTTAACACCTTGGTAGCTGCACATACTATATACTCCCCCAATTCCTGTGCAATTATCCTAAATGATTTAAAGTAGACCAGTCTGGATGTCCACCTATGTTCCATAAGGACATGAAAAGTAATCAGCAAATGATGCACAGGACTCTCTTAGTGATTTTTAAGAGTCTGATGAGAATAATGGTTGGTGGCCTGAGACACTGAGGGTTGAAAACAAATATATATTCTTATACACTTGGCAATTAATGTACATCATATCTCTTCTGTCACTTCAATATCAGAATGTAAAATACTATCAAAAGCCTGTGAAAGGATGCATGAAGTCTTTTGCTTATCAGTTTTCAAGTCAGTTGGTTTGTTCTTAAACACATTATCTCTTTGTACTCTGTTATTGTCTAGGTGTTTAGAAATTGATAGATTCATCATTGCTTTAGTATTTCTCTTGGAAACCAAGATAGGTTGAATGCAACCATTTCCTGCCTTTTTAAAAAGCTACATTAAATTTTCCAGGCTGCTGGCACTTCATCTAAGCTCTGCAAACTCTGAGATAATTACTAATAGTTCTGAGATAGCTACAGCATTTCAAGAGTTTTGAAAAACCCTACTATTAAAAAACAAAAAGTGAATTCGGCATCATTTACATAAGAGTAAATAGCAGAGCATTAGTCACATTGCTGAAACTCTTGGATCTTTGCTATTTAACTTGTGTATCAGGTGTCTCCTACGTCTTTCCACTAACAAGGAACAGTTCACACTGACATGTGAAGGTCATATAATACTAGATATACATATAATACTAGATATACATATAATACAAAGAATACTAGATAGCAGACCATGGAGGACAAGTTTAAAGTAAAATTAATACCAGTGAGGTCTGTTTAATATTCAGTATTTCATTAAAACTTCCCAACTGAATGACAATTTATGACGTTCAGAATGTGAATTTTATTCCACAAACATATCTGAATGAAAAGATCTCTTGGGGCACAAGTTCATTTCCCTCAGGTCACCAAATCAGAGGTATAGAAAGATGAAGTTGTCAGCACTAGCAATTTTGCTTTGCAGTAATCGATACACATACAAAATCACAGCAATTCAGTTAAAAATGTAATAGCTAAAGCTTACATTAAATAAACTGTCCAAGTGGACAACACATGCTGTCTAGCCTTTGGACACTGAAAATGGTGCTCCATTTCAGTCCTAAAACATTCTTGTTACTTAACACATAAAATTCCAGAAAACCACTGAGTCTTCTCTCCAGTTCCCAGAGCTTGCTTTTACAAAAATCCAACACTAAAACCTCTTCACATAAAATTTCCATTCAGTTGTTTTCTATATGTTTTTGATACATCTCCTCAAATAATTTGGCCAAAAAGTACTCCCCTAAAAATCAGATCTCCCTTATTTTCAGATACTTATATATATTGTAACAGAATAAAACTAAGCCTCTCCAGTAAAATGTTCATAATTCTTCTCAAATTAATACTGCCCTTGGATGTAAATTTTTCCCCTAAAAGTTTGTCAAAGAAAAATCGCAATCAAGTCAAGCTTTAATGTTCTCCCGAACATTTTCCTTTTTTTGTCATATTACCCAATTCCCTCTTTTACTGCTCATAGTGAACATATATGAGTCAAGCCACTTCTTACAAGTTACTTTCATAATTGCAAGAAGTGATGTTTGACAAAGCAATATTGTATTTCCCATAGTTGGAGTTCTCATTCCTTTTTCAATATATGAAAAAAATCTATGATGTCATTTAAGGTTTTACATTTTTACGGTATCTGAAATACCTGCTTTTAATTCAACAATTGAACAAAGAAAAGCTATGTTGCCCTCAAAATTGATTATGATATTTCTTCAGCTGTTTTAAAGAAAACAAATATTAGATGGATTAGTAGGGCAGCTGATTGGTGAAATGTAAAATTTTAAACTGCTTTTTTTAAAAAAATTAGTATATGCTTAGGGATCTATGAATTATTAATTGCTTGTCTATTTATTCCTTGATGTATAAAACTATTTTATAATTTTTTAAAAAAAATAATAGGTATTTAGGAGCTTCACAACTGAAACCTTTTTTTGTTTATACAGCACAGTAAACTTTATATGCTCTAGCTGTAGAAGAACAACTTCACTCTTAACTGTAATTTATTATTCTCTCTCCCTTTCTCTATTCTCCAGCTGCCCATATGTACATACCAAAAATACAAAAGAAGAAATCTCTTTTTTCTCTGTCTTACGTGCACTTAAATTTTCAGGTGTTTCCTTGAACAATTTTTTACACACAACTATATTCTGTTAGCCAATTCTCCTCCTGAGTGTATAAAACCTATTCCAACTTTGTCTATCATCAAAATGCTATTACATTTTACATTGAAATCTAATAGTATTTTTCCCGGCAAGTGTGTGTTCAGACAAAATACACAGGTTACTTTCCACATGCAACCATGAATGTTCTTTTTTTTTTTCTTAATCTCTAACGTGTTAGATAACTAAACAAAACGTGAAACTTACAGCTGTCCAGGCTTCTTTTCTGCATCGAGAACACAACCATTCATTATGGATTTCACAAGAAGGAACACCATAGCAACCTAGGATAAGAAAGCTTCACTGATTAATATATTCTGCATTTCTACCTATGTCATACAATTCAACTGTGCATTAACAGTAGTAAAACACATCTCCTGTGACAAAGGAGACTTTTCCAATATAGGCTTCTGCTAATTCCATAGTCCATGAAATACATGAATTAGACACAGATACTCTTCCCAAAAATCAAAAAAACCCCTCCAAGCCCAAATCAAAAAACCCACCAAACCAAACAAAAAATCAAAACAAACAAACAAAAACCCCAAACACCAAAAAAACCAAACCCCAGGGAATTTCTTATTTTCTGTAAATTCAACAGCAAATCATCAATTCTTTCTGCAGGAAAAATGTGCAATTTGAACTAATTTACTGGCATTTATTCTATTTATTCATATAACAATTTCACATGGACTTCTTGGAGTTAACTACTCAAGTCCTAATTTTTGTAGAAGATCCTACAGAAATCCATGCATTCATCAGTCACTTTTGAAATAAGAAAGAATGCAAGGTGAAGGAAATTACTGCATACCTAAAGTCAAAAGCAATATTCACAAGTCCTTAATCCAGCAGGATTTCACCTTGACTACTTAATAAGGACACTAATATCACAGAGTGGTTTAAAATATGAGAAGCAAAAGATGAATTTAACAGCTCAGAATTGAAACAAAAATCAGAAGTTTGTGAATATTGAAAGTTTACAGAAAAGTAAATTCTTCACTATTTTCACAGCAATCACTAACAAGTAATAAAAAATGTAAAATAGTTTTTAAAAAAATTTAGCCAGTGTCTGAACCATTACATATGTGTATGTTTAAGTACTTTCAAAGACATGCCAGAAGCCTAGTTAACTATTATTTATCAACAAAACAAAATTAGAAATTACATTTCTGCCAGCAGAACAATTAGTTTATTTACTTGCATGAACCTGTACACAACACTTTGCACAGGAAATTAGAAGACTTGTTCCATCTTCTTCGATAAAGGCATTTGATGGATAGTTTTCAGTGTTTTCTTCACTATAAATAAAACACATCTCTGGAATAAGAGGTTTAGTCTTTTCTTTTTCAGCCATCAGTGTTTCTGCTGAGTTTGCTTCTCCAAAAGTAGGACTTTCTTCATCATGATTGTCTGGCTGGAAAAGAAATAAAATTTATATTTAAGTAAAAGAAAGGAGAGTCTGTCTTACCGTCCTTTTGACAATGATGAAATGACTTCTCCCCTCCCAGCTATTGCACTAATAATACAACAGTTCTACAAGAAAATTAACTGCTTCTAGGTATCTATCACAGTCATTCTATGTATAGTTCCTTGATTGTTCAAATAACTGTGAAATCTAGAATAATACTCAGCCTGCAAACTAGTGTTATTGCAGCTGTGTTAAATGATATTGTACCTTTGCCTCCCTTCGAGCCCTTTAACTGGGTCCAGTGTAATAAAAGTTTTGTTCCTAGTTCCCATGCTGAGGGGATTCCAGTGTAGCAGCTTTGGAATTAATAACCTTAGTATTACTGCAGCATTTTCAGCTGACATTCGACACAGGAATTCCAAAAGCCAGTATCAAAGAGCGCTCTTCATTAGACTGTTTCTATGGCAATATTATTCATTGAAAAGGCCTAAGTACTGTGAAAACACTTATTTCTTCCACACTGTGGGAAGGAGACATAGAAGAGGCTCCAATAAAAAGCATTTGAAGATGGATATATAAGTAAATAGCTAGAAGATATAAACCTATATGGATTCATCACTCCAAAAGTGTAACTTAAAGGGTAAGCACACATACACTAACACTGATCCTACATAAACCCTAGTAAAAGACACACACTGTCTGCAACCAAGGATAGATGCAGGTGAACAGATTATCAGTTTTAACTTTAACAATAGTGCATTTATTTACTTCTCATGCAAATCAAAGGCATAAGTTTATTCTGTTCTAATTTACTAGAAATTAAGCTGGACAGCTATTTCATGCTTGAACCATAGATGAAGCTGTTAGGATCTTGCTTACCTTGTAGTATGGCATGAGAAGAGTGCAAATGGCACAACGTGGTTCCTTTTTTGCACAAGCTGCATTGTATTCTTTTTCAGCATTGAAACTGGGTACTCTTGTCTGCCAAAGGTGGACCAGAGGCCTGGCCCATGTCTCCGTCTCTTGAACTTCCTCTTCAATTAAAGTAGTCTCATGAATTTCTTAGAGGAAAAAAAAACAAGTGGTTACATTGTAGCCCTGGAGTGAAGACAAACAACAATGATCTTGTCATGTGCGCTAAAAATGAAGGTAAAACAATGATGTAAGAAGTCTGTGTGGGAAAATAAATGCATAACTCTAAAAGAATTATGCATCAGGACAAGCACACAAAAAAGTGCTGTGACACCTGTGTCATGAGCCAACTGCTCCACAGAAAGCATAAGAAACTATGTCACTATCTCTATTATTTATAATTTGTATTCATATCCACAACATTATATCTCACTCTTCCACACTTTAATTTCTCCAGCCTCTACCCTTTATCCCTCCTTGCACTCTGCCCTAAATCCCTTATGGATGGAGTATGTTGCATCCTGCCAAGCGGCACCAGACAAACCACTCCATTCACCCATAATGGCACCTCTTAACTCTTTATGTAAACTGACACTCATTTTCCAAAAGGAAAAAAAGACAAATGTTATAGGCAGACAGTAATGGGGAACAATCAAGATCTAAGATGCAACTGGACATGCTAAACATTCCCCACTATGGGAAAAATTACTTGGTAATATCAGTGATCCGTTCTGGTAGTTGTAGAACTTTGTTTTACTTATTAGCAGTGTTTCCATGCAGGACTCCATAAAGGTGACTTTATGAAATTAAAAGCCTCTAGAGAAGATGGGAAATAAAATCAGACTGAAAATCAAAGAGAAGCAGCTTATTCAATAGGAGTAATCTAAAAATGTAGTCATTTGCTATTGAGAAAGACACGGGAAAGGGAAAGCTGCGAAAAAGAGACTGGGTGTAAAACCCTTACTCCAGTGAAATCAACAGCATAATTATTAATGTTCCAGTTGTTAATACCAGAATTCCAGCCTTGTCACATGTCTGAGTCTGCTGGAAACCTCAAGGTGTCTTTACATGCAACCTAGTGATTTTGCTACCTGTGAAATATACAGATAATGGGAGGGAAATGTTTTTTAATTCAAGAAAGCATTGCTGACAGATGTTAAGTATATTTTTTCTGAATTTGGACCTTATATACTGTTCTGATTAATGATGAGGTCTGCGGTTCTGTTCACTCAAGTGGAGAATGCCTATTAAATCTTTCATGATCAACGAGAAGGTATGTAGGTAACAATTAGAATAATTAAAATAATGTGACTGTGGGAAAGAAATGTGGAAAGTTATTCAATAGAACTTTCAGATAACAAAAAAGGGTCTATAGCATACAGTCCTTTCCTAATGATGTATTTAAGAAAAATTGTTTCTTTCAGGAATAGAAAATTCCAACAACAGAGAAATGTTTAATGAAGTACATTTAGCTGAATAATCACATTCCTTCAGCCCATGACTGCCTTCATCGACTTTACGAAAAAGCAGAGTCTTGATGGGCCTCCTCCTATGAAAAAATGTCATGCATTGCGACAAAACCACTATAAAGTTGATAGCATTTTTATCAGTGCTGAATAACATATGGATTAAAATACTTGCCTAAAAGCAAGCCAAATGTAGCAAAAATAAATTCATTACTATATCATGCATGTGAATTTTATTCCATTTCTTATAGTTTCTCAAGAGAACTAATATCAATTCAACAAATATTTGCCAATAATCCAGGTAGAAGGACAAATACAAACCATCTAAAAAAAAGCTGTCACTGAGCCAATATTCAGCAGCAGAGCTTTATGATGAATAAAAACTGTAAAAGAATAGCAGCAAAGAAATAGCTGAACACAAGGAAGAAATGAAAATATTAAATGCCAGCATCACTTTTATAGCTTTCTGAATTACTTGGTTTTTAAATTAAAGCTTAACTAAGCTTTTAGTTGAAAACATTCTGTCCATTAGTATTTTTTTCTATTGCATGCAATTTTCCAGAAATGTAAAATAAATAGCTCTGAAATCTATGCCTATAGTTCCATTTCTATTTAAATTTTCCCTTACAGAATGGTCTCACAAGTGGCTTCATCTTTGCTAAATTATTTTCCAAATTTTTCTTTTACATTATTTTTTTCAGGAGCTTATACTGCCATCATTTTAAATATTTTCATTATAGTTATGACCTCACAGAGAATTCAAGGCTCGATTGTGCCTGACAAAGAAAACAAAGAGGAATGCAAAATTTGTTGTGAAGGCTTGTAACTTACATCTTCGACATTTATTATCCACTTTGGAACTTTGATTGCACAGCTCCTTACCACTGCTGAATAATTGCCTCATGAGGTCTGAAGTCTTCACCCTGAACCTCAGCCTATTATGCTCCTCTTCAGTCAAAAATCTATCTTTGGATGTCCAGTCATGGAATGAATTCTAGGATGATAGCTCTAGTTCTCTCACTTAGTGCTCTGATTTCCCACCGCCTCCAGCACATTGCTCAGTTCATGACCATATCTGTTCTGCTTTTGATGAGAACAATATTTATAATTTAATTACACATAAACTCCACAATTTCAGTTTCCTCTTGTGTGAGCTTTACAAATACTTTCCAGAACGAGGGAGTTAAAAGAATGCAAGAGCTGGAATAAAGCTGGCATCACTCTTATAACATTTTGTTGCTTTCAAGAGCTTTTTATTATTTTTCAAAATTCATTCCAAACAAACCAGGGACAAAGTGTTATATACAGATGTACCAGGCTGCATCTTCCACAACTTCCAAAAAATTTGCTGCCATTTCAATAAATTTATTTTCCCCTTTACATTTTGTTTAGAGCTACTACTTCCAGTTACTTATTGACTAGAAGCAAACCCTCCTCATTTGCCCCTGATCTCTAACATCTCTAATTATGCATTCTATCTCCTTCTATCTCACTTCTCTACACTCCTCAGTGCAGTCCCTTAATCTTTCTGTGTGAACTTTGGTACCCAAGCTGTCGCATGTGACCCTCATGCAAATTACATCCTGCAATCTCTCACAGCCAGGAAAGGAAAAATACCCTTCTTTCTTTCAGAGGGAGACTAGCTAACCCAGTACTTCTTAAAGGAATGTTACATTAACAGTATACAAAATCAAGAATAGACAGCATGGATGTTCTTAAGGGATATATATAAGCTTTGTCTGATCCTCCATTACCACTACTGTATGGCTTGTGAATTTCATTTCTCTTCAAGAATTTCCTAGGCAATCTTGAGCTTAATTTGTCATCTTCAGAAGGGCTTCAGAAATATTAGTTCATCTCCTACAATCAACATTCACCCACACACTCACTGAAATTACAAAGTGCCAGAAGAAATTGAAATTATAAAAAAAAAAGTTTGCGTATGTGACTCCCATTACAGAACTCAAAAACAATGCTGCGTTCAACAATTTCCTCATCAGTGAGAATATGCAAACTCCTATGTAAATATTCTACATCAGTAGCACTTGGGCAGTTTCACTTTGTGTGCTTTTTCCAAGGTGCACCAATATCATTGACCGGAAGAAATTTCAGGTCAGATTCTCAGGTAGTGCAGGTGGAGTTACCTACTTGGTTTCCAAGAAGTCAGAGAAATTATGTACCATGAATAAAAACTGAGAATCTGGTTATCTAAAATAGCTAAAGAAATAAAAAACAGTTCACAAACTGTCTGGAGACACTGCTGTCTTTGCACCAATTATAGCCTTTCTTCACTTGTCTATTTGATAATTCCAAAGTAATATTTATGTCCAAAAAAACTTGGGGGTTTTTATATTTATTTTTTTTTTACTATTTATCCAGTGCTTCTCACTTCCTCTATTCTTTTTAATGACTCCCTGCATTACTTAATACATAAGTGAAGAGCAATCAGTGACTTAGTCTAAAATAAATTTACTTTCCTGACTCACACCGTTATATGTGGTTTCAGGACAGACATTCAAGTGCCTCACGTGAGCTCACCCTTTTTTGACTAGGCATGTCTGTTAGAAATATGGAAGTGCCCAGCACCTCCATCTGCCTTCATACAATTGTATAAAGGACATGAGGCAACTGCAACCTCTAGTTGATTCCACTGAAAATCCACCTTCTCAGAGAAAGAATGGAGAACAATTTGAGGTGTCCATACTGACTAAAAAATCTCAGAAGCTCCATTGTCCTAAGCCAGCATACCTCCTACTTCAACTACATATCAGTGCCATTTCCTAGTACTGAAGACCTGGAAATATCAGTTCCCACAGTGAAAGAGATTAAAACACTGCCCTCCAAAAATAACTTACTTTACCTTACAAGACCAGTATGTAAAGTTTCATGAAGCATTATGAACATAATGTTTCACTAAAAACTTTATTTTTTCGAAAGGGCCTGAGAATGTTGTCTCAGTTCTGGTAGAGCAAGTTTAGATGAACAGTCACTTATGCAATGCTGCCAACCAATAAAACTCTACAACATGGGCCATTATTTAGTGGAATCTTCTTCGCAAAACACTGGCCTGGCTCTAAAAGCAGCTATCAATGGCCCAAGACAGAATCCAAAAGACTCAGGTCAGCCAATGCAGTGATACAAAACACAATACACATCTATGGAGAGCACTTTCTTTGTACAACACTTGAAATGGAGTTAGGTAATCTACCTCGACTTCTACATCTGCTGTAACCTGGATCAAATCACTAACACTTCCCTAAAGTTTACTGTGAGTGAGTTCATGAACAGGACTCCATACAGGTATGTAGCAGAATTCCCTGGTAAGAACTCTGATCTGCCGTTAGCTGTTTTCAGCTTTTCACCATGAAACTTACATTTCAAATGAAGAATTAATCAAGACAAAAGGGAATAATGCATTCTTGATATTCTTTGGTAAAGAAACGCTAAATCAATTTAACTATAGTACAGGATACATCTTGCTGTCAGATGGAATAAGAGACCTTACCGCTCTCTACAA
>VZRW01002801.1:4697-14867 GCA_013398125.1 Aegotheles bennettii
GGGGGAGAGGGAACAGAACAAAACAAACCCAAAAACAAAAAAAAAGGGAGAAATTAAAATAAAAAATTAAAATAAATGCGGGATGGGCACAGAGCGGGGGCGGAGCTACGCAGGAACGCCTTATCCGTGTCGTGACAACGCGGCCCCATCAGGGACCGCAGGGATCGCTTCCCTTCTCCAGTTAAAGCCGGCGGGGCTGCCGGCCAGCCCGGGGGGGGTGGGTTAGTGTGTGTGTGTGTCCCCTCACACCGCGCTACTTCATGCCAGTTACCACTAGAGCTAAACCCCCCGGAGGAGGAGGTGTGAGCAGGGCCATCCTTCTCCTCTCCGAGCAGTCCAGGAGGGAACGGAACCAAACCAATGACTACAAACAGAGCAGGCAAACGGCGGGGCCGGGGCGGGTGTAGTGTCGTAAGGAATTCAGTCTGAGTGGTGCTGGAGGCTCCTCGTCCTCGGTATGGCACGTTTTGGTCCATGGGAGGGGGGGGAATTGGTAAAGTTGAGACGAACCCCGATTTCTTACAGAAACGTGTAAATATTGTTGCTCTTTAAAACGCCAGGTTGTGCTCCCTCCTACAAAGGTCAGGGGGGTTTATAGGAAGTAGTCTGGGGTACGGCGGGTAACGTGAGGCTCCCCGCGGCGAGGCGCTGGGTCAAACTGGAGGCTGTGGGAAAGAAAACATCATCATCTCCCCTCCTCCTCTTTTCCAACACCACAATAAATCCTGGGCTTGCCACTCCTGCTGCTATCGCTTTACTCGTCCCACACAGAACATTCCAGGTCCCAAAACAAGCAACCATGGGAGTTAGACTCCTAAAAATGCTGCTCCAGGAGCAAACACCACCCAGGAGCCAGCACTTCAACAGCCCGTGGGTGCTCTCACACCAGCTCAGCCCAAGCTTTACAGCGCCTGGTGCCACCAAAATAGAATCATAGAATCATTATGGTTGGAAGGGACCTCCAGGGGCATCAAGTCCAACCTTTATCCCATCATATTCCTGACCATCAGACCATCAGACCATGGCCTCAAGCGCCTCATCAACCCATTCTTCGAACCCCCCCAGGGACGGTGACTCCACCACCTCCCTGGGCAGCCCATTCCAGTGCCCAACCACCCTCTCAGGAAAGAACTTCTTCCTAATCTCCAACCTAAACTTCCCCTGATGGAACTTGAGGCCATTTCCTCTTGTCCTGTCATCAGCAATTTAGGAGAAGAGACCAACACCAGCCTCACTACAACCTCCCTTTAGGTAGCTGTAGAGGGCAATAAGGTCTCTCAGTTGTAGAGGGTAATAAGATACAAATTGATCTATCTTCACTCTCACCAGCAAGCTCAGGCTACAGAGGGTTAAGAACACACAGAAGCTCCAACTCTTCAGAGAACCAGGACAAGGAGACCATAGCAGGACCTGAGAAAGGCTCAACTCCCTCTTTGTTCTTAGATACCCTCACAGGCAGAGCCCAAGGCAGTGGTTTGAGCTGGCTGTTCACAGAACCAGCCCTTGGGAGGGGTCAGACAACACAGCAGAGCTAGGAGAGGACAGCTCGGGCTGGGTTACTCACAAGGAATATTTTAAAGTGTCATCTAGTTCCATGATAGCAGCCTGGTTCCCACAGCGGTAACAGTAATTGGGTGCACTGAAAATGGTCACCACGTTCCGGTCGTGGCACCAGTTATAACCCTGCCAGGAGAAAGAGGGAGAAAAAAGAGGTCTCTGTTAAACCTCAAAGCCATCCGAGGTTCCTCTCATCCATTCTGCACACAAATCATGGATCACACCACCATGCCTTCAGCTTTCATCCACCACGAAGGAAGATGAGCCCACAGGGTGCGAGCAGCTTCCGACATACAGTGCTGCTCCAGGGATCCAACTGGAACATGCCCATCCCACTGACCCACCCAGAGCTTCTCCAGCAAGGCGTACAGGAATAGCCCATCACCAGCCAAAATTAGGGCTTAATCCCACCACATCTGACCGCCGCGTGCCACAGGAGAGCCTGCTTAACGCAGCAGTGGGCTAAGCAGAGCAGCCAGTGTGTGAGATTATTTCTGCCACTATTAGGGTGTGACAGGGTCTCTCCGGTGATTTATTTGGAGAGGGAGGGGAAAAAAAGGGCAGAACATCCCGTGTTTACACCACGGGTCAAAGCCCATCATCTTCCATTGCTTGTTTTCACATGATTAAAGTCCCTTTTTGGTATCTGCCTGTGTCACATCGAGGTGTCAGCTTATGCAAACCCCCAAGTGGAATGTCTCGGAGAAGACATGGATGGGCACCTCTGTTTTGTCAGCCCCACCTCACCGAGTGCTTGCCCTACCTCCATGACAAGTTGGTGAGCACGGGAGACCAGCGTGAGCCCGTTGGCGTGGTTGAACGTTTCGGATATATCCTGCCCAAACGTGTAGCCAGCACCACGTGGAGAGATGCCCCAGCCACCACGATCATCCGGATCTGACCACAACAGATCACACATCGGGCCCTCGAAAAAGGGAAAGTGCTCTTTGTTAGGTCACGAGTGCAACACGATAGAGACATTTTTAAAATAGATTTTATTGATGGTAAGAAGAATGTCAGCATGTCCTTCTCTGCACAAGGCACAGGAGGTCCTCAGGATAGCCAGATTCCAGCACAGGACTGGGAAGAACCCCAGAGCAACAATGTAGTTGTCACACCTAACTACAGCTAGGATGTTCCACCACTTCTGGGAGTCGTTTCTGCAGCTCATCCCAGGTTTTTGGAAGGCTTGGGCAGACCTTGCTGCACTATTCTCACTGTTATACCATGGGTGTTGCAGGACAACCAGCTCACTTCAATTGGGGAATGTTGTGTAAGGCCCAACCACTCCACCACAGAAGAGCCGCATGTCCCCCTGGGAGCTCAGAAGGTGGTTGGTTTCTTCAGTCCTGATCTCAGGCCCCCAGTAAAGGGATGAACAAGGTGAAACACCCCAGAAGAAAGGACTGGCTGGTCAAGAAGGATGGGGACATAACATGGCTCAACGCGGTGGCTGCCTGTTCACAGGCACATCTGTGACAAGGCTGAAGGCACTCAAGGTTTCCCTCTGCCAAATGCTACTCTTTGAGGTGGTGTGACAGTCAAAAACCCCGTGAAAAGCAGGCGCGAAACCCCACAGCTCTCCTTTTGCTGCCACCAAAGCATATGGACCTGGGCGTGTTTCACCCAAGCGTGTGTTCATCTGCTCTAGCCCTCAGAAAGGCAACAATCTGCCTGTTTCTGGGGCATTTCTCCCTGTTTATGTGGATTTCACCATGAGGCTGCATTTGCACTTTCCACCAACGGATACCTAAGTACATGACACATTTCCTTTCCCATTACCTCATGTGGAACTTCCTGCAGGCGGTCCAGGGCCCTGATATGATCCAGTGTATCTATGGATGGAGAGAGGCCACCATGGAGACAGAATATCTGTTTCAGAAAACAAAGAGAGGTCAGTGCAGTGTTACAGAATCACAGAATCCTAGGGGTTGGAAGGGACCTCGAAAGATCATCCAGTCCAACCCCCCTGCCAGAGCAGGGTCACCTAGAGTCCATCACACAGGAACGCATCCAGGCGGGGTTTGAATGTCTCCAGCCAAGGAGACTCCACAACCTCTCTGGGCAGCCAAGGTGAACAGGAAGGTTCACCTTGGAACACAGTCATTTTGAGTCATTTGCCCAGGAAACAAAACTAGAAGGCTGCAACTTGCGTGCAGAGATCAGTGACAGCAAGGAGACCACACCTTCTCTTTTAAGATCTTCCCTCAACGCACATCTAAGGCATCACGAGGGGATCCCCACTTGTTGAGGAGCCATTTCAAATGAACCCTACATGCAATGGAACCTGCACCATCAACTCGTATTATCACCTCACTAAATTCTTCCCCAAACCTACAGTGAGTCCACGAGCTTCAAAATAAATTGTGGCTCACAAATTAAAGGAGCCTGTTTGAGGCTGTCCACGCAGAGGTCGGGCGATACAGCTTAGGGAATGGAGCATCTTCCTTACTCAGGGCTTACCTGGCCATCTACTAAAGCAGTAAGGGGAAGATAATCAAACAGGTCTGTGAAATACTTCCAGACGTTGGCGTTGCCGTACTTGCGCAGACACTCGTCGTAGAAGCCATACACCTGTGTGATTTGCCTGCTCTCGTGGTTGCCCCTCAGTATCGTGATGCGCTCCGGGTAACGCACCTACCGACAGAGAAAATTCCCTCTTAGCACAGGAACTGCACCAGCAACATGGAAAGAGGAACAGCACATTGCAAACATCCAGCTCTGGTTGCGGAGTCCCACACATCCATTAGCACATTTCCATTTCCAAACCTCTTGGCTCAAGCCAACGGTGGTGACAACAGGAAGAGAAATTCTTGCAAAACTCCCCCAAAACCACATTTTTGCCCAAGGTTGCTGCAGTAGAACTGTCAAACCGTACCTTCAGTGCTACTAGGAGGGTCACCGTCTCCACCGAGTAGTAGCCTCTGTCCACGTAGTCTCCCATGAACAGGTAATTTGTGTCTGGCGACTTCCCACCGATTCTAAAGAGTTCCATAAGGTCGTGGAATTGCCCGTGGACATCCCCGCAGACGGTGACGGGGCAGCGTACCTCTTGCACATTGGATTCTTTCGTAAGAATTTCCTTGGCCTAGCAAGAGAAACACAGTCAGGACAAAAAAGGTAGGAAGCTCCTCCATCAGCAGGAGCAGATGTTATCCCACCGGAAACACAATTTCACTCCCACAGCTCAAGGCGACCCCTGGACAAACTGTTGGGTGAGCAAAGCCTGAGTGCATCTCACAAACCCCTGTGCACAGAGGTTCCTGCTGTTGTGAGGAGAGGTTGGTAAGGTCTTGTGGCACCACAAGAACCAACAAACATGCTCAAAGAAGGAACTGAACAAGTTAATCCCCACATTCCCCTGCAGCAAAGCAGTGTGAACTTCAAGACTTCACGCCGGACACGTGACTTCCAACACTGCTGGGATTCACCTGTGAATCCTGAGCTTCTTCCCAACGCTGGACAAGACAAAGCACTACTCCAGTGAGCTTCATTAGCACTGTGGCCAGACATTATCTTCTTAAGCACAACAGATTAATTTAACATACAGATGTTTGTCAAACTTCCCCATCTACACGTTCAACAGAGCTCAGCTCTGTGCACCTCAGCTACGTGACCCACAGCTGTGCTCAGCACTGCCAAAGCCAAGTGCTGCTCGGTTTCATGATACTCAGAAGCTTTTACCTTGAGAAGAGAACAACCACCATCCCCTCAGCCTTGCACACACCCCGGTGCCCTGTCAGCACAAGTTCAGTGTGAAACTCGTATGAACAGAGATTATTCCACGCTCTTGCCACGCTGTAAGGGCAGAAACACCAACGAGAACGTTTGTTTGGGCAATCTGCTTTGCAAAAGCACACACAAAGCCAGGTATTATTTGGTGCTCACACTAGCAGGAAGACTCTGACCTCCCAGATTTCCACAGAAGTGATCCGAGTTGCAACTGTGCCCTTCCAGACTCCCTCCCATCCCATTTCAGCCTGGATACCACCTCCACCACTCAGCGGATCACACTGGATCCCACACAGCCACACGGAACCGCTCAGTGGCAACACAGCAGCAGGCTGGATCAGCTCTCCCGCCAGCACCAACAGCAACTCCCCACTGCCTTCCTCCCCCAGGATCCCTCCAGCTTCCCTCCATGGCAACAGCACTGCCAACAGCATGTTCCCTCTGATTCCGTCCTGCTCCAGCAACCAAGGCAGAACAAGTATTGCTGTGCTTCACTTTACCAAGCTGGCACGGAGCATCACTACGGACACATCCAGGACAGAACCAATTTCCTCTCAGTAATTTTACTTTTCGGCCAAGTCTCTTCTAAGTAACAGCACTTGCTGAAATCAACGGCGTGTTTGCAGTGACAACAGGTGAGAGGAGCTTCTCTCATCACCTGCCAGCTTTCCAACCCTCCTCCAAGCAGAACAGTTCCTGAAAGCAGGCCACGTGCCACTGGGAAAGCAAAGTCAGAGGCAATTCAAACACACGGAGCCACAGCTGGCCTCACCGGCCGTACTCAGCTGGCAACAAACTGACCACAGATGGAGGGATGGCATCCCTGGGTTTAGGCATCTCTTCCTCTGCACGCAGCAGTTCCTCTGCTGATTACAGCCACGTAATGAACCCTATCTGCACCACCTTATTATGGTTATCAAATATCACGTCTGCTTTGCTGCCTCCAGCTCACCAACTGATGCGGATCAGCGTGGCAGGCACACCTGAGGCACACAGAACACCCACAGGCAGGCTTGGTCCCATCTGAGCTGAAGGGATGAAGGATCACCCACGCTGAATGGCCACCAGCAGGCCATGATCCAGCTATTCGTCGCCAAGTCCCTGAACTCAGGATGATGTAGCTCCCACCTGCTGGTACCAGGAGGAAGCTGGACACCTTCAGTGGGCTCCCCGAGGATGCACTGAGTGCAACAGCAGCACTCCAATTCTGTTCACATATCTTTAAAACACCTTTGAAGAGCTTCTAGCCACTGTGAGAGACAAATATAAATGCACAAGAAGAAATTTCAATCCTCTGGGAAGGGATGCAGCACAGGCACCACACACATCTACCAGTGTCTCAACCCTACCATCACTCTCCACCTCCCTGATCTGACCAGTGAGACCACGTCCAGGTAGAGTGGCTCCTTCTTAATGGGGCAAACACACTCATGTTAAATGTACCCCAAGAAGGTGGGCCAGCCCGAGCCCTGGAATTTTGGTACCAGGAGAATCCAGAAGCTTCCCCTGAGGAGAGAGGAGAAGCTCACAGGCAAAAAGCAGTAGCTCCTTAAGCTGCCCACCAGCTGCCTGTTTCAGCTGGCTGTGTAGACAAACATGTACACACGTCAATCGGTTAAGTCAGAGCTGGTTCATGTTGGGCTGGGGAGCTCAGCTTGGCCAGCCACCACAGCCTGCCCTCACACGACTTCCTAATGCCAAACAAGACCTCTAAAGTCTTAAGCGTCATTAAAAATACCCCAAAAGCAGCAACCACTTGATTCACTGGGCAGAGCCAAACCTCAAGTCAGATGACTTAAAAATCCCAACAGCACCATTACAAAAGGATGAGGAACTCTGATGCAGCCAAGCCGCCCCACATTATCACTTACTTTATGTTAAACAGCTTCAACTTGAAGCCACGTCTCAGCCCCCTTTGTTTTAGAAAAGGGTGCCTCACATCAGCTTCCTCAGCCTGTGCCCCAGTTGTTCTGGATGAAAACCATATCCAGGTCACACGGAAAAGATGCAGCTTTTAGTTATTTTTATTAAATAAAGCTCCACTAAGCAAAACAGTTACTATCTCTGTGCTCAAATTGAAGAGTAGATGACTTGTAGGCTGGAAGCTTGCCCATCATCTCAGCTTCCCTCTCTTTCCCCATTTTAGATTCCATGGATCACCTTTATAGACTGGAACACCAGCTCGTCCCTGCCCAGTCCTCAATCCACGTGGAGGAAGGCTGAGAACACACGTCCCAGTAATCTACCATATTGTCCCCACGAGAGGAAACCGAGCAGTCTCAGGGCTTGAACACTCCTCCCCAGGTGAGATGGGAGCTGGAAGGATGGAGCCATCCTGCCCGCCAGCAACAAGGCGGCAGCAGAGAGCCTGGAGCCTGAGGAGTGACAGGGACCACTAGGGTGCACACGTGTTCCTAGAGGTCCCTGGGCCACCACACTGCTGGAGAAATGGAATATTCCTGGCCACGATTCGACTCAGCGCTTGGAATTTCATGGCTTGAACAGTGTCCAGGATGCTGCTTGGCTCCATCGCTTGTACTAATTTCACCAATTAGTGCAGAAGAGCTTGCTAACTCATTCTCCTTAAATTATTCTTGGGTGAAATGATCTCTGAGGGCTGGAGCACCACAGGTACCTGCCAGTAAGAGCAACACTGCCCTAGAGCAGCAACGGCTCCCGCTGCTCGGCTTGAGGAATTGGTTTACAATTACCATTCGATACACAAAATGCAAGTCTCCATGAGCCATTAAATTCCTTCTCCTCCCACCACCTCATAGCACAAAGCTCTCCAGCTCCTCGTAGCAATGAGACTGCAGCCTTTCTTACACACCCAAAGAACAAGGACAGAAGACAGCAGCTACAAGCAGAGAGATGGTTATGGATGGTTGCTTGCCTTTTACTCGCCTTCTTTTACATCCCATCTTATTCCCTGGGTGAAAAGCCCCTTTCCCTGAGATAAGCAGGATAGCTCTCGACTCCCTCACCCGCACCAGAATTCACTTGCTGACCTGACTTGAACTTTCCAACACTCAGAGATTTCCATGTCTGAACTTGTCAGCGCTTCCTATGAAACAACACCAACTTCTCGGCCGCTGACCCTGACTTCAGCTGTATCGAACACAGGTTACAACCTGTGTGAGCTCCAAGGCAGCTCCATACAGCCCTCACAGTGCCCAAGCAACAACTTCAAAGCTACCATCAGCACAGAAAGCACCTTCAGTGGAGTGCAGGCACAATCCAAGGCAGGACTCCACACATTTTCACTGCCTACTCAATTAAAAGGTTAACGAGACGTCCAATGCGCATTTCCCAACGTGTTGGGACGTTTCTCACGTCTGCAAGCTCCAGCAGTGATCATAATTGTCTGTCCTCCTATTACCCTTCAAACACCAGCAGGATTTTAGCTAGATTTCATTTTAAAGACCAGCAGAACGGGAAACAAGTGTTCTCCTGCTCTCCTGAGCTGACATCTTGGGTAACCATGTGAAGAATCCAAGACGGATCGGCTGCCAGAACCATGTCGTAACCGGGCAGGTGAGGACAGAACAGGACTTCTGCAGGTGCAACTGTCAAGAACTTGCAGAATAATTTGGTGTACCCTCATCAACCTCAGCCATGTCCAATCCATCCCTCATTACTGCCAGCAATTAAAAGCAGAATGGCCCACACAGGCAAGTCTGGGATTTGTTTCTTTGGGCTTTTTTTCTCCCCCTCATTTTGATTTAATATTTTATTATTTTTTTTTACTACTGCACTCTCCACAAGTAGAAACCTGAGGCAGAGGTACCATTGTGCTTGGTCTCTCAGAAATTAGTGGCACAAAAGGGAGCGCTAAGAAGCAAGACAAGGTTGGTAAGGGTTTCTGCAAATATTATCTCAAGAAAACAAACGAAACCAGCTTTTTGGCAGGGCTGCCTCACACCAAAAGCAAGCCCATGTACTCAAAAGTTTTTGTAAGCTACCAGCTGGATAGCACAACCCCTCCCCAGGAACCTCATACTAAGCCAGACCATCACAGAGGACTTCCTCCATAGCCTTGGAGGTGCTGTGACAGATGACACCTGTTTCACACCGTGCAGCACAGGTCCAGGGCTCCTACCTGTCCCCTGGGTGACAAACACCAACACCAAACACCACCTCCAGCTGCCACTCTCCCCGTTCCCTGCACGATCCCTGACACAGCAGCCACAGCTCCTGAATTAACAATGCAGCTGGGGAAGGAGGGAAACGCTTGTCTGTAACAGCCTGACAGTGGTTCCCAGCCAGCAGTGCTCGGAGGAGACCAACCACACTGATAATGAGCCTTTCAGAATTATTAGTGGGCCTCACGCAGGAGACAGCGCAGCAGAAGGAGCTCTTACTCACTCTTTAAGATATACCTACTCCTCACACCACTGCTGCTGCTCCCTGCTGTGGCACCAGCCCTTCTCACCGCACCCCTTCGGAGAGCTGGAGAAAAAAGCCATAAAACAAATGGAGAGCCCTAGTGTGGGATATAAAAAGGGAAAAGGGGAAAGAAAACTGAGGCGGGGTGTCAGTTAAATGTCAGGACCACTGAGGAAAGGATGTGCCAGGCAGCCAGAGGTTGGAGTCCTGCACAGTCCCAAACAAGCAGCTTCCACCTTCCCAAGATGCCACCCGGCATGTGACCAGGCTGCAGCACAGTCACAGAATCACAAGATGTCAGGAGTTGGAAGGGACCTCGAAAAATCATCCAGTCCACCCCCCCTGCCAGAGCAGGACCACCCAGAGCAGGTCACACAGGAATGCATCCAGTGGGGTTTGAATGTCTCCAGAGAAGGAGACTGCACAGCCTCTCTGGGCAGCCTGGCCCAGTGCTCGGTCACTCTGACAGTGACAAAGTTCTTCCTTATGTTCACC
>VZRW01002804.1:6482-26651 GCA_013398125.1 Aegotheles bennettii
GGGTTGGGCGGCCCGTGGCGGCCACCGCCCGCCCGGCCTCGCCGCCTGCGGGAGGCGGCTGCTTTCCAGGGAGTGCTCGGGGTGCCTCCGCGGCCCTGGGAGCTCTCTGGGTGCGGGGGTGCCGGGCTTCCCACGGCCGGGGCACCGCGGGCGGTGCTGGCCCCGGGTCCCTGCCAGCCCCGCGGCGTTTGCTGGTAGGGTCACCCCGGGCAGAGGCGGCACCAGTAAGCAGATGGTTGTAGATAAGTTTTCTTTTAAAATCTGCAAGTGCGAAGTGCCTGGAAGTGGCAAAGCTCAGTTCCCCGTGGGGGTTGCGGAAGCCGTGGAGCTGCCGTGCAGCTGCGGTAACGTTCTCCTCCGTCCCCTTCTCTCTGCACCGAGCGTGAAGATGTCTTCGTGCGAACAAAAGGATCTGGGAAGGAGTGGTCTGCGCACTCCCTGGAGAGCACCTCTAGGAAAGTCGTGTTTCGAAATGTGGCCGTGGTGAGCAGCTGCTCCCCAGCAGAAGCGTCGCTGGGTGGCTTAAGTCTTCCCTTTCGCATGTGCTTGCTCACAAGATGCCTTAAAAACAACAGATCTGAGGTTGCTCTTTCTGAGCTTTGTGTGTAGATGAGACGGGTGACTTGTTCTAGACAGGATGGTCCCGTCTGAGAGCATGCAACCTGTCCTGGTCTGTTGTCAGTGAGCGCAGAGCGTAAAGTGGGAGTAGAGGAACCTGGGAGAGCACACGAGGTAACAAAACAGGTGATCCTGTCATCGAAAGTTTTAAAAGTGGTACAGATACAAAACTAGGCAAAGGCTTACCCTGATGGATCTGATTTGGCAAGTTATTTGCAGCCAGACTTGCTAGCTATTAATACTTTTAAAATGATATTCATGTTCAAGTGTTCCTGACATTTAATGTTATGTTACTGTATTTAATGTTTCTGTATATTAGTGTCCCTGTATTTAGTGTTAGTTTATTCACAAAATGAGATGTGCTAAGGCATGGCTTATGCCAAAAATTTTGAAACGGTGTTAAGTTTGTGTCAGGGTGAAAGAAGTAAAGGATGACGTAATTATATAGAGTCAAAACAGATTAATTTATTTAAATAGGAACAGAGGGCAGGAAATGGAGTGTACAGGCAGAGAAATAAAAAAAAATATTTTTCTAACTTTGAAAAAGAGTATAACTCAAATGGAAAATAAATCCATAACTGACAAGGGCACTAACCTGTTTTGGTTTTTTTTGGTGGATGGAATGTTTGTTGAAGTTGGATTCAGGATTAAAATAATGCCATGAGTACTTAAAATATGCTGTTGTATCAGTTTGAAAACTTAGCTTCTAAATGGTATATATTCTTAATCTACAAAATAATGCAAGGTTTTGCTTCCTTGGTGGTTTTTGGTTTTTTTTTTGCCCCTTCCCTCCTAGTTGTGTCCTTAAGGAAGTCTGTGCTCCTGTAATGCACTTCCTACAAGAGAGAAAAACATGAGGCTTTGGCCTTACCTTCTGTACGTTGGTATAGCAGTAATGCAGTTACTCTTAAGTCAGCTTAGGGTCTGTTTCACAATTCCTGAATGAACAGCCTGTTTCCTATGTTGTTATTGCAGGTCCTGCACCTTCCCATGATTCTCATGTGGCTGTTGTACTGGTAGAACTCTCTCTGCCTAGACTTTATTGAAAGAGCTTATTCAGACTCACATACGAGAGGCTGAATCATGGCTTTAGATGTAATTGGAGAGTTCTCTTTGATATCAGTAGGAGTGCATCCCTGGCATTTGAAAGTGAAAGCTTGCCCTTTGGGCTGGTGTCTTGGTTTTCGCAGTTAGAGCGGACTGCAAGCCCCCAAGACAATAATTTATTGCTTACTTCTCCCCAAGGGGAAGAAAATAAACAATGCACACGGCTGTGAGATTTAGGAAAAAACAAACCATACAAATTTAATGAAACAGGGAAAAAAGGGAACAGGTACAAAGGGAAATGGAGGAAATTCGGATAAATATATTTACAAAATCCCGAAACTAGGAGTCCAGGGAAGAAAGAGTTCTCCTCTCGTCTTGTCTGCCGAGAAGCCCGGGGGAAGAGAGAGAAGGGAAAAAAAAAACCAGTCTCTCTCTACAGGTGAAGGAAAGAAAAAAACCTGATAAGTGGCCCTCTGCTCTGTCACTGCCTCCGAGAAAAAGTCCAGCGAAGAAGAGAAGAAAAACTGATAGAAGCAGCAGCTCCTTGCTCTGCCCCCCCTCAGGAATGCAGTCCAAAACCCAAATGGAGAGAAGAAAAAAAACTTAGCTCAGTACTTTTCAGTTTATCAACAGAAGGCTTGATATGGAATAACTCGTTTAACTCATTCGTTCCCGAGACGGACAAAACTTCAAACTATAACAGCTGGTTATGGAGAAGTAAATACAGAAACGAAATTGTGGTGAGCCACTTTCTTGATCTGTGAAAGAATTTTAATTTTAATTCTGATTTTTTTGTCACATCAGGTTGGTATGACAAAGTGGAAAAGTATGACCAAGTCTGTCAGGTTACACCACGCTTTCTTCCCTTACCCATACAATTTGGGAGTAACAAGCTTCTGGTTTTTGATTTATCTCTTTAACTTCGTCCTGTTGAATGAGTTTGCTTCACTGGATTGAAGAACTAAAATATAAATGCTGATCAAATTACTTTTTATTAATTGAGGTACTGCCTAAAAACTAATAAGAACACTAGTATGTGTAAGTGAATTCCACTGGAATTAAATCAGTTTCCATTGGCTGTATTATCCCAGTTTCAGTAAGCTTCAGAAATTGAAGTAAGTTATGCCATGGACATTTTGTTACTGGTTATGCAATCTTCAGAATATTCATTCCACGTACTTAATTTCTGTGCAACCTGTTGTCAGTAAAACAACGCCTCACTTTTTGCAAAATACAGTATCATACTGTCCAAGTAAAGTGTTCTTACAGGAGAAGTCCTCAGATGGGGTATCTAAGGAGAAAACACACCTACATACCTCTCTGAGAATTAATCATACATTAGTTTCATGTTCTTGAACACATGCCTCAACTGTTGTGAAGCCCAAGACCTGTATGTTTTTTAGAAACATAATAAAGCATTCCTCGGGTTAAAACTGTACTTCTTGGAAGTTTGCCAGCCTTTATCCATTAAACTGCTTCACAGAGCGAAGCACAGCTGGTGTATACCTGAAGAATTACAGGTTTTTACCCTTACTGCTAGCATTTTTCTTTTTAATACTTCATAAAAAACATAGCATGGTGAAATTGAGAAAGCATAATTAAATTTTATGAGACTTTACTCAAACACCTTTCAGTCCAGTAAGCAGGTTTCTTAAATTTCTTGCTTTTTCTTCCACACAAAGATTAGTTTTCCTATTAAATCTGAATAATTAGAGATAAACAGTGTTGCCTCCTCAAGGTTGCCAGTGTCACTCTGAATCTTCCCATCGTGTTAAATTAACACTGAGTCTGAACTGAACCTTTGCCAGCTGCTGTCTTTAAAAACCAATCACGCTTGCTTATATTGAGGCTGAGGGGGCACTGTTGCTCTTCCGAGTTTGCTGACACTGATCCTCCGGATTCCAGTAATTTGGAAGGTTTTGTGTCCAGAGAGAATTATGTTATGTTAGAATAGAGCAATAGAACCTTAATTATGTAAATAAGACGATAATTTAGTACTGAAGATCCAAACTTAACCACTGGGCAATGAGCTTGAGTAATTATCTGTCCCATGGAGAAGCATGTGAGCTAACTAAGCAGTCTGTGATTTTTAGAGGTATTTCTTAGTGTCATACATGTTCATACATTTTAGGAAGAGAACTTCAGCAGTAGATAAATTAGCTTGCAATTTGGTGCAGTGTAATATTCTGGTTATGTATTATTTCTCTAAGAGTAGTTTAATTAGATGATGCGGTACTGTCTAAAGCTAACCTTTCAGAATATGGCAGGATGCAGGGTGATTGTTCTCTTGGATGCACTTCCTACCCTGGATGTCTTCAGCCTCAAAGACTAAACCAGAAATTATGTTTTCATGTTTTGTACTCCTCAGAAGTTTCCTGCTTTATGCATAAACTTGCCCATTTTGTACTTATTTTCTTGTGTTTTAGTATAAGAAGGCTGTGACAATTATTTTCTTTTCACACCCTCCATGTCACTTGCAGCTCAATAAATCTGAGTTGTATCTTTCTGCAGATGTTTTGACTGCAGCTTGGAGGAGCCTACTTCACCATTCCTCCACGCCTTTGGCAATGTGCTTTGTCCTTCTGTGGGTCTCTTTCACTTGTGCTTGTGTAGAACAGACTGTTCAACAATGTGTATTGGTTAAAGTTTCTGAACAAAATAAGCAGTCATGGTATAATAGGAAGGATCTTTACATAGAACTAATAAAAATGGTTAGAACACCAGAACCAGAGGGTCAGCAAGGCAGGCACATCACATGTTTATGCAGTAATGTAATGATAATCTTTTTCCGAAAGGTGTATCTTTGAATACACTTTCATAAGCTAGTGCTGAATGCTAAACTGTTGTTTTTCATTGAACTGTTTTCTCCAGGATCACATTCCCAAGTAGTAGTCATCCTATATGTGAAATTAAAATTGTTTTTTCATGTGTGCATTGGTTAAATCTATTTACATTAATTTTAATCTGCCATTTAGTTTGTTTTACTGATTTCATTTACTTCTGATGTTCTTCACCAATGCCTTCTAGCTTTTCTAACATGAATTTCGTTTTGTCACCAGTGAACTTCATCACTTTGCTTTTATCCTTTTTACAGCTCAGTTACATGTTGAATTATATAGGCCCTATGACAGAGCACTGAGACTGATCTGGTAACTTCCCTCTGTGTTAACAGATTGTTGGAGGGTTTTTTCTTGGCTTTGGGTTTTTCTGTTTGTTTTTTTCTTTATCTTGCTTGTGTGTAGTTCTTTTTTATTTTTTTTCACTTTTTAATTCCTGTGAATAGTTTGCTTCCTTTTCTGCTTCCTTTAAGAGCCTGTGGTGAGGTCTTTGAGTATCTTTACTTGAATTTTCAGAAGGCTCATTAAGGTGAGCTCCTTTATCCATACATGTTCTTTTGAGAACTCCAGGAGTTTTTTTAAGGCACAATTTCTCTTTACAAAATCTGCACAGGCATTTTGAACAAGTGCAGTTCTGATATTCTACACCTTTAGAATGTGGTTTAGTCTAGCTTGAGAGAGTGCATCATAATCTTACAGATGCATATCTGCTGAAAGTATTTCTTTCTGGAATACAAGTTTGGACAGTGTATAAGCTGAATTAATTATGACTTATATTCCAGCTCATAAGGCACATCTAAAATGCTAAAAGCTGTTCTTGATGGGAAAGTGCTTTCACTTGTGTTGGGTGAATTATTGCACTGCATACAAGTTCCAAGACTTAGACTGGGGTTTGTACACATAATTGCTTGGTGATTGCTTCATGTCACAAAGGCAGTTAAGGTCTTCAGGGCACTTCTGACGCTTTAGTGATTTCTTGCTAGTTCAATAAATGTAGCATTTGTAAGGAACAGTTTGAATTAAGGTGGTTACTAAATATTTCTGTTTGAAAAATAAAGAAAGTAGGCACTAGAAAGAGGTAAACATGCAATATATCTGGAGAGCTACCTGGGTAATATATGTGGAGAAAGGAGCATCCATAATGCAGTAAAATGAAATGGTGGCATAATGTTTGTTCTGGAGGAAGCTAAAATGATTGAATATTGATGTAATGAAGCATACCAGGAAAAGTTCAGGGTTTAAGCAGTGAGATATGGTTTTGCTTTGAAGTAATCACATATCTTAAGAGAAACAGTTAAGCAGGTTTGAAATTGAATGTTAAGATGCTTTTGCAGCCATTTGAACAATTTTTGTTATTAAATTGCCGTTTTGAGTTAACAGATAAATAGCTACCTGAAAGTTGTGTGAATAAATCAAGTCAATTCTAGCTTTGCTCTGAAAATCTGCGACTGACTATGAAATTGTCTTGCTGTGCAGTAGTTTAGAGTGAATTGTACTAGCTCTCCTTCAAAATGTCTAAGATAAAGTATACTTACCAATACTATATTGCATTTTTTCCCCTTTTCTATGAGCAATTCCACGCCAGTTGGATTTATGACCTTGATGTCTTCTTGTGGGTTTATTAATGTTCAACAGCTGTGTTCTGCTTTAAAAAAAATAAATTGTATTGCATCCTAGGAGTTCTCTCTGTTGTCTGTTAACTTTTGGGTTTCTTCTCCCTCCAATAAGCGCAAAAGAAAAAATGTTTTTCAGAATTGGGTATGGGCAAAAAGAAGGAGCAGAACTGTAAAAATGGAAAAACAGTAGATATTTCCTTAGACATTCTAGGACTTTAGATTTTATAATGATGGCCTTAAACTTTTACTGTTAATCATTTCAGATTATGTAGTGTTCTGCTCATTACTGGTTATGCCAGTATAGTAGCTTGACCAGCAGCTTGCATTTGAAAGCAATCATAATGTTCATACATAGTTTCTCAGTCCACACACTGGGCGGTCATCTGAGGATAATCTGTGTGGACAGAATATAAGCCTATAACAGGTTTTAAGACTTTGCTGAGGGTACTGAATTTTTGACATTAGCACTTGAACATGTGAGAACGGAGGATGATGAAAGCAACTTGTATGTTGATTATATCTGCGCTGTTTTCGTAATTCTGTTTAAGTTTTTTTAACCATAAAGAAATAATTAGTTTGTCCCCTACTATTCTTTATTTGCTGAGGAGAAGCTCTGGAGGTACTTTATAGAATCCTTCCAGTATTGGAGGGGGGCCTATAGGAAAGCTGGAGAGGGACTTTTTACAAGGGCGTGTAGTGATAAGACAAGCGGGAATGGTTTTAAACTGTAGGATGTAGGTGTAGATTAGATATCAGGAAGAAGTTCTTGACTGTAAGGGTGGTGAGACACTGGCACAGGTCAGAGAAGTTGTGGCTGCCCCCTCCCTGGCAGTGCTCAAGGCCAGGCTGGATGGGGCTTTGAGCAACCTGGTCTGGTGAAAGGTGTCCCTGCCCATGGCAGGTGGGTTGGGACTAGGTCATCTTTAAAGTCCCTTCCAACCTGAACTGTTCTATGATTCTATATTGTCTAGTTCAAGACACCTAAAGCTCTTTGCTTCACATTTATAACATTTTTTTTTTCATGTGTGTCTCAAGTTCATTCTTTATGTAAATTGCATACAGTTGCTTTCTGTTGCAAACTATTTTCTCAATATAGAAATGAGCCACACCAATTACTTCTGGAATAGCTTCATTGTAAAAGCAAGCGTAAAGTGTTTTTAAAAAGCTCTTTGATTTCAAAAACCGTAAAGAGTTTTTTGGTTTTTAATCAGTGGTCCAGGCTGTGTGAGTGATCAATCATAAGCTATTTTCTTTTCTGGAAAATAACCTGATGCTTGATTAAAAATTGAAAAATCTTGTGATCAGAGTTTTTAGGACCTACAACAAAGGTCACCATCTAGAAATGACTATCTGCATTGCACCACTTGACAGTCAGTGAATTTTACTGTTGGCATGATTTTAGTTTCCTGAAACAGCCATTTGCACAAATGTTCTTGAATTAATCTTGACATTTAATGCTTTGTAAAGAAAACTAAAAATCATCAGCTACAGTCTGTGGGGGTCATAGTTTGGTAGCTGTTAATATATCTGATGTGGAATGCTTGACTTCATTTGACAGGTGCATGTTCCTTTCAAGACTTAAGTTCTACTTTTCCAGGTTATGTCTCAAATCCAAAAGGCTGTAGAGATTTCTGGTTTTTTAGTAGTTTGGTGTAACTATCTGTAAGCTGGATGATGCTGCCAAAAATGATTTGCAGACTGTTTTATCTCAAGGAAATACTAATTTTGGCTCATTACGGCAAAAATTCTTTCACAGAAGTTTTTAAATGACTTCTGAGGATAAAATATGCATGTCTTTGAATATGTATGTCTGTCATCTTTCTGATAAACCACATAAATCTTGGATCAAATTTGCATGTAATAAAACATGGTTAAAAAACCAAACCAACAAACACTCCAAAGTGTCATTTTTAGTGGCATTAGAACCATTTACTAAATGCACACTGTAGGTTTATGATATAACTTTGTGCTTACCTCATGATTTAGAGGTTGGAGGGAAGTAAAATAGAGGCAGGAGAAAGGCTGGGGAGTCTACTGTAAAATTTGCCTTTTTCCAGAGAAGGCCACTGTGGAAGGGATCTTCAGACTTCAGTGTAATCTGTGTTAAGTGCTAACCTGACTGACATACAATTTAGCAAAAGAAATACTCTTAAAATTTTTATCCTATTACATTATGTAGAAGTACTTGAAGACTTCTTACATGAGGAAGATTCCCCCCCCCCATAATCTTTGGAATCTTTGCTGTTTAGAGATTAAAAATTGCATACTAAGCTATGGAGAAGCGTTAATAATGCTTGAAAATTATCAGCCTCACAGAGATGATCTTTGATCTATTTGATATATTATTTCCCGGGAGAGAAAGATGTGTTTTCTTCAAATCTGTAAGCTTTGAAACGAGCTGCAGTGATCTTACTAGCTAGAAAAAATGCTGTCTGGGTTACTTTTAGTTTGCTGCTACAGGTTTTGATAGATTTAAAAATTATTAGAGATCTGGGCACTTGAATTGTCTGGGCAGTAGGGATTTCTTTAAAAATCTTTACTACAGACAGCTTCAATGAACCTTGTAATATAAGTGTTTCTAAACCTGTTATTCCACCAATCTAGATGAAAAGTACTGAGCAGGGGAGGAACACCAAATGGATCACTGCTTTACTTTTCAAGTTTTAACTTTTTTGGGTTCAGTGGGGGACCCTGAGTTTCATGTTCTCCCTACTTTCCACCTTGTGAAATGACACATTCTGGTTGACAATTGCCACTAGATGAAGTCTCTTCAACTGAGTCCTGCATTATTAGACTGCACAATGTGCAAGAGAACTATCCTTTTATATTTTGGGTACTCCTCATGTGTGTTATGGGAGTACCAGATGAAAGCACTTTACTGTTCCTTTCTAAAAATTACAAGTTCAGTGTGAGTGTAATGGCTCTGGATTGGCTAGAGACACTGAAAAACAATCTTCTGCCGGACAAGTGTTAGGGGAAAGGGAAAGAGTAGTTTTAGAACCCCAAAACTTTCTAGAACAGTTACTATGGCAAAGGGCATACAGAAATGAAAGCAAGCAGCTGTTTTGGTTAAATCTGCTTTATGCAAGGGTTCTGCCTGCTTCGTCTAAATAAAAAGATTCCAGATCTCTTGTCTGGGATCCAGTCCTTGGGTCTTGAATGGCAGGAGTTTCACAGCATCTTGAGCCACTTCCATAATATGTTGTTTTTTTCCTGGAGTCACTGGTTGACCGACCAGTAGAATAGCTCCTGGGTCTTTAGTCTATGGGCATACACAAGCACAAAATCAGTAGGTCAGCAGTGAACAGAAAGCAGTTGTACAGAGGGTGTAAGCTGCTCCTTTTCTCATACTTAGGCAGTTTCAAATAGAAAGTCACTGTTCTTCTGATTCTGTACATTGCCATAGTTTCATTGTAGTAGTGGTGTGATCTTCATAAAGCAGATCTTGTTTTGTTGTCACTTGTGGAGGTGGCAGGAAGAGTTACACTGTTTGTCACGCTGCTGTGGAAGGCTGTGAAGAGTGCTCAAGGGAGTGGAAGGGTTGTGAAGAGTGCTCAAGGAGGTGGAAGCCTAAAGGCACACTGGAGGCTAGAGCAGTACAGGACAATGTCAGGAATGGAGAAAATAGTTCAGTCAGCAAGAGTTTGATGTAACAAACCTTCTCAAGTTCCCTGGAGATCTTTAGTCATTTTGTAATAACTTTTCTCCACCCCTTGGCTTATTATTGTTCTCGAGGCCTTAATAGTAGGTCATACTGAAAACTGGTTACACTCAAAATATGTTTGTAGGAGACCTTTGCACATGTAATGAACTGGATGAGTACAATCACTCTGTGTGTTTTTCTTTCCTAGCAACAAGGTGTTGGTCGTCCAAGTGTATACCACGCGGTGGTGGTGATATTTCTGGAGTTCTTTGCCTGGGGGCTCTTGACAACTCCAATGCTAACAGTAAGTATCACTGATCAGCTGTTGTTTTGGCAGAAATGACAGAATTTAATTTGCTAATTCTTACGTATTGGGGTTTTAATTTGGTTTACGTTTCCTGCTTACTCAATTCCAGGAGTCTTAACATTCAACACTGTGCAATATACTACAGCTGAGATCTGGACTGCTGAAAGACTAAAAGACAGTGTAATTAAATTAGCAAAATGCTGTACTACAATTTTTATTTGCCTTTTGGAGTAACATTAGTTTTAGTGTATTGATGAAAGTCTCTCTGGAAATTCTGGCATTTTTTAGGACTTCATCGTTCAGTTCATCTTCCAGTCATAACAACGGAATAACTATGCATGCCATAGTAAACTTAGTATGCTATTGTGGGCTGACTGTTTTGCCAGCATGTAACTGGAAGTATAAAATGTAAAGTCTTTAATGTAAGAAATGGATTTTAGAAGTATTTAATATGTTCTAGAATGCAGTTATTTTCCAGATGAATAGGTAATTTCAGTGTTTGATAACAGGATATGAAGCCTTTCATCTGAAGACATAGGTCTTACTCATTGAAATCAGGCCTGCCTAAGAGAAGTCATCAAAAGAGTCTATCAGTCCAGTTTTTCATCAGATAGTATCTGAGAACACTTTGAATACATGTGAATACATGATGAGCAAGGTCTTGTGGGATTGAAAGATGCTAGAGTTAATTATTTTCCTTCCCCAAACTCAAAATAAATTCATCGACATAACTCTTGAATGATGTTTGTCTAACCTTCCTAAAGACAATCACTGATCTTTTTAACATAGCTTAATAATAAAAAAATCCACACAGACTTCCATAAAGTAGATGTCTCACTAAACTACCATCCTGTCATGCTGTCTTGCCAATGTCAAAATATGGGAAAGCTTACTGGGTGGTCCTTGTTTCTTACTACGTTTTTTTCTTAACCAAAATGTTGAACATCAAGTTGCCCTAGCTTGACACTTCGCATTTAAGGGGATAATGTGCAAATAGTAATTGTTACGCAGTCTTCAAAAATTCTTCTATAGTTCTTCAAAAGTGCACTCTAGTTGAAATACTTTCTTTTGTACTGTTAGTCACATGCAGCTGAAATGTTAATTCTTGAAATCAGTTTTTATCATTGCACTGTGTCTAATGGGATTTTTTAAAATGCTTCTAATGTAAAGCTAAATTCTTATTTTGACTGAACTATGTGGATTCAGTGCAGTCCTAGTCTTCATTGCCTTGTTATTTTGAATGTTGTGTTCCTCTCTTCTGTGATCCTGGATACTTAAGAGGCTGTTGCATTGGATTGAAAACTTAAAGCACTGAGCTACGTACATTGGTGTGGCTTGCCTTACGCAGTTTTAAATGACTTCTGTGCTCTTGGGGGTGGTAATCTTTATTTTTAATCAATTTTGCACACACTGAAAGGCTGCTGTTTAATCTAAATAACTTTAAATCTGGTTTGATACTTTGCACCCTTCTGTCTTGCAACGTACTTGTGGTAACTTACCTTGACCTGCTGATCAGCCAGTAATACTAGGAGTTATGCAGAGATTTCTGTAGAGGAAGGTTCAGCCTTTGAACTGCCAGCTGCCCACTGTTCCTCAAGCAGGCTTGTTGTGTAGGAAGGGCAGAAATGGAAATGTCTGGTGCGTCAATCAAAGCTCATGATCACTCATGCTTTATGTGGTTTTGTTGTGATTCTTCAGGTCGTTGTCAACATTCAATCAGATTAAAATGTCATGTTGCGTATTCTCAAAAATAATTCTGTGATATTCTGTGTTTTGTGATAATAATTCTGTATTCCGTGATAGCTGTGATTATTTAAAGTTATTTTTTTTATTACCTTTTCACTTCTTTTGACATCTGTCAGCAAAGCTGTATTGTTTGTTACATGACATTATACTTAGAGAAGAAGAGATTTAAAGTGTTTACAAAGCACACAAAGACTATTTTGGTCACAGACTACCCAAATCTTATGCTCATTACTCTGTTTATGGACTTGTAAGCCAATATTGTTAAATAACCATAAGCAGTATTAATCACTTAATGGCATATTCTGTCTCCAATATAATCTTTTTATGAATATGTAAATATTTCTATCAGTAGAACTTGAATAAGGTAGTTTCCTCTACCAGTTTGCCGACTTGCATTTCTCTTGTCTATAAAGTAACAGAAATTAATCTGAAAAGTTTGAACCCATAGCAGCAGTGGTGAGTCTTAGGAATACTGGAAAACACAGAAAGATAACTCATTTTGACTCAGAGCTTCCTACTGCCTTTTTTTTTTTTTTTTGACTTGGAAGACGTCTGCTTTTTAGATCTCTAATTCAAAACCTAACTTCTTGTTTTTCATTCATATCATAAGATCATTGGTCAAACAGGTGCAAAATTATTTTAAATATCTGAACAGAAGATGAGACCAGAAGGAAAAAGAGGCCTAAATAAGCAAAATTCTCTGACCAGTTAACATGGGAGCAACCATCTTTGTTAAATCTATAATTTGAGAATCTCAATAATCCTTGAAAAATGATGCTGGTATTTTTCAGTTTCTTCAGGCTAGTGGCTTTCTCAATGTGCATATAAATAATTTTTTGTAGTTGTTGGCACTTACCTACAGATAAAACTGCAAATGAATTTTGAAGTATGTGTGCACACATGCTTTGATAGTTGAATGACTTTTTAATTGACACAGTAGTGCCTGTGAAGCCTTTTAACGCTCTTGCATATTTATGGTAAATCTGTTTAGTATAGATTAACATGCCTGACCTTGAATTAAGACTGCTGGTAAAGCACCTTAAATAAATTCATAACTGTACTTAAAGGATACATGAAACACTCAGAACTGTTGCTGTATTTATAAGCATCTCCTTGTTCATCAGAAGTGTTTCTAACTGTATGACTATTTAATATCTGCAGTTTGTTCAGAAACAGTTTTCACAGTGGCTTTTTGGGCAGTTGTGAATATAGCACTGTGTTTTGGTTTTTTTTTTCACTTTTCAGTAAGTTAACTGAATCTCATTTTCAGTCCTAATTAGAAGCAGTAATTCAGTCAACCATTTGAAGGAATTATTTACCTCAAAAATTCTGTGATTTGTAGCACATGGAGATGCTTTTGCTTACATTGATCCCCTTTCTGAGCAAAGTATCCCAAACCAAACTATTGCTGCAGTACAGTGCAGTCTGTGCCAATGGAGGAACTTACGCCAATAAATTGATGTTAAACCTTGACAGTATTTTCTCGTGAAGAGAAATAAGAGTATAATTCTGGGATAAAACAGTTTTTTAACTTGTCCCAGTAGAGCTATCCTGTTTCACAAAAAGTATAAACTTTGAATCAACTTTCTCTTGTCTCTCCTGATTCAAATAATGTTATTTTTCTCTGTCAGGTCTTACATGGAACATTTTCCCATCATACATTTTTAATGAATGGTCTTATTCAAGGTGTTAAGGTAAGGTTGTTTTTTTTTTAAAACCTCTGACCTAAATATTGTATATTCCTGTATTGTGATTTCTCTCTCCTGCATTCTCCATAAGAACATTCAAAACGCTGATAATATGGTTAATTCTTAAACCATTTTTTCATTGTAATGGTTATGTTCTTGGGCTCAGTTGGAGATTTATTGCTAAATGGTAGCATCTTGAAAGAAGTAGGGTATTTCTCAGAAGTTTAAATTCCTCTCATCTGAATAGCATACCAGTTGTAGCTGTTGTAATGTTGATAAGGCTCCTTCTGAGAATGTCACTAGGTTTTTTGTGTCTTGCTTCCTAATGTTAGATGATTTGTATCAAAAGCAGATTATTATGGCCATGGTGATACCATTGAGATAAGAAATGAAGCCCTTAAGCACTGTGATTTTGTCCATGATGTAGTATAAAAGCTGATTTTCATCAGTCATACAGTGGCCATGCTGTATTGTTGCCACAAGAAAAGCTTGCAAAATTTCTCTAACTAAAACCTGAGTCTGTTCTTTGCTAGCAGTCTTACTGAGAGGCTTCAAAGCACTTAGTGTAACTTATGACTAAGTTAATTTCTAGCAGCCAGAAATTATTTAGCTTTATATTCTGTAACAAATGTAAAGCAAATGTTTTTAGCTGTAAGAACATGGTACCTTTAGGGTGGACTTGCTGTCTTTATCTTTCATGGTGGACTGATAGAATGCCATGAACTGGGGATGTTGAGTTGTCTCAAACTGAAAGAGGAAGTTAGCTTTGCATTGTTCTCTTACAAAAACAAAGTTCATGTTCCTCTTGGCGTTTTCTTTCAACTCTGTTCCTTCACAGTGCAGTGTAACTATGCGTATCACTTGAAAGAAGTGAATGGAAGTGTCCACATGTATTTTCTACAGAGCATATCTATAGAAAAGTGCATTAATATCATTGTCTAAATGTACATACTGCTCTAAAAGGTGTAATAAACAAGTGAGCATAGACCAGAGTGAGCTTGCACTTTATTGTCCGGTATTTTCTATAAAGTGATGTTTATGAAACATTAAAAGTGTTTTGTGTGCCAGCAGAACATGTTAGTTCATATTCTGCTGAAATCTGACTCTAAGGAGCAAAACCGTTAATTTCAACTGAGACATCTAACTTTCCTGGGATCCTGGTGGTCTGGCTCTATAGCTTTTGCTCTCAATTTACTTACTGAAATCACTGGAATCAGAGTTGTTTATTGGGATTTGGCAGGATAGTGATTTAGCAGAGTAGTCTGTACACATACGTTAAGGTGACTGTAGTTGAATGCCAGTGGTTAGCTAAATTTAGCTCTAGTGGACTACCAGTATATTGAGATGCTTACAGAACCATGGTTTATGACAAAGTTATGAGGAGACAATACACTAATTAGGAGGAAGATGCAGGGGGGTTGCAGTTAACAAACCTGTGAAAGGTTTGCTTATTTTAACTAGTCTATCTAATACAGAACAGATTTGAGGGCTACATTCTAGGGCTTTATGAAATGCTGAAAAATCTAGTATTTGATTCTTAGTCATTTTTATCCATGACAACTGTGCCTTTAAGCCTGACTTTTGCCACTGGAATATCATTGTAGTGTTCAACTGTCTAGAAGTGTCAAACTTGCTCAAATGGTCCTCATAGCTTTTGCAATGTACGAATGTCCTGTACATGATAAATACGTAGTGTAAAGCAATAAGTGTTATATTTAATTTGTTTCATAGAATAGCTAATTTACCCAAAAATCTCCCTTCAGATGGTCCAAAATAGAGGGGCATTTGGGTTTGGGATCTAGCACTGAGTCTTGTGATTGAGGCCTCTTCACAGAGGCTAGAAAGATATCCTTTGTGGAACTAGATTGTACATTTTAGAGGTTTCTAAGAGGCTTTTGCAGGCTGTGGTACTTCTATATTTGATCAGATTGATCTGAAAAAATGCCTGCCTCTTTTTTTTTTTAAATGCACTCAGATTTAATAGATTTGAAACATAAAACATCTGAAAAAAAATCATAGAAAAGTAGTCTGTAGAAGAAATTGTGTACAATTTCAGTTATCTACAGTTTTGTGCTTAATTTCTAATTAAATTGCAATTTTACTCCTTTTTATATTGTGGTTAAATGAAACTTGGAAATGTAAATATAGACATATTAACTGTTTTTCTTCTGTCACAGGGTTTTTTGTCCTTTCTCAGTGCTCCACTAATTGGTGCTCTATCAGATGCATGGGGAAGAAAATCTTTTCTTCTTCTTACAGTTTTTTTCACCTGTGCACCAATTCCATTCATGAGGATAAGCCCATGGTAAGTGGTACAGACTGCAGTAGTGAGCTTGTCAATACAGCACAAATTGAATCAGGGTAATAGTTTGGGGAAGTGGGAGAGGGACAATAAGACACCATCCTTTCAAGTCGTGTTTGCATTATTTTGGAACTTTTCTAAGAGGTGTTAAAAACCTGTGTATCTTAAAAGTAGAAATTGCAGAATGTGATTTAGTTACTGCATTCACACAAGTATGACAGTAGTTGAAACGATTTGATAGCCCTGTCTTAACTCAGTGTTAAGCTCAGCTGTTAATATTTTTAAAGCTAAATGAACCTTAGAATTTAGTTACCAAAGAAAAGTGTAATTACTGCAAACCAGACCTTTTAACTCTTTGATTTAGGCTACTTTGAAGTTTCAGTTTCATTTACATTCATTGTGAATTTGGGACTATTACAAAAGAACTCTGAATGCACTCAGTGTACAGAGTTCAGCTTCTGAAGCATTATATATGATAGTTTATTCCTTAACTTGTGGAGAAACTGAGTTCTAAGGTAGTTCCTTTTTCAGAACTTAAACTTGCTTCAGCTTTCAGAGTGTGGAAATGTATAGAGGTACCATGTCCTGGAGGGGCCGCTTCTTTTAGGCGAGGTAAAGTAAACAGTAGAATATAAAATTTAAAATGCTGTTTTCCAATATTCAAGTGAGACTGCACAATCATTCATCTCCAGTAAGTTCTTGAGGAACACTTCTCATAGATTAAGTGCAAACTTGCTTGATTAGTAAGAGAAAAGCAAGAGGTCTTACCTTAAACTTTCTAATTGTTGCTTTTAAATCATTAGGTGGTACTTCGCTATGATTTCGGTATCTGGAATCTTTTCTGTTACTTTTTCTGTAATATTTGCCTATGTAGCTGATGTAACACAGGAACATGAAAGAATTACAGCCTATGGACTGGTAAGATACATTAAACTTGAAAAGAAGGTCAGATTATGACCTTTGTTTTGAACTTGTGTTTTGATGCACAGATTGTTTCCTGATTAATGTAATGAGGTTATTAGAGAAAGGAATGAACCATGCATCAAGGCACTGTGCTAGACTTCGGGAAATCTAATCTACTTTTTTGCTGCTGCACAGGCTGGTCTGTGCTCGTAGGAACAGAGTAAGAATTTGAGAACTTTGCCTGCGTAAGAGTGCCATGTGTAACAAAACATGTTTTAAGTTTCACAGGCAAGACAAGAAATGTTGCTAGAGGCAATGCAAGTTATTTAATACTTGATCCGACAATGTCTTTCCAACACCTATAAACTGTACTTCTGGTTTATGTGATTTCTTTTTGACAGAGAATGGCTTTTTCTGTAGTCAAAACAGGCAGGAAGGGTGAAAATGCATAATGCAGTAGTTTTAGTAACTTAATCATGACCTTTCTTAGAGAATAGGAAAACAATACAGTTCGTACAAACTAGCCTTTCCAGTAATAATGTAATTCCTGCTTATTTTGCTGACTATCTATATTGGTTTAGCTTTTGGAGGCCTATTAGTAGATGGTTTTGAATGTCATTTATCCCTTCATCCTCTGTGCATCTGTTTTCACTATACACTGTTCATAGACTTGATTCTTAGTTGACTGTACTTCAAGCTTGTAAAGTTTCCCTTTATTTTTAGCTTTAGGGATATAGTATTCCAAACTTGTTTGTATTGCTGTAGCAGAGCACAAAACGGGTTTAAAAGTTCTTGAATTCCCGCATCATTTCTCCTGCATATAAAGAGGACCTTAAGTGTATTTGGAGCATATATTTGTGTGCCTCCAACAGTTTTTTGTTAACAGAAACAGCTTGATCTAAAAATCTATAAAATGATAGACAAAAGTGCAGTTGTTTTGATGAGGTCTGTATCTCTTTCTAATCAGTTTGTTTCCTTATTTTTTTTTCCTAGCTTGGAATATAGCTAAATTTCTAGCTTGTGTTCTTATCCTTCTATAAAACAGTTATGCGGAGTGTTTTTATTTTGGAACTGGAAAAGAGTAGAAATTAAACTCAAACTAGCTTTATTCTGACCTTTTCTGGTTATTTTTATAGTGAAATTTAACTATAGCACTTGATTTTTCATCATGTTCTGCTATATGTGAATATTGTAAATGTTCTGTTAGTAGCTGCATGTCACTACAATATAATACGAAGCAATACAGTAGTTTCTGAAGTTGTCATAGCTAATGATCTCCTGTGCTATCCAGTGGTAGCTAAGTATTTAAAACGCAAACAGTTAACAAGTTACTCTACCCAGAGTGCTGAGGCTTGGGTTTGCTTAGGCAGGCATTTAAATTTGTTGACAACTTTTTCAGTGAAATCTCATCAAATTCATGATCAGAAAACAAGAAACGTTTTAGTCTATTTGAAAGCAAGATCTGTTTTGCTTTGAGCCAAGCTCACTCTTTGACTGTAAGTCCTGTCTTGTGTGGTGAGCTGTGGAGAAGGTGGGAGAAACTATTTGGACACATATTTACTGTCATAAGTGATTTTTTATTTTTTTATTTTTTTTAATTTAGATTTTGACTGGTGTTTTTTTAAAACCACATTTCTGGGGAGGTGTTGTAGTGGTGAGCAAATTAAGTTTGTAAACTGTTCTCGTGCATAGGTATCTGCCACTTTTGCAGCAAGTTTGGTAACTAGTCCTGCCATTGGAGCATATCTGTCTGCCAGCTATGGAGATAACCTTGTCATACTAGTGGCCACGTTGGTGGCTGTTGTGGACATCTGCTTCATCCTGCTAGCTGTACCAGAATCTCTGCCAGAAAAAATGAGATCTGCTTCATGGGGAGCTCCTATATCATGGGAACAAGCTGACCCTTTTGCAGTAAGATGGACTTCAATAAGTAATTAATAATTGATGATTAATTACTGTTAATAACTAATTACATATTGTAAGCTCGAGAAATCTCTAATCTTATTGGTAGCATAATGCCTGTTCTCTACTCTTGCACAAAAAGATCTAGCTACATTTAAAAACCAAACCATTATTGAATTGTAAACAATATTTGGTGTGAAATGCAAAGGGAAAATGCTTTACTTTTCTAACTTACTCTGTTTTATTGTAAGTGAAATGCTGAATTCTTACGCTGCTACAAACTCCACAACCTGATATTGTAAAGCTTTTCCATATACATTTTCTGCTTTGTACTTTTGGCTGGCATGCTCCTGAATTCTACTTCCATACTCTTGAATTCCACTTTTGGTTATATGTGATTTCTTTTTAATATAGGATGGGTCTATAAAGCCTGATTTTTCTCCAGGTTTATATAGGAAAGGTTAAAATGTATGCAGTCTTTCTAGTAACCTGTTCACATTTAGCTATTTTGTGTTACACCTGGATTATCTTGAGAGGAAGGAGTGACTGTTCTTCACGAGATCCATCCTGCTCAGAACTGGTTTTGAATCTTGAGAGATGAGTGACATTGTTGAAAGACTGCATTTAAAGAATTTGTTTTCCACAGTTTATTTTTTACTTAAACTGATTCTTATTATGGGTGAACAAGTTTAGGAAATGTACAAGGAAAAATACTTTCATAATTTGTGAAGAAAAGCAATTGTAATGAGGCTGTATTATTTGCTAGCATCTTTCAGAAGAGATTTTTATGGAGATCAGTTAGAAGATACTATGCATTTCCCTAAGTAGTATATGATGCTGTTTTCAGTGAATACTTGTAATTTGGCGCTGAACAGTAGCTCAAAAATCAAACAGAAACTTTGCGTAAGAATCAGGAACCGCAAACCTTAATAGCAGGGGATTGTTTCTAATGTAGTATTCAGCTTAACTGTTTCCATGTGTGGGGTTTTTTCACTTGTATGTGTGGGTAAAAATGGATTTTATAGAAGTTAATCCACCTTCTGCTTTCTTTCTGCTTTCATTAGATGTTGTGTAAATGTTATTTGTTTTGTTTCTTTGTTTTACAGTCTCTGAAGAAGGTTAGAAAAGATTCTACGGTTCTCCCAATCTGCATTACAGTGTTTCTCTCCTATCTGCCTGAGGCTGGCCAGTATTCTAGCTTTTTTCTGTACTTGCGACAGGTCAGTGTTGGTATCTTCACATCTTACTAAGAATGTTTAAATAACAGTTCCCCAAGACCTGTTTCTTGTTGAAGACTTTGCTCAGAAAACTGCTTTCTGGCAAAATGCAGCTTTAAAAAATAGAGTACTTTGCTAAACCAAGAACTGAATAACACTTGACTCCCGATGCGTAAGCCTGTGCTCACCACGTTGGGACAGCCGAGCTCCGGGGAGAGGCAGCAGCTCCCCTCAGCCTGGCTGGCTCGGGCAGGGCAGAACCGGCAGCAGGCGGCGGGTTTGAGCACGGCCTGGCTGCCATTAACCGCCATTGCCGAGGCCACAGCTCGAGTGCGGGCTTGTC
>VZRW01002806.1:687-47555 GCA_013398125.1 Aegotheles bennettii
CCCACCAGTGTTACCTCCCATTACATCATTTGCAGAAAGTTTATGCTGTGATTGATTTCACACAAAGTAGAAAAGCTTGGCTGGAGTCTGAGGACTGACTTCCTGACATAACAATAATTCCATAACGGAGTTAATTTGCTAAAGGTTTCCATAAGCTAAGTTTAAAATTCACACAATAACTGTCTCATAAGTGTGGCAGCCAGGAAAGAGATTAATTAAGCATCTGGAAAATAGGTCAAGACTGTATTATGAAGCGGCGTGGTGAGATCACAAATAAACAGAGCAAAGTGTTAATGTAGACTTACTGGGGGAAAACTGATCCTGATACAGCAGTGGTGACTGCTTTATCTCTGCTGCTGCGAACCATTTATGGTAGCGCACGGTGAGCCGGTGTTTATAATAATGTGAAACAGGAATTAGAGTTTTCATTTGATGTGCTTATTGCCAGGGACTTCTGTTGTAGTGCAAGTTCTGCTGCTTGCTCAGGGTGTGGCATCGCTCGTGAATTGTTTTTTCATAGATATGTTTGGCTGGATGCTCTAATTTGGATTGTGGTGATCTGTGGCTCTCCGGCTTTGAGGACGCTTTGTAATCAGGGAGATTCTGTCAGCTTGACTAAAGTTTCATTAAAAAATCGCTCCAGAAGCTGCCCCTGACCCGGGGTCTCTGCCAGTGCCTGTGATTTTTCTTTGTTTCAGTTTTTTTCTGTCTTTGCGTGTTTCCTCCCTCCTATCTTTCAAACAACTGCCTACAGAAACAGGGAAATGAGAGCAGCTCCTGCATAACGAGATGCCAGAGACAAAGACAGGGTGTGGGGAGGGAGAGTGAGCTTCCAACTCCTCTTACAGAAGTTGACACAACTGAAGTACTAGAATTTGTGTGTGCTACTTCTCTTGCTGTGTGCTTCAATTTATAGCAGCCGCTTCAAAGCACATGTTGTTTTGGAGGTGATTTTTCAAACAGCATCATGTGTCCGTTAAAGGGGATGGGAGGCAGAGCAGCGCTTCCAGAGGCAGCGTTCGCTCGCCAGCTTCTGGGTGGAACAGAATTAACTCTGCTTAATTCTCGTGAAAATCCCAACCTAACCGTGGAGGAATGTCGGGCTGTGCTTCTCCAAGCTTGTATGTTTAGGTACGTACCTCTCGGTGCTATTTTAAGGCATTGCACCCCTCCTGGTTTTAGCATGGCTTTGTTTTTAACGGTGCATATTCTCTTCCTTGTATTTTCCGTTCTGCTGAGGAGAGCAGCAAAGATCTTTTGACAAAACAGTGCATTTCGAAACAGGAATTTTGCAATTGACTTTGTGGAGGGGGGAAGAGAAGTGTTGGTAATGAGCACAGTGCTGTCACTTGAGACTGAACGTGTATTTCAGGGGAGTGTTAAATACAGAAGGGAAACTTCTTTTAGTTGAGCTGAATTTTGCTGTGGCAGTGTGAGGTCTGCCCGCTGTGCGCACGCAGAATGGTTGCTGTCGGCAGCATTGCTTTCTGCACAGAACTTTGTGGAAAAAAACAGAGAACGTCTGTGCTCTTTTCATTTTTTTATTCAACAAGCCTTAGCTTCACTGGATGTGTAATGATTTAATTCCATACGCGGAAGCATGACGGCTGAGGTAGCCTGCTCTAGCAACTGGCAGGAGTATGAACCGGGTAGAGCAGGCCTGATAATCAACTGGTGATACCTGATCAAGGGCAGGAGAAACATGGAAGTCGGATGATGGAGATAGCGGTGCTCCTCGGCTACATGTTCACTGTTGAATTTTGTGAAATAGTATCCACCTTTCATACCTCAGAAAGGCTTGTTTGTGCACTCTTATGTTTTCTGAGTTTTTTCAATTCCCCGAGGGTGTTACAGTGCAGTTACAGGAGAATTTCAGGAGTCTTGGCATAGGATTAATTTGATGAAGAAAACATCTTTAGCACTTCTTCACTGAAGCTACGAAGCTCCTGTAGATGAGTTCTGTAAACTTATAGCTGGTAAAATAATGATTTTTAGCTGGCCTTACTATTAATTTTTTTTGCCTTTGGAAATAAGGGAAGTAAGAGTTGAGCTCAATGCTGGGGAGCTTTTACTGGTTAATATCTCTGTTCGGAGTTACTAAATACTATTTTTCTTCTCATCTCTTGACTAAAATTCTGAGATGGAGTGGAAAATAATGTATTACTTTCAATCCAGGTCTTGGAAGAGGAGCTTATTCTTCAGGTGAATTATGAGATGAATCTCTAGGTATCTGAAACTATTTCAGAACTTTGGTTGGGTTGCGTGTGAACCCAAATATGAACAAATTAGCGAGGATGAGTGCTGAGTGTGTTAGAGATGGCCAGGTGTGCAGTGCACCTTAAATGATGACATTAGCTGTATTTAAAGCAACTTTCAGTAGCTAGTGCTATGAAATGGGTTCCCTTTTCTGACTTCTACAGGCAGTGAACACCCTCTATTTGACCTGAAATAGCCTATAATGAAGCATAAAGCCTGGAAAATCCTGTTACCTGTTCTTGGCTTCCCTTGCCCCCCTTTCTATTGACCGTTTTAATTTAGAGCCTCTGTCTCTTTCACAGATTTCTAGAGAAATTGAAGCTCTTTCTCCTCTGGGGCTTTAACTTTTGAGTGGCAGATGAGCAGAGGAACAACAAATATTTGTGGAAGTGGGTTTTAGTCTGTGACTTTGATAGCGTAGTATGGCCTACAGGGTAGGTCTGTCTCCCCCGCTCCCCATTTTTCAGTTGTTCTATTTCAATACAGTGAACATTGGGAAAGATAACAAGAATTGGTGTGAGTCTTGTCTTTAGATGCAGTTTGGGAATATTTATACAGTTTAGTTTCTTACATGATATCTTAATATTCCACTTCACTTTTGAGAGTGGGTAACTTTCTGACAAAATGGGGTTAATCTCTAGCTTAATAGTTTTATTGAAAATAAAACTTCTTTATATGAAGAGCCAAATAACTGGAGTTTGTTTTTTTGTTTGTTTGTTTTAAACAAGCCAATTCAAGTAGTTCAGTTCTGGTTTTGTTTTTTTTTTTTAATTCAGAGACTTGGAATCAGTTTAATTTCAAACTCTTTCTCCCTATGTTATTAACTTTACATAATGCTGGGACTAACAAACATGTAAACTTTTTGTACAGTCTTTTTTCACCTTCTGTTTTCAGGAAAAATTAGAAAAGATTCCTTTTTGGAACTATGGCCTTTTCTCCAGCTCTATTGTGCCTTATAATTTTTGGGCATAACAGGATGAAGCCTAGAAAAATGTGAAGTTCAAGTTCTAAAACAGAGCAATAAAATAAGACGCAGTGAAATATACAAAGACAAAACAGATACACAAAATATTTTCATATATTTTTAGTATGGTCAAAGCTACAGCAACTATCTGAATATTTAAAAACTAAGTGGATTTTTATGCCCAGAGAATTATTATTGCATGTTATGAGTGTCACTCCCATCAAAAAAACTGTTTTAAAAATCAGTAATCTTAAACTCATGTGACTCTTTCCATTCTTGCTTAAATAATTTAACAGTTCTAGAAAACTATTTTAGTGCTTTTTAAAGCATGCTACAAGTTGAATATGATTAATGCTTTTCATGTAAAAAGTCAAATGAAAATCCCTTCGTATTTGTATGAACATTACTTGCTGAATATGTATGACAGTGCCGTAATTACCCATTAGAATAAGTGGTGGAAAATTTAGGGACAAGGAAGCCCAGATCCTACTGCCTGTGCAGTCCCATTAACCTCCTGGTGAAAAGAGGAGGGTGGGGCTGGAGGTGGGAGATGCTCACAGCCACTTTCCACGCCTGTTGGAAACCACTCTGTAATCTACAGACCTGAGCGTTTTGGTTTTTTACCCTTCAGTGTCCTGGAGGCCTTACTGGCTACTTTAGGTTACTGCACTATTGTCCTGCAGCTGTTTTTATGTGGCCAGGACACTTAACTTCCAAGGCTTGAGATTGGCAGGAACTTAAATTGCAGGGTGAGACAAGATTTTTATCTCAAAGCTGAAGCTTGGCCATTGCCTTGCCTTGGGGCGGGTGGTGTCCAGTACCTGAGAAAACTTGCTTTGGGTTATTTTAGGAGTTTTACTTCAGTTTTACTTGACTCTTGGTTAGAAGGTGAACTGTGAGATGAAAGTGGGTCTCATCACCTGGTGCTCACCTTGTCTTAAAGCATGATGAAGTGAGAGTGCAAAACTGGTCCCTGGGCAGGAAAACTGCCAGTAGAAAACTTCAGCTGGGATTGTGATAACTGGTGCAGCTGTGTTTTGTGTGGGGATGGAGTATCTTCATTGCAAAGATGTTTGCTGCTTTTATTAGTGTGACCAAATCCCCCCTGGCTGGCTCCCTAGGGATCTGACATCTGAATCTTACCCCAGTCCTGCTGGTGTAGGAAACTGGTGCCTGCCCACGGAAAGGAGCAAGCGTATGATCAGGACCTGTCACATAAACGCAAAAGCGCAGAGAGAAAACAAACTTCAGCACTGATAATTGATATAAAGTTGATTGTAAGGGAAGGAAAGAATTGTTTTTTAGTAGTGGCAATTTAAGCTGCCTCTAGATGAGAGTAATCACCAGCATCAGGTATTCATAAAAAGTATCTGTATGGACAATTTTATCTGAAACCTTAATATTTTACTTTTACAAAAGTAATTTACTTTTTCATATTTAGATATGAAAACACATTTCTCCTCTTGTGTTTCCACAGTCTCTGTTGTTTACTACTTTGTTTTGGTCCTTTGTCAGTGTTCACCCAAAATAGCGTGTTAACCTTTACCTTATTCCACTAGTTTGAGTAAAATGTAGTAATTTCTCCCCCCCTCTTCTGTACAGTGGAGGTTTTGCCTGTATTGGTACACAACAATTGGTGGAACTTGCACAATTTCCAGAAGGCTTTTTATTTGTTTCTTGTAAGATGTCTTTCTGCCTTTTTGACTGAAAAGATGTTAATGTGCATCATTGCCTTGTAAACCTCTCCCTTCCTGTGTTTTCCTAGAAACTTAGGTCATCTGCTACTTCCTACCCCTTTCCTTTCAATTAATCTGTTTTCTTTTTTTTTTATGATTGGAATTGCATGCTTGTCTAAAATCTGTCTGTTCTAGTTCAGAAGTTTTTTTCACAGCTTGTTTTTGAAGATTTAAACTGTTTATTGGGGTAACGGAGGTCCTCAAATCATCTCTAATTTTTTTTTTATCGCTTGAATCTGTTTAACATAGGAATTTTGGTGTTTGGGACCTTACTGGTGAAGTCCTTTGGAAAGAACAGGCTTTGTTCCTAAGAGAAGAAAAAAACCTGTCTCCTCTTTCCTTATCTGTTAATATAAACTAATTTTGTGATTCAGTAAATTAATTGGTATTCGGTCTAATGGGAATAGATTGTTTTCATTATATTCTAAAAGGTTTTTATTTTATACCTTTCCTTTATGGCTTTTGAAATGATGCTATGGGCTAGCGTCTTCCTTCGACTGTGTCCGCTCTGAGTCCTGCAAGAGAACATCATGGGAGTTTTTATCAATAAATGTTTTGAGAGCTCTTTGAGGCTAAATGTGGTTTTAAAACTTGGTTAAAGAAATGTCTAAACTTTGTTTTAAAGATTAAAATGAGTGAATGCTAAAAGTTTATTCCACAGATAGATTGTTAAATATGGAAGGGAACACAGCAGAGGAAAAGCTGACATATATCAGTATTATACTCTAGCTGATGGGGTCATATGCTTTATATGCAGTCTTAGCTTTTTTTCTTTGCACGTAATTCTGTATAATTAAATCAGGAAGTTTCCCTGTATAGGGTAGAGGGAGCAATTTCTGGTGGCTTTGGGAAAAATTATAATATGGGTTATTATGGTTACTGATTCTTTAGGAGGCAAAAGGCTGAGTTTTCTGTGAGAGTATGTATTTCTAATGCAAGGTATTTCTGCCTGTAGGAAACACTGCTTCTTCCAGGTCTTTAGAAGTCTGAAAGAAGTGATAAATACCTATTTTTCCCTCCCTTCTTTCTATATTGTTCTGTGTATGCCATGTTTAATTTATACAGCTATTTTCAGTAAGCAACCAATGCTAACTTCATGATGTTGCTTACAATGAAAGAGAAGCACATGTTGTATAAAAGCAAAATATTAACTAAAACACAGTTTTAAGTAAGACATTTGTATTAAAAATAATTAAGACTTTGAAGAGTTCTCATTCTGTGTGTGTATGTATTTATAAACTTTCAACCATACACTTGCTGAAGGCTGTATGTGTGTGTGTATATGTGTGTCTCTATATACCTCAGTAAGTTGCTGCTGGATGTAGCTGAAGTGAATGAATTGAAGATTGTAGCATTCAATGATAAATCAATAGATATTTTGAATTAGATGTCTTAATTGTAAAGAAATAAAATCAGATTTTAAAAATAGGCTATGAATTAGTATTTACTGTAACATTTCTGTTGCAGAAGGAATTTGAAAATGATCTAGGCATGCTGTCTTGGCAACTCGGTGACTACTTGATAACTAAGTTCTTGTTGGTCCTATTGGAAGAGTGATGATGAATTTTCATATATTTGGGGAGAGTTTTAACTCAAATGTTACTGCTGAGTAACTTTCCTACACATGGGGATAGTTTCCTACACCTCCAGAACTGTGCTCTCTTGGTACAGTAGATCCTGACTGCAAATTTTTGCATCACATGAGACTCAGTGAGCTCCATGAGTTATTTGCAACAGCACATGCATAAACTTAATGTGCAAGTCCTGTGGGGAGAACAGGAATTTTGCATTGCTGTATTGATGTGAGCTTTGCCCAGCTGAAAGTCTTCTGTAATAAGAGGATGAAAGAAATTCTTGAATGAACCTCCTCCACTGTGTGTAGTTTAGAGGACTTGATGAAGAATCAACTTAATATAAGTAGGACCCCTTCAAGGACATGCAGATGTTCTGGCATCTCAGCCATTGTGTGAAGGTGAAGTAGCAACAAGGAGAACAGCCATCTAGATTTGTACTCTTACAGGAGCTGCATTTGATATTGTCTAGAGCTATTCTAAAATGAAACTTCTAAATAAATTTATTAGCTGGGTTGGTCTGCTTCTAATTCTGACAAAAGCCCAGCAGACTAAGAATGCAAAATTAAGCAATGAAATCAAAATAAAATGACTGGAAATAAGAAGGAAAAATGGCATATGTGTTTTTCCAGGAAGTTTGGGTGTTTTTTGATAGGGAAAAAAAAGCAACATTTGAGCAGGTAGTTTACCAACGGGCAGTTTGAGCTAAACAAATCCCTCTATCAAATTTTATTTCTACTTTAGGTGCAGCAATCATAAAAGCGTGGCTTTATGTGCTGCCTCTCTAGTCATGTTGATCACTCTTACTGCGCTGAAGCATGGTGGGCAGTTTGTGTGCTTCCTTCGGGACTCTGCTGTGGTGCAGAACCCAAAGGTGTGGGCGCTCCTGAACACCCCTGGTAGGGACTTTCAGTGTTTCAGTGTGCTCACGGTTTTCAGGTTCAAGAAGAATTAGTCTTTTAAAAGAAGAGATTAGGCTTGCAAAGCCCCATCTGGTTGAAACATTTGTGTTTGTGTTGATGGTGGCACAGTCTGGTTTGGCAAGCGTGCTCTCATTCGGGGCTGGTGGCCGATGCTGTGCTGCTTGGGCTTTCTTTTCAGTTGCATAACAGCTTCTTGCCCAGCAGAAAAATGAGTGCTTGAAGTATTCTTCCATTTGTCTTTTCAACTATGACTGCAGTCATATTGGCATCACAAGATTTAGCTTTTGATATTTGTGGAAAATATGAATGTAGCAATTGTATTCTTCAGTACTGCTACTGGTACAAATGACAGCGTTGAGTTATAGGAGTTCACTCTGGTTTATGTAAAATATGTTTGTGTTCAGTGTACGGCGTCAGTTCTGTTTCCAAGTATTGAGACAATGGTGCAATTGAGACTAGCTTGCATCATGCTTAAATAAACTTATATTTTTGTTTTCTGGTATCAGTGCACCATCGGTAGTGGCTGATTAAAAAAAATCTCAGATGTTGCACAAATCTAAAGTCAACCTTGAAGTGTTTTTCTTAGGTAGGTAGTAGCTGCGTTTTACAGCTGTAAAATTGGATCATTTTACTGTTTGCCTCTCACCAAGACACTCTCCAAGCCTGGAACCAACCTCTGGTCTTCCAGCCTCAAGCTTCGCCACTGATTTGGGCAAGTCTGAGATTTCACGTCAGGCAAAGGCTGCCATCAGCTCAGCGTAATTTTATTGGTGTATGATGGACCAAAATTCCTGAGCTCTGAAATATCTTACGTGTTTTAATCAAAGATCATAATCATTGCTTTTGCCATTAAACCTCTGGGTCTCTGGTTGCTACTTCTCGAGCTGGGTGTTGGGTTCCTTGGTGAGCTAGCATCAGAGCCACCTCTGCACCTTGCTGTTCTCTCTGGTGGAGTGTGTGTGTAAATCTGCAGTTCATGTCCAGTATTGCCTTCGTGGTTACGTGAGAAAACAATTCCTTGAAACACCTCAGTGCTTTCTCCTTTGCTCTGCTCCTTCCCTTCCATGGGTCAGAGATCTGTTCACAGAGCTGGTTTCGAGGTGGCTGGGGGCATGGGATTCCCTGGGCTCGTATCTCTTCACACTTCGTTCCTTCTGTGGATGTGTTTTCCTCTGTAAATTGCATGAAACCTCAATTGGCAGTGCTTTGTTATGAATTGTACAGCTGGAGTAAGGGAATTCCTCAGGGTGAACAGTTCATGGGTATGAAAGTGCTCACATCAGTACAGTTTGTTCGGCTGCGTATCCAAAATAAACAGTAACATAGAGGCGCTGCTACTACCAGTAATAAGGTTTCTCCTGGGGGAAAAGAGGGCAACTAATTCAGCTTTGTATTTGCTAAATAACTTGACAAGTTGGGTGGCACATAAAGTAAGAAGGACAATGTTTTTACTTGGGGAAAAATGATGGCTAGTATCCTTACAGTGTATTTAAAGTGATGCATAATGTAAATAAAACACTTCCTAAGTGCTACTGCTCAAATTGTGCACTTGCTGGAAGTCACTGAGCTTTTAGAAAGCCTCCCTTGGTGACCAGCTGTGAGAAAGGTGCAAGTATGTTGGAACTGGTTCTCACCGATGGAGGCTTGAAAGAAGTTGAAAAACAAGTTTCCTTGGGTTAAATTGTAACTATGGTATTGGGTGGCTGCCCCTGGCCAGGCTTTGCCTGCTGGGGATTTCACTACAACAGCAGCAACCTAGGGATTGCACTTCTTGGGGCATTTAAAAGGGGCTGTTTTATTTTGCAGAAGAATTAAGGGTGTAATGTGGCAAATTCTCTTCAGCTCCACTGCAGTGATCTTACTAACTGGTTACTCTGCTACACACTCTCCTTACTCTGTCATGAGGAAATGTCAATTTATAGTTAATTATTAATGATGGTCAGGCCTGGAACAGCTTGTGCTTCTCAAGGTTGTTACAGTCTGCCAGACTGGTCGTGTTTATGAATTTCTCTAGGACTGCTTGAGAAGGCTGGAGACATCATTTTAAGAATCTAGTGAAGAGCATTGTTGTGGTTAGGTGAACATTAGCAAGATTTTACCATAGGTGCTTCATTTCACTGAGCAGTGTCTGTGTGGTTCTCTGTTCAGCTTCTGTAGAGAGAAGCTTGTCTGGGGTGGGCAAACTGAATTGTCTCCTGTTTATTGTCATTACTTTGTAAACATGCATTTATTCATTTATTTGGAAGAATAAGCAATTAATTTACTTATTTAAAATATGTTTACTTCATTACTTTGTACTTTTTTCAGAAGCACAAAATTTGCAGTCTTAACTCTGATCAAAATTCACACATTTTGTATAATTTAGTCTTGAATAAGACAAGTGCAGACTTCCCAGTTCTCTCTGCTTAAAACTTAGAGCTAAGAAGTCTCATTTCCTTCAAAGGGACCCTATCTAGAGGCAATAATAGTCAGTAAGTGTCTTGTGACAGGCTTTCTTTCCCCCATCCCCTGCAGTATTCACTAGCAGCACTTGGCCAGTGAGGTGGGACACAGCAACCTCGGTATTGGAGCAAAGCAAGCTGGAGAATCCTGGGGCCAGCTTCAGCTGGTGTGTGCCACTGCCAGTGGTCACTGCGCTGAAGTGAAGGTACAATGGTCATCTTGCACTTGGAGAATGAGAAGAGGGCTTTAAAAGTGTGTGTAGGGAGGATGAACAGACTTCTCTGAGACTAAAACTGGAAATGGAGTCTGAAGCTACTCCGGTAGCTGAAGGCCACCCCTTGGTACTTCACCTGGGGGTTGTGTTCTTCAGTCCCTCTTCTGATGGCTTCGTTTAGTTTTATTTTGTTTGCATCCTGTAGTGGTCTTGTAGGGCACCAGTTCAGATTTTATTTTAAATGAAATTTGATGGAAAGATGTGCACCAGTTGCTCCTGAATGCTCAGTACCCTCCTTGAAATGAGCACAGAATGAGTTTTTTCTTTCCTTTAGCACCAGCTGCTTTGCTCTACAAAGCCTTTTCTTCCTGTGCTGTTGGACTTGTTAATGCAGATGTAGTCTGACAAGCTTCAGTTTGTACGAGGAAGCGGTAGTCTCGAAGTGTGCAGAAGGATGGGTGAACTCAGTGCAGTGATTTGTGACAAGGGGAGGGGGGAAGGGAAGATCCGCCCTGTGGTGGGTGAGAACGTGCAGGATGGTATTTGCTTTTACCGGAAGAACAGCTCTGCAACACAGTAACTCTTTGCTTTTCCAGTGTAGCTATCCATGGGATTACATTGTAACTTGAATCCCCAAAATTAGTAAAAACCAAAAAACCCAAACCAAACCCGTTCAGTCACAAAAAACCCCCAAACGAACAAAAAAAGCCCCCCCAGCAAGGCAGGGCTGGTACAGCACAGAGTGTCCTGGTATTTTCTCTCTAAAGTTTGTTGTGCAGCTCTGCTGCCTGGGTGTGGGGCTGGGGTTTTGCCTGGGTGTGGGAAATTAATTCTATTAATAAATTTAGCTTCTCAAAACAAACATCTCCACAGCTGGTTATATTAGTTACATGCTGTTCTGGTGTATTTCGTTGCATATATGTTAATGTACAGTAAAGACTGTGCTTCTGTCTGAGACATCTCTGAGCACTGGGGCTGAGGGCATGGCAGAGGTCTTTGAGCAGTCTTAGGTGTAGGATGCTGCAGGGTTTTGATGTGCCTGTTTCACAGGCAGACCTTACTGGTTGCGTGAAGATACTGTAGCTTCTCCCAAGTGAGATTGCATCTTGAAGTATATGCTAAAAAAACCCAAACTAAACAAAATAGTAGGGGTAAAGGAGGAGTGTTTAGGGAAATACTAATTAGGGCTAGTTGCTCGTACAAGAACTCGAAGACCATTTTTACTTTTATGGAGTGAAATTTGACTTTGTCAGTACAGCCTGTCATGATTGCATCAAAGGTGGTTCTTCCAGAGTCTGTGATCTGTTTTATTTAGTGCTTAATTTTTTTGTTCTTGGAATTGCTAAAAATGTTCTCATAATAACTCAATAAATGCCTCTTATCTGAGAACAGAGCTGTTAGTCTGGTTGAAGTTCAGGGTCATGGAATTTAAGCCTGTAAGAAATACACAGACCTCAAAAGATGATAGCCTAGTTTCTCTCATCCAACTGAAATGAATGTTAAATAGGAAGCTGGGACTGTGTGCTCCCAGTCCTTCTGGACTGGTTTGAGTAGCATGAGCTTGTATGTTTTTGAACACCAGTGGTCCCAACAGGCTCAGGTAAGGATTTGAGTGGTCCTCTGGCCATGCTAGAGGACCTGTCCTTGCTCTGTGCTTTCCCCCACTGAGTGGTTGTCCTGTCTTCAGAAAACCTTCTTAATTGCCGTGCAGGGTTGTCACTGCTTTTTCAAGCAGTGCCATCAGCTTTTTTTGTGCCATCAGCTGTGGTGACACGCTTCCATGGGCAAATGCCTTCTCCAGAATTTAAACCAAGCAAGACATTTGCTGTTTGGTTGTGGCAGAACCAAAGGGAATACACCTGCTGGGGCTGCTGCAGCTTGGCGGGTCTCTTGCCCCTAGGTCAGGTGTCCAGGCTCCTTCCCATCGGGCAGCGCAGCTTCCATTGCTCGCACCAGACCTGGTTTTGCCCAGGAGGCAGCTTGGCCTGAGCTGTGCAGGTGGCACTGGAATCTCCAAGTAGACTTGGATGTATGTGTGCTCAGGGGTTGGTGAGGGTTGATTTTTGAGATCTAAGGAATGTGACCAGGATAAATGATTCCTTTAAATATAATTATTATAGCAGAGAGAGTAAATCCCATAGTCAATAATATGCTTATGCTGTGAACTAGGACTTTGTAATGGGATATGTTACTTGGGAAAGAATTCAAGAACTTTTGCCTGTGTTTTGAGGTAGAGGGTTAGTTTTAAATCCTTGATGTAGAGCAGATGGCCAGTGGCAGTCCCATAATGTTTGGTGATGAGAGAGCCTGGCTGCTGGTGGTCTCCAGCTATCCACATTGTCTGGCTCTGGACAGACAGCTTTGGAAAGGAAAGGGCTTTGGAGTTTTCTTCTACTGCTGGGGCAAAAACCATTATAGGATGGTAAACTGCAGTGATAGTGTGATTATTTTAACTGCTCTTATGATGTTTAAATGCTGATTTCCATAAATCAGATCACAGGTTCAGAATAATTATGCTGTGCATTTGGTTAGTTTTTGTTTGATTAGAGTCATTGCAATGTCTGGCTTGAGTTTCATGTGACTCATCTGCAATTTAAATACCTATTGCCAGAATCTTCATGTGCTTGGTATGAAAAAGTGATTTAATTGAAGTATTATTGGTATTGAATTTGTTTCTGAGAGCTAATTGGACTGGTATAAGCCATAACTTCCCCAAAACCTTGTATTCATTTATGCTGGGGTTCATCCAGTGTCTTTTTCTTAGTGTTTAGTGTTACATGGCATAAAAGTTTAAGACTCATGTTTGGTGGGTCTGGAAGAGGACACAGCAGGGTCAGTGCGGAGACGAGAGCTGAAGGTTCAGCATCCAGGAGATGGGGTCTGTGCATTTTAAAGTGCTAGGTACCACTGCCATTGTCCTCCTCCCTCCAATGCTGCACTGTCACGCTCCGCTTCATGTCTGGGAAGGAGAGGTATGGTGTGGGACCTGACCCTGGGTGGTCTTGTGTCCTGAATCAGGGTGAATTTGGGGAGGCAACAGGATTAACCCTGCACCGCAACATGGGCTGTGCAGAATGGGGCTGCTGTTCTTGGTGGCTTCCTGGATGGGCAAACTGTCTCCTCTTGCACAAAACTGTTCTTCATTATTGGTTTCTGAGGTGTGAGTGTTCTTTCTGAGAGGCTGTACAGGTGTAGCCTTTTGAAAATATGATTGCTGTGGGGAAGGTGGAGTCATGCAGGTTGAAATTTTGATCTCGGCCCTACTGAGAATTCATAAGTTAAAATTATCCATACTCTTGTATTCTACCTTTTACTTCTCTCTTGGCAAGGAGGTAATTGTGTTGACAGAAAATAAAAATTAAAAATATATACAGAATGTAGAAAAATATATCTAGAAAAATTTATTCTTTTTTTTTTTCCGTTCCCATTCACTCAAATAAATTTTCTGTGAGAAGTCTGTCCATGTAAGTTCTCTATGTACAGTTTTCAGGCTAGTTTTCAGAAATGATCTTGATCAGGGACTATTTTATAGGTATGTGGAATATTATACGTAGTTAAGTTAACAGGTTAACTTCAAGTGCATGTTTTCTATGGTCCACCTAATGAAATTGAAAAATCTGAGTTGAAGGGGAGAAAAAAAAATAAAAATTGGTTCTTCTACACTATGTCACTGATATGCAAACTTCTGCAATGGGACGGTGTATAACTCGGAGAAAAACACCTGCCTTTTTTGAATGGGTTAGATTATTGTATATCTTAATTTACCTGGAAAGTTGCAATTGTTTATATGAACATACGCATGCCCCTATGGTATTTTGAGCCCCATCACACAGCTCGATCGCTTCCACGTTCATCAGGGTGACATTCTTCTAGCTTTGGCAGTTGTCATTTGTCTCTTCGTTCTTAGAATCCCGATGGTGCTTGTGATGAGTAGGTTGGATACCTTGTGTAACAGGTAGCACTGGCTCACAACTAAGAGCTTTTAAGTTATTTTATGCCTTTGTTAAATATTTAACTTATGTTACTGAACACTACGATACTTTTGTGTGTAGAAATGCTGGGGGGTTTTAAAGGAAAGCTGAGTTTTTAATAGCACAAAAGCAGTTTCCCCACTTGAGAAATTATGAGTAGTGGCCTGCTGCAGACTGTCTCAGTCCTGCCTTGTGCAACCAGGGAAAGCACTTACTGCTGTACCCTGCTGCTGCCAAAGTCCTTGTGTGCACATTGATAAGGCATGAGGACCTTGTTAGTGGCTGTAAGAAACTAAATATGAAATAGCTTTTGGGCTAGCTTGTTTGGAAAATATGTTTGTGTTCTTCCAAGCAAAGCTTGGAAATATGAATGCAGGATTCTCATTCCCTTTTTATTTTTCTCTCTCTCTGTAGGTATGGCCTCACAAGTTTTGGTCTATCCACCATATGTTTATCAAACCCAGTCAAGTGCCTTTTGTAGTGTGAAGAAACTCAAACTAGAACCAAGCAGTTGCGTGTACCACGAAAGAACCTACCCGCAAATCTATGTGAATGGTAAAAACTTTGGAATTTCTCCCCACAGGGTTAGTACTTTCTTTCAGACTAAAAACCCATTAGACAGACCTCGAGGACCGAACTTTTTGTTGCAGTCAAATGCTGTTGCTTTAAAAAATATTGCAGGTGCTACAAAAGCGTTAGCAGCGCGGGCGCAGCAAGCTCAGTTGGAGGCACCTCGGACTGGCACGCAAGGAAGCAGATCAGGTATCCTGGAAGGACCCCAGCGATGTGGATTGAAGCGTAAGAGTGAAGAGCTAGATAATCAAAACAGCACGATGCAGATTGTTGATGAACTGTCCATCCTGCCTGCAATGTTGCAAACCAACATAGGAAACCCAGTGACGGTTGTGACAACGGCTGCAACTTCAAAACAAAGTGGTACAAGCGGAGATGGAGATTACCAGTTAGTACAGCATGAGGTATTGTGCTCTGTGAAAAACACTTATGAGGTTCTTGATTTCCTTGGGCGAGGAACCTTTGGACAAGTAGTGAAGTGCTGGAAAAGGGGGACAAATGAGATTGTGGCAATCAAAATCCTGAAGAATCATCCTTCGTATGCACGCCAAGGACAAATAGAAGTGAGCATATTAGCAAGACTAAGTACTGAAAATGCTGATGAATTTAACTTTGTGAGAGCCTATGAATGCTTTCAGCATCGTAACCATACTTGTCTGGTTTTCGAGATGTTGGAACAGAATTTATATGACTTCCTGAAACAAAACAAATTCAGCCCTCTGCAACTGAAAGTAATACGGCCTATTCTGCAACAGGTGGCCACTGCACTGAAAAAACTAAAAAGTCTGGGTTTAATCCATGCTGACCTCAAACCAGAGAACATTATGTTGGTGGATCCTGTTCGGCAGCCTTACCGGGTTAAAGTTATAGACTTTGGGTCTGCCAGCCATGTATCAAAGACTATTTGTTCAACCTATTTACAATCTCGGTATTACAGGTAGGTGTCTTTTACTTTGTTTTAAACTTTTAATGGAACAAGGATTTAGAATGTATTGAAGTTAATGGCTTAAATAATTGCTTTTTCAGGTAACTAATAATAATTTGGAAAACATAAGGACCATCTAAGAATGCAGGCCATACTAAGATTAAGCAGTTGGTTACCATTTTAAAGACGAATACTTGCTTTGAATGTTTTTATAGCATTATTTTCTCTAGAAGTTTGTTTTGTGTTGCACTCTGAAGTCATGACTTACTGTTATTTTGAGACCTCTGATGAGACTTTTTAAAAGGAAAACAGAAAAAAATATTAACTTTCTTGATCAGGATGCCTTTCCTGCCTTCCTAACGTGATGTTTTTTCCTGTAAGCAGCTGGACAGTATACTAGAAGTGCCATGCTTTTATATGCTGTTGCCAAAGATTACGTAAATGCTTCTTTTTCTCCAACACTTGTAAATGTTTTGCCTAGTTCCTATGATCTACATTCGATTGAGTGCCTTCAGCAGCTGTGGACTTCAGTGAACTTCTGAAGTTAGTGAGTGATAGGATACTTAAATGTTTAAGGTGGTACCAGGCAGGTGTTTAAAGTGATTTTGGTACATGATTGCATTCTACATTGGCCTCAAAATGGATGTATATTTTTGATTTTTTTTTAAATTTGTTTTTTAATCCATTCTTCATAGTTATCCAATCTGTGTGACATTTAAAAGCTATTAATATTTAGCATCTGAAGTTCTTTGTTTTCTTTATAAGCTGAACTTGTCTTGGTTGAAGACCTTTTTCAGTTCTGCTTTGCATCATTGGCAATAGTATGTCCTGTGTATTACCTGTCTGCCAATTCAGTAAAAAGCTAGTAAACTAGGGCAATGAGTAGTTTTGAAGAACATTTTAAATATTTTACAGCTCTTCATTCTGGAAGTGAAAACTTGTGCAGTGCATTTCTAGGCTTGATGAAATTAGTGACTGGAGTTCATGCCAGAAGAATCTATTTTTTGACTGTAGCCTGTAAACAAGAACACTTCATGTACAGTACTCATATAAAATATTCTAATTCCTCACCTGCATTTCTCTATTACTTAACTACAAACTGCAGCTAAGGGTTTAAAAGCTACACAGAGTTCATCAACAAAAAACTAAATTGGGAAACCGTATGGATGGATGCATACCTACATTATACAAAAATGTGCACAAGAGGAAGTAAGAAATAACTTAAGAGTTCATTTTGGTGTAATAGCTGAGCACTCAAGATACAGTATTTTTGGGCCCCTCAGGATGAAAGTGGGCAAGTCTTGAAAGGGTGGCATCAATTCTGCCAAGTTCTAGACAAGCGCGGTGTCTTAACATCAGCTGTTCTGTACGGATTTGTAATTTAGCAGATACTCGATGCACGGTCTGAGCATACTTCCTTACCTATTTTGGTTTTTTATTTACTGAAGCAATTGCAGATTATTGTGAGTTATTGCCATTTCTCCCTCCTCCCTCCCCAAGAATTGACAAAGGGAGAAGCTGTAGGCAGCCAGGCTGGGTGGTCCTATTGTAGTACGTTGTTCTCAACTAAATAGTTTCAAACTGTTCTTTTCTGTCTCAGATGGCTCATTAGACATAGTGGTGTTGTGCATGCTCAGTTGTCTACATACAAATTTTAGCTGTAGTTTTTTTTTACTGGGGTTGGTGTTCCTTTGCACCTATGCTTTGTGCAGAACTTTGACATGCTTACTATTTGGAGCAGGTCTGTATGCTGGCAAGATCAATGTGCAGCTCCTTGGCACCTTGTTTGCATTTTGGATACTTGAATTGCATTATATGCACTGAAGTGTGAGTAAGTGGGGTTCATTGTGGGTGTACATTCAAAAGATAGTCTTCCCCCCAAGAATAAAACTTGTGGGTCTGTTTGCTTGTCTTGGCTCGATAATGTTGAATGAATATTCATATAGACTCATAATGTGTCTACAATTCCTTAGGTACTAAGTTGCACTTAAGTGCTTTGTAAATATTCATGCTATTCAGTAGAAGATCACATTCTTTTATCTTGTATAGTGCTATAAACCTTATATAAAGTAGCATTCAAATCAATATTTTTTTGAGAGTAGAAAGTACATACAAAAAGCAAAAAGGCTGGGGTCTATCTGCTTGAATAGTTTTGGTGTCATATTTAAGTGTTGGTTGTGATAATTTTGAAAATGATTTAAAATTTAAAAAAATGATACTACAAAATTATTTTCAGGAAAAAAGTTTAGTTCTGAAAAAATTTACTTCTGAAAAGGTTTTCAGCATGTTGGATTTCATTGTGGGTGCACAGATCTCTACCAGTTGTGTGATTCAAATTAACTTTGTGTAGCTTGACATGCAGTTTCTCAAACTTTCTTTTTATTGGTTTGGAAGCACCTGACTAGTGTAAATTAGACCAGAAAACAGGGATTTGATTCAAAAGGTCTCAAAATAGATGATGCCATGGAAATTTGAAGAGAAAAGCCTTAAAAAGGAATGAGAATATTCTCAATATTCTGAGAATATATTGTATTGAGATGGAATTTATTTTGCAAGAGATTGTGCTTTTTGTCAATCAAATAAGCTACTTAATAAAATGTAACTGTACTTAAATGTTCTTGTGATTAGAAAAAGGTGGGAGTGATAGTGCAGGTTTGACTTGTTTGACTATGACAAGTTGAAACAAACCCTTTGAAAAAAATAAGCAGCAGTTGGGACATTGAAATCTTTTTTTCTTGTTTCTTCCCTTAAGCTCGGTGGCGCAATGTGTTTGTTTAGTTTATTTAGCAAGAAAACATTAATTTAAATAGATTTTTATTTAATGCTTCAAGCTAAATTAGCCCAATTAGAGTTCCATGGAAATGTTTTTTTTTAAATACTTGCTCTCTGCAGCACCTCTTTTATTAGTGTGATCCCATCTGTTCTTATATACAGTCTTTGAAAATTGTTTTTGTGCAAACTGCATGTGTGCTGTCACGAGCTTTAACCTGTAATTCTTACCAGTGGGGATCCTTGTCTGTTCAGAAGTGACAGTGCATGGGATCTTGATTCACCAAGTGACAGGCACGGTGCCCTACATTTATCTAGGAAATACCCCTATATCTAGTGTGAAATATCCCATTTAATGTTAATGTGATGTGAACCTGGCCTCTTCTGATATGCAAAAACACTCAACCAGGCCCAAGAATTTAAAGAAATATGTATTAAGTGGAAGCATTTTGGTTTTAAATGGCTATTTTATGATCCAGAGGTCTTAGGAAAGGATGGAATGAAAGGCCCTTAAAGGACAGCATAGGATGAGAGGGCTGTGAGGAACCAGGGATGCCTGAAGATGCCACTTTTCAACCTGTCCTGCTCTGAGTGTGATACTAACCCCATCCCTTCATCCCTGTCCCTCATTCTGCTCACCCCAGATCTGCCTGAGTGCCTGTGCCAGTGTGAGGAGGGAGAGAGGTGGCCTAGGGAGAAGAGAGGAACTGTTATTTCTGGCAGCACTGGTAACTTGTGTCATAGTCTTTTTCAAGAACAGGACTTGCAGTTTCTCTATGGAAAGTGTATGCCCACCAGGACCTGTAGAGGCATATGTTGAATGCTCAAGAAAAACCCATAAAGAAGCTTTGCAAAGATAGATAAAGAGAGAGGTGGTTTTTGTTTTGTTTTGGTTTTTTCCTTCCTTTTTTTTTTTTACATCTCATCACTTTTTTTTTTCTTGTGTATGGGATTGTTATGACCTTAATTATCGTGAGAATGGAGAATGCCACAAAGTTTAATGTTATAGTGTTTATTTTGAATGGTAGTGTCAGTATTTTACATCTGTAAGAAGTCAGTAATGAATTGGAAAAATAATTATTAAGAGGATTAGGAATTAAGGCAGGAAATGTAATATAGCCAGGTGAATAGACAATGGGCTGATTCACTTAATCTGTAGCAGAAGAGGAGGTGACATAATGGTGACTGCTGGAGACATTACAGTACTTTTGTATGAGGAGAGATCATAAAAAATGAGACTAACTGAATTTTAAAAAGATGTAGACAAGCAGAAAAATGGAGACAAACTGAATGGAGTGATAATGATTTGATGTTTTCCTGTTTCTGTTTCAGCTTTATCAAGCAAAGAGAAAGTAAGAAAATGGTTAAAACAAGTATAAAAGTACTTTTTGACACTTCATTACCTTTTGGAAAGTCCTGGTTGTTATGTATTGCTAGAAATTGGGGTATGGATATGAATAAATACTAACCACAGCACACTGTCTGAAGTCATGGATTATTATTTTTTGATTGTTTTAAAAATGAAATGCCATTCTGAATATTCTTTCCCTAAAAGACAGCGTCTGTTCTTACATGCTGTTTTTATTCTGGTCTGGATTTTAATAGCTGTGGGCTAGAGAGATCTGGTATTTGAAGCCTGTTCTTTGCTGCTGGCCTCACAAGCTAAGACTGTTGACCTTTTATGAGTGATCTAAGTAGGTAAATAACTAGGCAGTGTATACATTTTGAAAATAAAAAGGCCCTTACACACAGTGTAGGTGATTAAGCATTTGTTTTATATGGAAGTGGTATGATAAGTATGTTGCTGTCCTTTGGGTCAGCTGTGCCCCAAATCACAAAAAGGGGAGTGTTGCATCCCAAATCAAACATTGCTTTTCTCCTCACCGCACAGCGCAGGCTGCGCAGGAGAGGGATCAACGTATTTCTTTTATTTCTAAGTCTGGTGTCTTGCTCTCTGTCTGTCTAGCTGTCTGTCTAGCGAGGCAGGAACACATCACCGTGCATAGTGTTTCCCTCTGGAAGTCATTTTCCTTGGCTTTGCCTCTCTCCTGAGCTTAGATGTATTTAGGGAAGCGAGTGTGAGAAGAGAGGGTTCAAAATGGCAGGTTCCAAAGAGCAGTAGCCTCCAAGAAGAGTTGAGTGATCTGAAATGGTCGGGGTAGTCCTGCCCATCTGTTTCAGGGAGAGGAGTTACTTTCCTTGGTTGCCATGAGAAGCAATGGCTTCTCAGCATTTTGCATTCAGAGAGAACTCTTTAAGTCTTGTCTCACAGCACATCTCTTCTTTCTTGTGGTACTCCCTCCAGAAGCGTTTTTCCAGAGAAACTTCTGTTGAAACCTGGTTGTAATTTGCCTTTTTGAAATAGCTGTGCCCAACACCAGCACTTCAGGTGTTCTGTTTTACTTGGCAGCTAATACCCATGTGGCAGCGATGCCTTCTGCACACTGCTGTTGTCTGTACCATTTAGCAGTTGTTCAGAGCTTGTAAAATTGTATTTAAAGGATGCACAGTTCCATCTAACAGTAACATCTGTGTGGTAGGGTTTGGTAACAATGAAGTCTCTTCCTTCTTTGATACTTTTCTTCTCCTGCTGGTTGCTTGGCTGTTAACACCAACTGAACTCATAAAACACATCACCGTGTTGGCATTGTGAAAATGGTGGAGATCACTATGGGAGAGTGATAGCAGTGTTAGTGTGTGCAGAGCTTGGTGATTTCTAGGGTTTGCTGCTGGTTGGGAGGAGCTATTGCTTAATTGTTTTTCAAGGAGAAACACTTTCATGTTTATTAGATTTGGGGTTGTCTTTCTAAAAGACAGGATTTTGAAAATGAGACTTCAGTAAACTTCACAAAATTTATCATTCATAAAATCCTTCGAATATCATGGACTTAGCAGGAGCCATTGCAGGCATAGGAGTGAGTGTGTTACTTCTTTGCATGCTTCTTATGCAAACCCTCTGAAGGCAGTTGAACAGTCACTGCTCCAGTTGTCTGTGTAGCTGCCCCAATGGTTACGTTTCCTATCTTTCGCCTCCTGCCTCCCAAGAAAACATCTGCTTCATCATACTGTGTGAGATTTGTAGTGCTGTTAGAGTACAACTGGAAATTGTACTGAAAATACACTTTGAGAACAAGCACAGTTTCCTGATGGAAGGATGCTCCTCTTGGCATCCAGCAGTCCATACGCAAACTGAGAAACTGAAATTAATGGGAAGCAATATAGCTGATCTCTATAAAACAGGGCACCAGCTGAACCCGCAGGAGACTGATGGACAACGTGAGTGATGCTGGCAGAATGGAAGGTGTCTGGTTATTAAGGGACGCTCGTAGCTTGAAAATGTTTTTCTTCTCTGCTGGTGACAGCAGTAAAATACGATCCTAGTTATTCAGCAATGTGCCCATAAGGAAAAGCAAATGATGTGAGTAGATGCACTCAGCGGAGTCAACTCATTCCTGAATCAGACAGTGATACCCTCCCTCCAGCCTTCCAACTAAGGATAGTTGCTAATCAACAGAGTTGTCCCAGACAAAATGCCAAATGTCACTAGTGTGGCAGCAGAGCTCAGAGAGATGGAAAAAATTGCTGTTGGAGGTATTCTTGTTGGACAAGAGCAAGCTTTTCCTTCTTCCCTCCTCTCCCATGAAGAATCAGAGAGGATGGAGGAAGAGCAATAATTGTTGTGTTCTGTGGTCCTCTCACTTGCTCAGTCAGTTCTGCTGCAGCTTGAAAGAGTGATTTGGTCCAGTGTGTGAACTCTTCTGCTTTAAAGGGTTTGGGAAGAGGAATAAAGCAGTTGAATTGTGTGCCTTAATCACTGCCCATGAGCTGGGCAGTAGCGAGGGCTATGTACATGCTCTAAGGCTGTTGCATTAGAACAGTGTTTTATTTATGACTTTGTCAGCCTCATGCTTAGTTTCAGAATAAACCACCAACAGCTTATGCTGTTTTTCCCCCTCAAACTTGTAAAATTTATTTAATCTCATACGCATTCCTTAAAACTAGAAAAAAAAAAAATCTGTTGGCTGTAAACTCCTGGCGAAGCTTGTTTTCTCACTGACCTCAAATTTGTTTATATGTAGTCCTTGTCTCTCCAGGGACTCCAGAGAACGCAGGCTGATAGTAGCTCCCTAGTTAAATTGAACATTTTCTTTTTGTAGGTTAGGATGGGTTATGACGACTCAGTAACACAGTCCTTGCGTTCACTGAACTTGTTGATTATCTTCTAACATCAGATCAACGTACAACTTACATGTGTTTAAAATATCAGTTAAAAAATTGTATACAAATAAACACCTATCTTAATACAGATTTTCTTTATAGGGATGACTAAGGGGAGAAGTCGTGCAAAATTGCCATCTTGGGAAGCAACTGCTTTTTTAATTTTGCCCATTGCTGTCACATACTTGAAATCTCAAAATAAGCTTTATCTAGAGTGGGATGTCTTGTTTTTTCTCCTTTCACAATGCCTAAAATTCTAAACCCTAAAATGGGTTTTAGATACTCAAACAACTAGCAAAGCTCTGTTAATAAACTGAGTTTTCTGTCAGTTAGGGAAGCACAGTATGAGAACAAGCTAAAAATGCCTCTGTAAACAACTTGCACTTCAACATGCTAGCAGATGTTATTCTATCACTTTGAACTGTGCATCACTGAAGTGTATTGGGATATCTTAAAATAGTCAGGGGTGGTGGCCAGAGGCTCTAGACTACTATAGATGGTGAGGCTGTTTTGCTGTTGCAATGAAATAAGCCAGAAGTACATGCTGCTAAGGTCGCTTGCTTGCTCAAGGTCAGCGTGTTCAAAGTCAGCTGCTATACTTGTGAGCGTGGTTACTGTCAGTAGTATATATAAGAAAAGAGTCCTGATAATGTAAGGAATTGCTATTACAAGTGAATTGGGACACTTAATCTTTTGACCCCCCTTTAAAGTTGCAGGGCAGTGAGTGCTGGTGTATTTTCTTATCTGAGCAAACAGAACTTAATGTCAAGATAAGCTTTTGTGGCTTGTGTCTGCAAACATATTGCATTATTGATTTCCAAGATTTTGTTTGCACTTTTTGCACAGTGTTCAATAATTGTTTAACTGACTTCCCATTTTAAAGTTCTGTTTCATGATTACTAGGACCCAACCAAAACCATTAGAAGTATCCTCTAGGAGTGGCAATCTTAGCTCGTCATAACTTCATGTTTATATAGCTGTTTGATAACAAATGTGATTTCAATTTCCTTATGATTTTCTAGTTGACATAACCTGGTTTCCAATACCTTACTATTCTCTGTTCATAGAAGCAGAAAATAAGAGTAGATTCTTTCATAATCTTGAAGGTGAAAGAGCTCTTGGTTTTTGCTGTGGCTCACTTTTTTTGAGGTTGAACGATAGACCTAGGTTTGTCACGGCTAAAGTTTTGCCTATTCGCTTTTATTTTTTACACATTAAAATAGATCTGCTGAAATGTGATCCTTTTTTTCACTGCACTGATATTTATGTTGCAGAGATTGTTCATCATACATCAGTGTGTACATGAGCGTGGATATATCGGATATCTTAATTGCAGAAAATATCAGTGGTAGCTACAATCCTGTGTTTGTAAATATTGTGCCTAACTGCTCCCACTGTGCTTGTTTTGCAAATGTGGCTGTGTATTTCTGTTGCAAGAGCAGACAGTACTAGAGCTAAATCAACGTGATTGAAAGCAAAGCCCATACATCAGTCGCTGTCTCTTCCATCTGGTGTCCTTGTCTTTGAAGGAGGGTGGTTCTGTGGGTGAAGGCTACCTCCTGCGTCAGCTCACGGCATCCAACACGAGTGCATGAAGCAGATGAGTGGGGGAAGAAGTCTTCTGCACGGTGGAGTACACAACTGCTGGCCAAGCTGTTACTCTGCTGACCCAGCCCATGAAAGTGAGAGGATGTACCATAGCTGGAAGCTCACCCCAGTAGCCACAGAAGGCAAACAGCCTCAGTTGATCTGAAAATTAAGCATCTGGAACAATTGCAAAGAGATAGTATTTAGAACATTTGACACTTGTGCAGGCTCAGACCAAAGCCAGCAATAAAATACTATTGTGATTAAAAACCAAAACAGGGACAAGAAATAAAACCCTTTTGTGAATTCTGGTATGAGTTGGGAAGTGTTTGAGGTGTCTGACATAAAAATAAGTATTTGGGATGTAATTAAATGAAATAAAATTCCACATGAAAATAAATTGCCCCAAATGTCCATATTGTCAAATTGCCCACCATATGTTTGAAGGCCCTTGATCCTACGGTGCTAGTTAGTATTTTTGGATGGATTTTTGTTTGGATTGTTAATAAAATATCTTCTAACAAGGGTAATTGTCTTAGGGGGCTGGGGGAAGCAAGTCAAAAGCTTTACACAGATAGATTTTCAAGCAGTTGCACTTTGAAACTACGATGTTACCGTAAGAGCATGTGAAGTGTCATTTTGCTTAAAAATCTTGGTTTGTTGGTAAGTGAATAGCAACAGCTGATTAAAGGGCAGGCAGAGCGTAACTTAGACCTGTAGTACTTGTTTGGGGGTAGGTGAGCCTTTGTGCAGACAAGGTTGTGCTGGTGAGGTGAAAAGTAAAATTGTTTTTATTCCTATGAAGCATTTAATAGAATGCTGAATTGCTCTGCATGCTTAGGTGCAAAGTGTGTGGAGAGGGGGTGATGCTGTGGTGTCTGTCCCATGTGCTTGTTGTTGGAAGTGGGCAGAAGCACAAGCTATTAAATGGATGATGGGAAGCGTTGTCTTCTGTCCCTGTGCTGTTTTCCAACTTGTGCTATGCCATGGTATGAGAAAGCAGACTTCAGCCTCTTGTGTCTTAACACAAAAATCTGCCCGTTAGCCTGCTAGGTAATGGAAAAACAACTGCATCCATGCTCCTTAGTGAAGGCCCACTTTAAACAGTAGTATATAGAATACATTGGGGTTCACTTGATTTTCTTGTGCTTTTACAGGTCTAATCTTTGTTTACTAGCCATAAAGGTAAACTCAGAATTATGACCAGAATGTCTTTCTCAGTGCACAATATATACTTCAAGGATAAATTATTAAAAATGGCTTGTTTGGAAAGGCATGGTAATTGATATATATTTATTTATATATAATATATTTATATATTTATATATACCTGGAATTTTCTATCAATAATAAATTATTACATATTCTGTACAATGCACTATATTATCTAGATTACAGCAGTGTAGGAGCCTGGCTATGATGCCCCTATTCTTGGAGGGGGGGAAGAGGGTCACAGTGCATCTTCAGAGCAGGCAAGTCTGTTCTCATTTCTCTGTTAAACTTGTGTTGAATGCTCCGTGGGATTTAAGATTGTTCACTCCTAACTTCATGGTGTATGCTGTGCTGGGCCTAGCATATTTAAAACTACCTAGTGCTGAGAAACAGAGCAATTTGCCAGCTGTGCTGTTTGTGTGAAACTGAGATGTAGGCAGTGAAGTTTGCCTGCACAGGAAGCTTTTTTCTCTGTGCTGAAAATCGAATGTTTGTGGAATTCTGTTCTGCACTCTAAGGACTACAGTAAATATTGCTGTGCTCCCCTTTGTAAATGCCAAAGATGTCTCTGTTGTCCCAGGGCAGCATAGCAATCTCAGAAAATATCATCTCATTACCTGGTTCCCTTGACTCAGAGTTGCACCATAGTAGAATTTTTATCAGTATTTTGAATGCCTCATTGGATATCTTTGATAGGTTCTCACCTTTTTAGTCAATTATTCGGAATACATTGGGATTCACTTAATTTCCTAAGTATTCAAAATATCTAAAACCACCAGATAGTTCCTGATGAAATCTTTCATGAGAGTATGCTTTATTGTTTCTAGTGTAGTGCATATAGGTAATCCTGGAAAAAGAGCTTCTAGCAGCTTCTCACAGGAGCCACCCCTGTAGTCTCCCCCCAAACCATGGCATACAAACCCAATGCATTCCTTTAGCAACGATATCAGTAATCAGTGTGTGTGCTTATATAAATGGATATAGAACACATCCGACCTTTCTTTTTTCGTTATGTTTCATGTTCAAAACTCATGTGAATTTAAATTAATTTTAATTGTCAAAAAATAATTCTAAAAATTGAATTGAAGCTCTTTTCATTATTATTTTTACTACTTTATATATATACACGCACACTTTATATACTCAAAACTTACTTTCCCTTGTAACTTTTGGATATTTGTATTTTATAACTTCTTTGAAAAACTGTGTACATTACATTGCTTATGTTCAGGCCTTTAATACAAATGTTAATGCTACTTGCTAACAAGGTCTGATGTCAAGTGTTGTTCATACTGATAGCACTGGATGTTGCACTGAGTGCCTTTATGACCCCCAGTAATGTTGAAAATTTTCAGCTGTTAATTTTCTCACTCTTGATAATTAATCTCTCACTTCTTGCCATCCAGTACTCTTCTAGCTCAAGATCTGTTGTTTCTTTCTTTATATAAAGTATTCTGTTTGGCTATGTTTTATAAAGAGTGCTTTTAACACCTTGGAATTTTCAACAGCATTTCCACATGCCTGTCCCCTCCCCCCCATCTCAGATGATGCTGAATGATTTCTGAGGTGCATTTAAAACATCTTCTGTATCTTCTATGTGGCCAAGATTCTGACTTCGGTAAAGTGGCTGTAGTTCATGGGCTTTGGGCTTTGTCTTATTCTACCCTAGGTCCTTGGCTTCTCTTGAGAAGTACCCGATGAATGAATTCTGCGTTTGCTGCTCCCGGTGGGTGGCAGCAGGGCTGGAGTGATCTCCAGCAGCTCCTCTGTTTCTGGCAGTAGCACAAGGAGTTGCAGGATGGGGTCTGTGCACTGATGGATTTGTTATTCCCATCATGAGACAATCACACTGGGCCCAGTGTTGTGGGAAGGTGCAACGAGTTTTGGACACTTTGTCTCTCTGGAACAGTAGCTAAAATTGGAGCAGAGCATCTCTGCGTTTTTGGCACCAAGACTCCTAGAAAGTAGAACAGGAGGATATAATTTGTAGACTGTGTGGTATGGCTTCTGACTGTGCTTTGGTTTTCATCTAGCCTTGAGTTATTTCAACGACTTCCACTAAGAAAGTTTTCTTAAATCAAAAGTGTTCCTGTACATGTGAAGCAGCTGAGGAAACTGTAGTTAAAGCTGATGTCTGTCTTATTACGCTAATTTCTGTAGGGAGAGGCACTAATAAAAGTCAAGTGCTTAATTGATACTGAAGTTTGTTTCTTGCTGTTTCTTTACTGGTTTCTCTGCCTTACCAGTAGATGAACCATATGAGTCTCTTCTCTTATTGAGTTGACAGGGACCTGTTTTTTCATGACCAACACCACGTAACACCCCTAGTCTTGTCTTGCTCCGTGTCATTTTCCTATTTAACGTGGTGTTTAAAATAGGCAGCGGTGGTTTGGTTGTTAAAAACCTACCAAGAAAGTTAGGAAACTCACAGATATTCAACTATGGAAAAAAACACAACACTGTAGGGTATTACCTAGAAGGATAATCAGGAATTGGCGTGTGCCATTAGTGCCTCAGTACTCCATTCTGCCCTTTGAGTTACTGTCCCCCAGGGATGGTTGCTCATGCAGTGGTGCCACGTGCTGTTTGGGAAAGTCAGTTTGTAGCCATGTGGTTGCCTTCCTAAAAGAACAACTTCAGGACTGCCTAAACCTAATTAGCACTAATTTAATTTCATTTTGTCTCTGGTTGTTCTGAGGTTATGTTGGCTATATTTATTAAGCCTTTATATATGAGAAGCATAATTTTCTTTATATTTCTATTTCTATCTGTAACATAATTTTTAGGTGGTGTAAAAATGATATCAAATTACTCCCCCCCAGTGTAGAGGTATCTGGTGTGAAACTAAATAGAAGCCCTGAAATTTAGTCTGATATTTAATGCAGATGTACTGGATTGGATGGAGTTCATGCCTGTACGCAGTTCCTGTTTTGTAGCTATTTTTTGAGACTGCAGCATTTTCATTCTGTGTGCGTGGAGGATCGAGCTTACGTGAGACCACTGGCTGACTCTTGCAGACGTGTATGAAATAATGCTGGTGTAATACCCGTTAGATAATTTAGTTAACCAGTGTATATAGGTCATATTCCCCCAAATAAATAATCTGTATCAACTTTAACCATTTCACAGAAGACAGCGTTACATGAATTAGGAATACCGAATGCAGAACAGCCCTTCCTCTCCCCTTACTGGCAGAATTAAACTTCTACTAAAAGTGAATTATTTTGTAATTAGTGCTGTTCTCCCTCCCGACCCAGGAGACCTGCAGTTTCCTAGTTTGTGCATGGTGTTTGTTTTGGATTTCTCTGCATTTCTGATGGTGGCTGGTGCTTCAGGGCAGGTGTGTTGAGTCATGGCAGGGGCGAGGGCTGCACGGGAGCAGCGTTCCTGTGGCTCGGGAAGCAGGCGATGCAGTCTGCTGGTGGCATGCTCCAACGTGCACCAGGAACAGCTCGTCAGGCATCTTCAGGATGGCTCCTGAAGAGCTGAGTCCCTGTGCTTGGCACAGAAGTGAACAGGAGGAGAAGTAGGAACCAGAAACCTGCCTGCCTGTGCTGGAGCGTGGCTGGAACCACCTGGCTGCTTCCAGTGCCGTTCTGCAACAATGGGGCCAGTGCATGGTGTTTGGGGAGCCCGGGACTATGTATTAAAATGTGTACCTTTTAGAAAGCTACTATGTTAATTTTTAGTTGCTTAAATAACATGGAAGGCTGATGTATATGGTGGTGTGGTTGTGTTTTATTTATACATCCCCTCACCATGTGTTGCACGCATAGATGCCCTCAGTCTTTGTTCATGAATTGCATTGCTTGTGTGTCTTCAGCTTGTATAAAATCGGATGCAACAGCTCCTTCCCCCTTGCTGCTGTGCTTTAATTTCAGCTTTGCTTCAGAAGTTTATAAAGATCTTTTCAAACATTTTTCCCTTAGTTTTTTTTTCTGGGGCTGTGCCTTAAGAAATAACTTTTGTGAGACAAACAGCGTTTTGTCAAGCAACTGACTTAAAAGTTTGAGGTGAAAGCAAAAATGAAAGGCAGTAGACAGGCTAATGAGTATTAGCAAATCAAAAGTACAAGTATTCTGTAGTTCTTAAGTTGCAATGATATAGCTTAATTTTTCTTCTGCACAAGACTGTGTCAGTGTAGTTCCTCTTAAACATTCTTTGAATGTTTTCTTTGACTTTTTCGTTAATCTTTAGAGAATAGTTGCAGGTAAATCTTTGAAGTTTCTCTGTGTTATGTTGCATCTATAACTTTCCAGTGGTGACCTGTGAGGACAAGCGAAAGCTCCTGTTTTGAAGGTGGGCTGTGACCAGCTTGTTGGAGGGGACATTTGGTTGCCTGCAGTCACAGTTCTTAAATGGGTAGTGGGGTAGTGCAAGAAAACCCTGTGATAAGGCATAAGGTGGTTGCTGGGTGGATCTAATCTAGTGGGGACTTCTGGAACAAATGTCAGAGCTGACTTTTGAGCTTTTTTGGATGACTTCTTAATAAGTGTGCATTTGTCCCAATACCACTGAAACTTTCAAGTACTTCACAGTCAATCTGGCAGCAGATGAAAGTCCTGACGGTGCCAATCCCAGCAGTACGAACCACAGCTGCAGAGCAGAGAGAAGATTCAAACTAGTGATTCCTGCAAGGTGAAAAGGAAGAGGTTGGTTGTTATGTTTGCTGGTTTGTAGTAGCCATCTGGCTAGCCAGCATGTGTGAGGGTTTGGACTAACTGATTAATATTCTTGCTGTCCTTGCACATTATAGAACGTAAAATAGAGACCTAGGGTTGTTCAGTCTTGTCTGGGGAGAGAAGTTGTGCAAATCTGACAAAACAGCAACAACTAAGTATAATTAAGTCTAGTGGTTGTTGATAAGCTTATTCACATTTGCGTGGCATGACAGCAGATTCTCTTCTTCAGCACAATCTGGCACAAAGACTTGTGGAGAAATGTATAAAAAGCTTCCTGTCTTCTAAAATGGAAATGATTTCCTGATGTTTGCTAAGAGCCTGTGTTCTTAGTTCTCTCTCTAGCTCATTGCTCAATACTTGCTTCTCATGACTGGCACTGCCACTGCAAGAAGAACAGAAAACTGTGCAGGCAGAGCAAGGAACTTTATCTAAAAAAAAAAAAACAAACCAAGACAAAACACCCATAACCCTCCCCCCCAACAAACACAAATCCAAACAGAAAAAACCCCACCCAACAACAAAACAAACCAACGAACCAAAACATCCAAAACCTCCAAAAGCAAAAGACATTGCCACACCCAAAAATGTAGTGGGGAATGGGAAGAGAGTGCATGCTCAGAATCATGTCAAGATAACTGGAGCTGTAAATACCTGTGCTTACAGGACTGTCTTCTCAGAGCAGTGCATCGCTGTATTTAATTCTTCTGTTGTGTGGTTTGCTGGTTTTTTTATCTTCCCTTGTACAAACAAATGTTTTGTAATGTCTTACTTGCTTTGACTAGTATGTATTACTTTGTGCCAAATTTCTGTAGGTCTGAGCCTATGAGAAAGTATCTGAAAAATTAAAATTAGCCCAGTTTGTTCTAAAATACTCTCTGGTGCTTGGCATCTGAAGCACTGCCATGTGGGATTCTTCACATATTTCCGCTGGGCACTGTCCTTTAACCACAGCACCTCAAGCAGATGCTTCTGTAGGAATACCAGTACTGCTGGGTATCCTTAGCAAGTTCCTGCTGTTCCATAAAGGAAAAATACTTTATGCCTGTAAATTAACTTTTTTTGGAGGACACATTTACCTTACTGATATACCATAATTAGGTCTGTGGTTGGGGTATCCTTCCATCACTTGGAAGCATATGGGTGTACTGGGAATAGTGCTAAGTGCTATTGTGCCTTGTGGTAACCACTGAAGGCTCAGCATCCCCCACCGTCAGCCCTTGGGGCATGGATACCTGACTCAGAATGCATGTGGGGAGGGGATATTTGAACAACTCCTTATTACACTACAGGTAGGCAGCTCTCCGGTCTGAGAGTCACTGGCTAATCTGTGTAATTATTTTGTGTATTTAAGTATCTTCAGTTAAGTAGCCAGCTTTGCTGCTTTAATAACATCTTACGCAATTGGGCCCTTCCCACGCTCCTCGCCGGCTCGAGGTGACATGGCACAGGAGAATTTTTAGTGTGCAGAAGAGGTAGGAATGCAAAGGGAGTCATTGGAAAGGGACTACGTGCAATTAATATTTTATTTTGCAAGTGTTCTTTCTAAATCTGTTGTATGTCAATTATTCTATTTAGAGCTGTTTTTTCTTGCATTGAATGGACTGTTGCATGCTGCTAAAGAACTGGAAACTGAAAGGCATTAATACCTGTTTCCCTGGGTATTAATCTATGATGTGATTAAACACAGTCTCTTTCTATTCTTTGTGAAACTTAACTTCTAATTTAAACTGAATTTTAAAGATCTTTTATTATTTGTACCCTTCACTTATAGTCAAACTAACTTTCCAATAGATTTTTTTCTCATTAGCCATAGTCTTTTTTCCTCCATTGGGCTCATGTGTGACTTGCCTAAGAAAAATGTGAAAACTTTGTTGGGCTTTGAAACCCGACTTGTGGAATTAGCACAACTGACCAATGCATGCTTTTGTCAGTAGTGCTTTTGATACATTTTACAAAAATAAAAATAACAGTAGACACACATTCCTATCAAACAACAAAAGTATTTCAAGTAGATGTAGATGTCAGTAAAATATCCTTTGCTTTGTAAAGGGCGACTCTTCCTTTGCTTAATCTCATTATTTCTCCTATATCAAACATAACCCATTCAGTAAAAGGCAGGATGAGGCAAAGGGTTGCAGAATACAGGCATGAGCCTCTAGTAACATCCTGAAGAATATGAAAACAGCTCTGAACGATCAAAGATCCAGTCAGTATCCGGTCTTTGATAGTGACTCATGGCAAAAGCCTAAGCAAAGCCAAGGCAGCAAAGAAAGCAGATCTATATTGATAGTTCCTAGTGTATTCTCCTAGCTGCTGTCAGTCAGAGATCGTTGGCTTCCTTAGGTTGGACCTTTTGTGTCTGGTAGCACATTAGAGGTTGTTTTGGTGTATGGATTTTTTTGGGAGGTGGGGTTTTTTTGGATTTTTTTTTTTTTTTTTTTAAAAACACAGGCTTCTGTCATGGGCAAATCCATCAGCAAAGCTCCACAGTCGGGTTGTGTTTTGTGAAATGAATTTTGTATTATCTAAAGAGGTCCTGATGAGGAGCTGCTCTGTGGTGCCACAGACAGTTTTATTGCATGACTGCCCAGTGCTTTGAAATGCAATTGGTGGTGGCAGATGTTGCTGAGCCAGGCAAGAGCCCAGGAAAATAGGGTAAATTCTGGCGGAAAGATGGTTTCATGAAATTTTCTAAGCAGCTCTGCTCGAATACTGTAGGGTAGTACTTTTTGTACAGAATCAGGGAACTGTAACTTGTTTTCGGAGTCCTTTGTCTGCAGCTAGCACATCAGTCTGTCCTGTCCCTAACAAAAATGTTTTCTTTGGATTGTGTTCCTTGTGTACTTTAACCTTTTTGAATCTTCCCCTTTGGCCCTTCGTAAGGACATTTTGGGGCCCTTCATTAGGGAAGCCCGTGCTCTGTCTCCCACCCAGCATTACTAACATCAGGAAGCAGAGTGTTGCTGGGAGAGGAGGAAGGAAGTAGACTTCAAAATTCCCCCATTTGGTACAAGTTGGTTTTTTTTTTTCACTTGTTGTTTTGTTTTGTTCCTGTTACTAAATCCAACTTAAATTCTTTTTTTGCGAGTGTGTGAAGCACAGTAGGAACAAACTGTGACTCCAGCTTAAGTTTGCTTCTTTCTGATTTTAGTTAGATGCTGCAGATGGGAATAAGTTAAAAAAAAGGCTCTGCTTGTATTGAACTGAGTCTTGGGGATTGCATGAAAATGGAGGGCTCAGGGGTTCTTGTTCCTTGCTCTGCCTTTGCCTTACCACCCCGCAGCAAAGGAAGGGTGAAGGAGGGCTCAGCAAAGGTGAGCAGTGCAGGCCAGGGCATGTTTTCCAGCAGTATTACCCTGAAGGCATGTATGTTTGTGCAAGAAATGTTATTTTGAGGTAGGTTACTTCTGTTCTTTCCTAGTTAACTTCTCTGTGTATTAATAAATCTCCTACGTATCACGTGTGTGTTAAGAAGTGGGTGGAGAAAGTGAGAGAGTACATATCTGCGAGTGTTGCTTTTGGTAGGAACAACAAACATTTTCATGAGAAATACTTGCTGAGAATGCATAGCTGGATTTGCCCTAGAAAATGTCTGGGAGTTGAGCTCTAGGCAATAGTCAATTTTCACAGCATTAAATTTGAATAATCTTTAAACTAAAATAAATAAATAAATAAAAAATATTGAGAAATTAGATGTTCATTTCTTGATTGGCAGCAAAATGTGACTGATGTATGGTCTAATTTCATTAGAACAGGTAATCCTGTGTCATGCATCTCTTGAATGTTCTTTGCAGCAGTTTTTTTTTAAGAGCACTTTGGGAGCAAATTCATGATGAGCTTGTTGGAATAGTCGCACAGAGGATAAAGAAAATAGCTTATAGGTTTGTTCTGGAAATGATGACTTGACAGTAGCCTCCGGCAGTGGAATTTAGCTATCAATAGTGTGTTAATCCAGTTAAGTAGAGAGCCTTTCATAGGGAAATACGAGTCATGTGTTCTAGCTAAATAATTACCTTTAAAGTAATCATGCAACTTGTAAACATTGCCTCAATATTTTTGTTATTTCTTTTTTTTGACATGGTTGTGACACAGCAATAACTTCTTGTTGAAGCAGTAGCACATGCAGTGGCTTTGGGTGGTATTTATTTCAGAATATTCCTATCTAAAGCTGCATTGATACGTGTAAGCATTAATTTGTCAGCTAGTTTTTGCCTGTTCCTGTTTACTATTTAGAAGATACCAAATGTTATGACAATTGTAATTATGCTTGCATTTATACCCCATTTGTCAAATCATAGCAAGGTTCTTTGAGACACACTAATGATTTGGAGAAGTTTATGTAGCCAGTGCTCTGTACTTTACCTGTCTGATAAGTAGGTGTCCCCAAGGGTCAGTTTTCAACAGTTTACCTGGACACAGCTCAGCTCCGGTTTTCTTCCCCGCCTGGGGGTATGGACAGTGGTTCAACAGTTAAGCAATGGTTCAAATCAACTAGAAGGAAGAAGATAGCTGGTTAAATGCATAATGACTTACTTAAATTAACTGCTATTGTAACTTCAATCTCTCAATTAATAGATTTTTAACTTTTTTTTTTTATTTTAATGCTAAACAGTGAAACAAAGAAACTATGATTTCACTTGTCTCTCATTTCAGTGGGTAGACTGGCACCAGTGGGGGATAAGAAATACACAACACAGTGAGGTATGTGCTTATTCTGTAGAACAAAGCCTGTTTTCGGTAGCTCTCAGAGTTGGTAGAGCTGGTAACTTCATGCCTTATTAAGATTGCCATGCCATTCTTTATTAAAAGATGCTGCTATAGTGTCCTTAAACCTTCCAGATGTCAAACATTTGAACACAATCTTTTTGTTTCACATGTTTGAGGCTGACTGGTTCAACAAAAGTTGAACACCCCCTCCTTCCTGATTTGGACAGATACAATCTGATGGTGGTTGTTAGGTTGGTTGGTTAGTGTTCCTGAGAGCTCACCAGGCTGCTTTGACATTGGGAAGATAATGGAAGCAAGCAGGTGGCAACTGGTCATCTGCCACAGTTCATATGAACTGCATGTGAATTAAAACTGAAATAATGGATGTGCAATAGTGAGTCTATTTTTGCCATGTTTAAAATAATAAAAAGAATTTAGAAACAGCTCTGGCATCTTTGGGAAACCTTCACACCCATAGTTTTATAAATGACATAAACCTGTTTACATCAGGTTTAACTGCAGCAGGTCCATAAATATGCTACACTCTTATGGTTATAACTTGCAAAAATGTATATGATCGCTTATTCTAGGGAATTATAATTAGCTTTGGGAGAAAACTTAGTAATTGGAGTGCACTTTATTGCTATATGATGCTTAATAAGCCATAAAGTGAACACTGTAATATTGCATTGACCATTCTTGAAGAACATAAATGGTAGCAGGATGTAATGATCTCTGTTTTGGAACAGGACCACCTTGCCTTTTATTTCAGAAGCCAGTTGCTTGAGGTCTCCAAGTGTAGGTAAAGATCTCTTTCCTTGGTACTTCACCAGAGCAGCTTTTTGTCTTTAGGTACTCAAAGGACAGTACCAAGACTTGATAAGTTATAGGTATACTTTTTGTAGACTATAGTGATTTTTATCTTCAAAATTTTTTATTTTTTTTCCCCCAAAAATGCAGCTTTTGGGTTTTATTTTATGTCTGCTGGGTTTTATGTCTTGGTTATTTTTCAGTTATTTATGTTTTCTAAAAATCTGTAATCTTGAATCATAGTACAAACTGGTTTTGCCGTAGGGCATTTGCAGCACCAGAGCCAGAAAGCAGTAGTAAAAAATGTTTGTCACTGTCATCTAGTCTAGTTCTCAAATAACTAATGAAAATATTCTTATTTATCATTATGCTCTAATGCACTCTTTTCCTCATAAGGTTATGCTACTAGCCTCTAAGTCTCATTTATTTTGATTTTGATGTAGATCTGATGCTGTTCTTGTTTCCAACTATTTATTCTCAAGAGGTTATTTCTGTATAAGGCTTCAAGTATTCCAGCATCTCAGCAATTGTTTGATAGTGGGTAATTTTGTCACTCATGTCCCAGCAGCATCATTAATGTGTATGTTGTTTATAAAGCCTTTTCCAGGCTGGTTGACAGCAGGTCTTCCTGGGTAATCCTGAACAAATTTACAGGTCTGTCTTGGCAGTGGGTTTACTGCCAAGGATGTCTTTAAGTATATTGCTCTGCTTGTGATAGTTTATGCCACCTTATCAATGGATAATATAATTTCTTATTCATGTCTAGTCAAGAAAAAGCTCTTTACTGATGTCAATCTTAAAATCAAGATTTCACAAGGAAAACATTCAGACAAACTGACTTTGAGGAAAGTCACGTTACACAAAAGTCCCACTGAGCTGATGGTAACGATCCTGTCTGATTTCGCCTGTGATCTTTGGCTGATGTAACCAGAAAGAACTACAGGAACTTCATGAGCATAGCAGAAAAACACAAAGATTTTCCCCACAAGCAGAAGCAGGTGTGTGTGCAAGGACTATTCAGGTTGCAGGTAGCAAACTCGAGGCATTGCTGAAGCGAAGCAGTAGTGGGCTGCTTCTGGGACGTGGGTTTTTCTTTTCAAGAAGAGATTTTTATTATTTTCCCCCTCAATTGTAACATATGCAGGTTACAATTACATCTTTAGATTGACTTCCTGAAGTGAAAAACACAATGTAAAAATCTCAGAAAACGTAATGAACTTGACTCAGAAGGAATATTAACTCTGCTAGTGAAGGCACAGCAAGACCAATGTTGGGAGCCTTGCTAAGAAGTAATGACATAACGCAGGGCTGGCCTTTGAAAGTTTGTCCTATCAATTTGTGGTATGACAACATAATCCAAAAATAGTTCCTGGAACTAAGAAAAGGTAATGCTTTGATTTGAGGATTTTTTTTTTCCATTGGAAAATGCATGTATGGTGGAAACAAAAGAAGTGTTAATTCTTCACATCTCCAAGGAAATCACAAATACCTTTTTAGAAGCAATTTGTTAACTGAACTTTAGCTTTCATCTTTTCAAAGAGCAGGAGTTCCCAGTCAGTACTCCTACTGTGTGGATTCATGATATATTAGCCTTTAGGGCAACGTTCAGGGTTTGCCCCAAGGTTATGTTACATGCAAAATAGACTTCCCAGTGGTTTTATTTTTGCAATTTTTATTAATAGTTGGCATTTTGAATAAATTTTTAGTTGACATGTTTTGGTTTCGTATGTTAGCGCAAGTCATTTGGAAGTTGAAACTAGAATGTATTCTGGACATAGTATGGTACTTATGTGGGTTATGGATTCTATGTGATATATATGTCAATTCTCAGTTTAAGTCATATTTGAGAGTGCTTTGGTGATATTGTATTAGTGCATTTTTAATAGTTCAAATGAAAGTATGGTGGTGTGCTTGGACTGACTACTGCTGTTATTTTTTAAAGTTCAGGAAATGTTTACTGCTCCTCACACTTTGCCAGCAGATTTCTTGCAGACTCTGGTGGAATTCTGTGTGTTATTTTCTCTGTGCGTTGAGAAGGGCAGGCAGTGAAGATAGCTTACCTTTTCATTTTCTTCTGGAGGCAAAAATTAATGTGTAACGGCAGCTGAAGGCACTGAGCAGTCAGCATGCTACAGCCCTATTTGAGCAGTAGCACTTTGGTAAATGAAGGGAAAGTTCCTGTATCTATTTGATCCTCGCTGCTTCTGTTAAAGTTGTCAACAAGTGTGCCTTTTCCTGACTGGAGTGTCTGTCTATATTGGGAACAGAATGAAGCTTTTAGCCATAAATAATGAGCTGCTAGCAATTATTAGTGTCCTGGACTGGACTCAAAGGGTTTACTCAGATGGAAGGCTCCCATTATTATCCAGTTATTATCCCATTATCATCTTTTTTCTTTAAACTGCACTACCTGTTTTTAACTTCTGTTTACCCTGACAGCAAAATTACAGCATTTTGCTTGATTAAAAGGAATTCCCAGTGCAGTTCAGTTACCTTGATTTCTTCCTATTTAGGGTGGTGGTAGACAGTCTGGGTTTTAGCATTGGGTATCGGGCAAGAACTGCTTTAAAAAGGATGTCAACATTTATGTAGTGAGAGGAATAAATGGAAGTGAAAACACCTTATGTTTTAATATTTGGATAGAGTGTGTTGGGTTTCTGTATGTGATGTTACTTTAAAAACATTTGCAGAGCAGAGCTTGCAGAAGTGCTGGGGTTCTTTGCTGTAGTCACATTCCTGTTGCAGCATGTTGTCAGGGACTGATGTGACATCCATCTAGATGTAATAGATACATAGTTAAGCAGTTTATTTTAGGCTCTGAAACTCTTCTAAGAATAGACAGGCTCTCCTTTCAACAGGAAAGGACAAATAAATTAAAATGGGATATCAGGGAAGGAAAAATAGGAAAATAAAACCAGAGAGGAAAAAGTATCTAGGGAGAAGTAAAAAGGAAAAAGCCAGCAGCGTGGTACTGGTGTGGGGTTCAAGGCTGGAGTGAACCTCAGGAAGGGACAATTGTATATGGATTCTCCAAGCAGACTGCAGTGTGGTGGGAAGCAGGTGATGTGACATACTGGAAGGCTGAAGTCTGGCAGTGTAACCTGCCAAAATAGACTTGTGTAGGTTTCCTTGCTAGTAGTCCATAGGTTTAATTCATTGGGGGGGAAATAACCTTTTACATTTTCTAATGTAATTTCTTAGTTTTATCTGAACATTGGCAGATGATTTCCCAGTGCCCCAAAGCTTATGCTCTTCAGTATTACCCCATGATTATGTTAGTGGAATCACTAAACCGTGGGTAAGGATGTGACTTGTTCTGGTGGTGTCATATTTACACCAGGGATCTAATCATAGATATTTCTTTGGGAAAAGCTCACCAGGTCAGCCAATCAGTTCACCTGCCAGCACGTCATAAATCACTAGAGCAGAATACAAATCAAAATTAAGGTTGCTGAATGTCGGTGTGTACTGTACATTGGGTTTGTTTTTCTGCATTGTTGTATGGAAGCAACAAGATCCCAATAAAACATTGCCAGGCAGATATCTGTTTGGTATGAATCTAGCAGTACATTTAGTACCTAGAAGTGTTTAAAAATACTTCTATTCGCCAGAAAGTCTCTACTAGTGTAACCTTGAGAAAGCAGATTTAATTTCATGTATGCTAACCCACCTGCCCCAGTTGCTGCTCTGTAGGTTTTCTGGCATAACTTTCTTGTAATGTTTGTATTATTTTTTTCCCATATAGCAGCTGACATAGCTATTAAGTGACTAGATAATACTTTATATAGGGGAATATCCAAAGTGAAATGGATTCTGCTGTTCCATTTATTTAGTGAACAGGACATGAATCTCCTATGTGGAGCTGTCGTATCAGCACTTGACTCTTTGCTAGACACTATTTTTTTAATTATATATGCTTTGAATATTTGAGTATTTAGGTTGATGTTGCTGTTAATCCGTTATAATTGTTTTTAAATGTTAATTTCTCTTACTAGTCTTTTGCTTGTTTCTCTTTTAAAATAAAACATTAACAAGCCTACTGTCTCTGTTTACCCTGCTCTCCTGTTGTCAGTGTTTAATTCTTGATTTGACAATGTTTTCATAATCCAGTATCACTACATAAATTTTCTGTAATGAAAATGCTGACATTTTTCTAAAATTACAAATTCTTTTTTTTTCCTTTGGGCAGTTTTTTTCTTTGAGGGCAAGATTGTGTCATGGACAACAACCTTCAGTCTACAAGTCAGGATAATAGACTGTGAAAGCCTTGTTCCAGTACTATGTAGAACATTATTAGGAAGGTAAATAAGGTAAACGTACTAGTTCGTATGAATACAGAATGATCTGGAGGAGATGAATGACATGACATCACTCTGCCTCTTCAGGAGCATGTGTGTTGATTTTTGGTGAGCTTTCTATAATTCAAACAATGTAATTTTAAGTCAAAATTTATCAGTCCGAGTTGCAAAATTTCATCAGAATATCCTAGTGCATCATCCAGATTGGTGCACATCAGCAGTGAAAAAAACATAAATCTTTTCACAACGGACAAGGATGCGAGCAGATTTTCATACCTTCTCGGGTATCTGTGTGGCATGTTCATTTTCAGTGCAGTATGCAAGAACTGTTGTGAAAGAGATGTATGCTATAAAATACTCCCAGGGTTTATCAAGCTGCAGACCTGCAGCAGGCAGGCATTTCGTTGCCCTGTGGTGGAGAGCAAACTCTTTTGCAAGTGTTGCTGCAGAACAAAGGTGGTTTTCCTTTGTGTCTTCAGGGTAGATTTTCCTTTGGTCTTTTTTCTTTTTTTTTTTTTTTTAATATCTAAAGAATATAAAGTAATATCTTATGATTCACATGATTCCTGATGTAACAGCCGTATCCTTGCATTCTCTGGTATCTTACCTGAACTAGGCCAAAGTGAGAATCCATTTAAATACAAATAAATAAGAGACACCCTCATGCTAATCAGTCATATCAGAAACTGATACCTCTTTCTGTTGCCTTATGTCTCTTGGGAGTCCCTTTGTAGGGTTTTTACAGTGGGATCAGGCTGTCTGCTTCTTTAGGAGGACCATGGGTTTGTACCCTCAGTCCAGATGTAGGAGTGTTGTCATCCGTGGGGAAAGCACAAGAAGCCTTTGCACAAAACGGACCCACACGGTCTTGCTATTCTTGATGAAGATGCTACAAGGAAATACTGCTGTACTTACTGCTCTCTTGTAGAAACTCACTACCTTTTCTTCAGCTGCTGTGTTTGGGCAATGGTAAGTCCATGCAGACCCTCAAAGAATCAGAAGCTGATATTCCCACAAAATCAACACTAACAAAGCAAAGGGGGTGGAATTAAGATCTGGCATCTCTGATTTGTGAGACCTTGAAATCTCCCACACTATGCTGTTCTCATTTTTATGTTATGCTTGTTCAGGGCTGGAAATGGTTGCTACTGTTTGATCCTCTCCTCGAGTGCACATGCTTGCCCGCTCTTCTCCGATGGAGGCCAGTTTGTGGTTGCCAACTTCCCCACTGCGTGGTCTTCCACAGTTAATCTGTGCTTGCCCTAATTTCTGTCTGGATTACAAGTAAGATAATTTCAGGCTAGGTTTTCTTCAAAAATAATCTGGAAAATTCACCAGCGCAGCTTGGGTTTTTGTTTGGGCACAAGATTTTGGATGTTCTTCTTTTTCTTTTCTTTTCCCATCCTTCCTTTCATCCTGCCCTAATAAAAAGAAAGAAGAGAAGAGAGGAAAAAAGCCCCTGAAGGTGATTGTAGCATACAGGGAGGCATGTTGGGAGCAGCACACTATACAACAGGGACTGTCTCGTTAAGTTAGATGCATAGGCTGTTATTGCAGCTTGGGAAGTTAGTGTGACTCTTGCAAAACTGCAGAAGAAAGAGTGTCTGTGTCTTTCTGGTAGGAGGCGTGCACACCAAGAAAATAGACACCTATACCTGCCTATAATCCCCCATACTCTGGGGCAGGGTTTGGAAGGCTGCACAGGTGAGGGCAGAGGCAGGATCCGTGTGACCATCCTTTGCAACTTCTGACTCAAGCAGAAAGCACCACCAGGTGCTTTCACAGTTGAGTAAAGCATGCAAATGCAAGTACACAGAGGATATTGTCAAAATTCAGTTATCGGTAAGTAACCTCATTTGATGTTTTGAATATTGACACTTTGTTATCCAAAATTTAAATAAAATGTATTAAATTGCAGACTGTATTTACCAATAAAGTGTCTGAAGAGTTTCCCTGTACACAATTTTCTTTATTATATTGCTACTTCAGTATCTACTTTGCTTAATTTTCACGTAATTCAAAAACTGTTTAGCATATCAAGCACGTAAATAATCACTTGTTAAGTTGCAGGCTTTCTGAGGAAAAACAAAATCATGACAAGGCAGAAGTATAAACATCTTCTGGTTTTAATAAAATCAGCATCTCATTTCACTCAAGATAGGGAATAAGTGGAAAATAATCTGTTGAAATCACTTTTTATTTTATTATTCTCAGCTGAAAAAAAAAAGGAATAAATATTTATTATGGTTATTTATTATCCTATGAAGAGAGGCTGAGAGTTGGGGTTGTTCAGCCTGCAGAAGAGAAGGCTTCAGGGAGACCTTAGAGCAGCCTTCCAGTACCTGAAGGGGCTACAGGAAAGCTGGAGAGGGACTTTTTATAAGGCCATAGAGTGATAGGACAAGGGGTAATGGCTTTATTCTGGAAGAGGGTAGGTTTATGTTAAACATTAGGAAGAAATTCTCTGAGAGTGCTGAGACCCTGGCCCAGGTTGCCCAGAGAAGCTGTGGCTGCCCCCTCCCTGGCAGTGTTCAAGGCCAGGTTGGATGGGGCTTTGAGCAGCCTGGTCTAGTGGGAGGTGTCCCTGCCTGTGGCAGGGGGTTGGAACTGGATGATCTTTAAGGTCCCTTCCAATCCAAACCATTCTATAATGCTATGACCTTTAGTACTTCTTGTAAGTGATAAGAAGAGGTGTATTGGGTTAAAATTTGTGACAGCTCTTTCAAAACGGAATTCTTTTTCAGTATCAGGAAAGAGGACAAGGATAGTTGGCTTATAATTTTATTTGATAAAATTACCTAAAACTTACTTGCTATTTGTCTGGTTTGATTTCCTGTTGTCTCTTTTTCTCACCCTTCAGTTGTGGGCCCTATGTTCAAATTAACTCTTTTTGCAGTGATTACTTCTTTTTGTAGCTAGTTACATATTTGAGGCGTTCTCTGTATAAGGTTTTTAAACCCTATCTCCTTTTCAATGTCAGATCAGGGTTCCAAATTAAACTGGCAGCTGCGTGTCGGTCTTGTAAGTTATCACAGAATGTTAGGAGTTGGAAGGGACCTTGAAAGATCATATAGTCCAACCCCCTGCCAGAGCGGGACAAATATATATATAGCAGTGAAAAGCTGTGATGCAGCAGGTCTTTTCTAGCCATTGAAAGTTGCATAGTTCTATGAAAAAGTTTTCACTATGCTAAAATGAAGTTTTTTCTACCTGGAAATGGGAATTTCTTTAGCGAAGCACTGTGGACACCACCACAGTAATATTGTGGCCTTAGGAATGTCGAGGAGAAGGTGTGGTGACTCATTTCCTCTTGTCTTCACCATCACTTGCCACATGAGGGTCTGGTAGTGCACCAAACGCCTTCAAAGGAGGAATGAAGTTATGAATGAGAGGATAACTTCTCTTATCTTCTTGAACATGTTTGTTCTCCCTGTGTTTTGTGATACATGGTGGCATAGCCCTAAATTGCAGGGTGATATTTTTGGTTCTTTCCTGACGCCTCAAATACACAGTTGCCCCTAACCAGCCTAACTAATGTTTCTAGACCCTGTTTCTGGGCACTTACATTCTTGCTTTCCATTTAAATCCTCTTACCTTCTTAGAGTTTAAAAAAAACCCACAAAAAAAACAAAAAACCCCAGAATTTGCTAGTTACATACTTCCTAATCATAGCAGAGTTAAAAGAATGCTAGAAAACTGTACAAGAAAAGCCAGGATTGTGAATGTAAATCTTTAATGCAGTTTTGCATTTCAGATTTACAGCGACAATCCTTTCAAAGGGTGGGGTGGTAAGCTCCTTGGCTGGCATAGTGTACCATACTTGCATTTCAGAGACCAAATGTACTTTAACACCTTAACACTAACAGTCTGTGTTCTAACATCTCAGTGGGCTTAAAAGGAAAAGGCAATTCAACTATCAAAGTGTTCTTAAAAAAAAAATCACTCAAGTGAACATCGTATCTGTAACATGACTTTTAAAAAGACTTCTGTAAGTTTTATTGGCATAATTCTTATTCTAACATAACGGCATTATGTATAAAAATTACTCTGACCAGGAAGAAGATTGTAGACTTTTTAGTTTGGGTCAAGGGATTTGCTTGAGTAGCTCCTACCTTTGTGCTATAATAGTGATTTTAATATGTAGGAAACGAGAGGTATGTATGTTGTTAGATCCATGGTCTATGTATTCTGGTATTTTGTTGCTGGAGAAAATTTACCGTGGCATAAGGTGGTGCGTTTGGTTCAAGATTTTTCCAGCTCTAGGCAGCTGATGGGTGCTTTTATTGTACAATGATACAAACATTACTGTTGAATCTAGAGCTGTCATGGATATTTTTCCTGTTGGTCCATTCTTAATTACTCTTAATATTTTTTAACCCAACAGTGTCCCGTGATTCAAAGCCTGATTGTATTCAGGCTTTAAAAAACCCCCACAACTTTTATATTTTTAATAGTCTTTAATCTCACAGGGGGTGGGGATTCCTTGTTCTTCCAAAGTCAGGCAGGGCATTAGAGACACCTGGCTACCTCTCTTACATTATTTTATATGTAGTTTGAGTAATGTTACTGATCATTCGTTTTTTCCTGAAGCTTTATAGTTCTAACCAGGGTTTCTTCTTGTACCTGAGTCACTTCAAGCCTTTAATTTATATTGTCCTTCTCTGCGTCTTTTCTATTTGATGTATCCTTTTTCAGATGGGGGTGACCAAAACTGAACACAGAATTCAAAAGTGAACACACAATATTCAAGGTGAGGGAATATCACTAGTTTTATATAAGGCTAATAATTTTTGATATGTCTTTGTCCTTTAAAAATAACTACTGATACCCTGATTATTTTTGCTCCCAACTGTACGATATTTTTCTCAAGTAATCTGTAAAGTTGTCTAGATGTTTTTTTTGTTGGAAAGTTGGTTAATTTATAACCTACTAATTCTTATGGGTAATTAATTAATAATGTATGTTAATTTTCACAATAGTTTACTATACACCATGTATACTCTACTGCCTGACGTTGTATTCATCTAATTGCATGTTTGAAATTCCTTCTGAAGTCCATCACAAATGCACTAGAGAACCAACTGTTCTTTATATCCTTCATCATCCACAGATTTTGTCATTATGTGGTTCATTCCTATCGCATCCTTCAGATTATTGAAGTGTACTTGCCTGTGGATTTTTTTTTCTTGAGTATTGCCACCTTGATTTGGATCCCTCTAGCCTGGAGTCTTTCCTATGTTCTTGCAGATCTCTTAGAAAGGTTTGCACGCCTCCACATTCATGATGAAGACTGGTGGTTGAAGAAAATAAATTGTACATGAGAATACTTGTTAAAATGCCCATTACCATCTCTCATTAACTTCCTCACTGCATCTGATCTTTCTTTTAGACTTCCTTTCTTTAGAAGAACTAAACGTCTCATAACCTCCATCTAGTTAATTCTTTCATAAACTACATGCTTGTCTTGTGCTAGTAATGGTAGTGTAGGGGGAAAGTGTTATTCTCAGGTTTGTAACTTGTTTTACTTGTTTTGACTAACTTCCTGGAACTGGATTCGTTTTCGATGAGTTCTTTTGATCCATAGGGTGGCTATCCGTAGGGTGGATAAACATCCTACCCTTTTCATGATTTCTTTGCATAAGTTTTCGTTACAGTGATGACAGTGTGCTACATCCTGAGCAGATGAAGTATTAGGCATTGTTGCAATGAATAGTGGTAATTAGGAGTAGTAATGTTTGGCTTATATGAGAAAAGTATGAATTTTGTGTTGCAAATTCTCATATTAGAAGCACTTTCTGCATTTACCTTCAACTATATGAATGTACAGAAACCAAAAATTATGAAGAAACACTATTAAAGCTCTGATTCAGTGTGTTTCAAATTGCAAAGTCAAAATGGCTTGATAAGGCTTACACGCCTGTTTGGAAGGAATTTTACTGCAAAACCTGTAGTAAAGATGTAACACTGCCAAGCAGACACCAGCATTCCTAATGTCCAGCATCTTTGGAGTAGGCAATAGTACCTGGGGAGAAGTAGTTCCATGTTGCTCATACGGAACCGCTGCCTTCAGCTTCTGGCATGGAAGTTGGCATAGATGGTAGCTAAAGGTTTTGATCTTGGAGAGAAATCGCATGGATGTGTTGAAAGGAGTGGGAGACGTGAGGCTATTTATAAACTCTTCTCTCATCTGGAGAGTGGCAACCTGGTGGTCATTAAATAAAACAATGGCATGTGGTAGACAGTAAAGACATTGACAGTTTCATACTGCCAGAAGAGAAATAGAAGTAAAAATTGCTCAGTCTTTAATCTCATTTCCTTGATACATGAGGGGTTACATATAATTGTTAGAGGGCTTTCAGTGGGAACATATTTGAGAAATTATTTCGTGCATTCAACAGAATTTTTCATAACGTTAGTGGTTCCAGGAGCTGCTATTTTTTATTGTTTTATACTCTTCTTCAGTTGTTATTATGCACATTAACTGTTGATTTTTAGTTTTTCATTTAACTTTTGTTCTAAACTGGATCTCTGACAGAAAAATTCTAGGTAATTATCATTTGAAATGACTTCTAAGAATTTTTGTCATGACTTATTTTTTTAATATGGCTAATTCTTGCTCTTTATTCTTTGTTCTCCCAGTGTAAAGGTTGGAAGAATTTTTCTGTTGCTATGGTAAAATTTTGATTTCTGTATAGTTCTTGCTTGTTTGTTTATTTGGTTTTTAACCCTCCCTCAAGGAATCATTTCACTTTTCTTCAAATGTGCTTGTTTTGTTGCTTCATTCTAAACTGTATAACATGCTGAAGGCTAAATTATTTTCTGAAATGTTCTGGTCTTTAAATCACAGAATCCTAGGGCTTGGAAGGGACCTCGAAAGATCATGTAGTCCAACCCCCCTGCCAGAGCAGGGTCACCTAGAGTACATCACACAGGAACGCATCCAGGCGGGGTTTGAATGTCTCCAGCGAAGGAGACTCCACAACCTCTCTGGGCAGCTGTTCCAGTGCTCT
>VZRW01002806.1:47871-79739 GCA_013398125.1 Aegotheles bennettii
ACTGGGACCGGTGTTGTTCAATATCTTCATCAACGACCTGGATGAGGGTACAGAATGTATCCTCAGCAAGTTTGCTGATGACACCAAACTGGGAGGAGTGGCTGACACACCAGAAGGTTGTGCTGCCATTCAGCGAGACCTTGATAGGCTGGAGAGTTGGGCGGGGAGAAACTTAATGAAATTCAACAAGGGCAAGTGCAGAGTTTTGCATCTGGGGAAGAACAACCCCATGCACCAGTACAGGCTGGGGGCTGACCTGCTGGAGAGCAGTGTAGGAGAAAGGGACCTGGGGGGTCCTGGTGGACAGGAGGATGACCATGAGCCAGCAATGTGCCCTTGTGGCCAAGAAGGCCAATGGCATCCTGGGGTGTATTAGAAAGGGGGTGGTTAGTAGGTCAAGAGAGGTTCTCCTCCCCCTCTATTCTGCCTTGGTGAGCAAGTTAACAGAACAAACTATGTGGGTTTTTTCCTCATAAGCTTACAAAAACCTATAAAATAATAGGTATATTCATGGTCTGCGATATAATAAATAGAAATGTGACTATCCAAACAAGCAGCTGAGGCATATTCATCTTTTGCACCTTTCATCTTTTCAGATATTTCCAATTGAAAACTGTTTTGAGAGAGTTGAATTGAGCAGTGCTGTGTCAAGTGAGAGAGGAGGATTTCAGATGTGTTAATCTAGGAATTATTTCTTAAGGTGAAATCTTTCCAGTGTAGTAATACTGCATCTCACATTCTAAAGGAATTTTTCTGTTAAAGTTTTAATTAATGTTTAATTGACATTTATAAGGAATTAGCATTGATAAGAAGGAAATAGATGTGCCCTCTGTAAAATCTTGCTTTTAATTTAATTTAAGATTTGGTATCCTAAGAAGTTTTGAAAACTTTGGTGTTCTCCTTGTTGATGTCTTAGTGTGGGAAAATAAATGCTATTTACTAAGTTGAGGGCTACAGTAGCTTCTGGTGTACTGAGCACCTTGTCATCTACAATAGATACCAGTCACTAGTCGGTGTGTGGTGTTGTTTTGAGAGAGAAGTNTCATATTCATTTGCATCTTTCATCTTTTCAGATATTTCCAATTGAAAACTGTTTTGAGAGAGTTGAATTGAGCAGTGCTGTGTCAAGTGAGAGAGGAGGATTTCAGATGTGTTAATCTAGGAATTATTTCTTAAGGTGAAATCTTTCCAGTGTAGTAATACTGCATCTCACATTCTAAAGGAATTTTTCTGTTAAAGTTTTAATTAATGTTTAATTGACATTTATAAGGAATTAGCATTGATAAGAAGGAAATAGATGTGCCCTCTGTAAAATCTTGCTTTTAATTTAATTTAAGATTTGGTATCCTAAGAAGTTTCGAAAACTTTGGTGTTCTTCTTGTTGATGTCTTAGTGTGGGAAAATAGATGCTATTTACTAAGTTGAGGGCTACAGTAGCTTCTGGTGTACTGAGCACCTTGTCATCTACAATAGATACCAGTCACTAGTCGGTGTGTGGTGTTGTTTTGAGAGAGAAGTACTAAGTTACAGGGTTTTTTGAGTAATCTAATGTTAAAGTGACTTTGTTGGGACATCTGAAGTTCCTACCACTTAATTTAATGTCTATGGTTGTACTTAGGAAAGACAATACCTTCCTTTTAAACTGTATGTAAAAATATTTCTTACGTGAAGAAAGAGCTGTGGAACATCTTAAAAAAATAAAAATTGAGGAATGATTCCCTTCTCTTTAACCCTTTCCTCTCCAATTGTCCAAATAGTTCGTAACTGGAAGTTTAGAAGAAGTGGGAGGCAGGGGGGAAGGTGCTCTTGAGCATACCATTAACAGACTGTTTTCCTGTATCAAAAAGATTTGAGCTGGTAAAAACCAATCTAAACTTAGTCAAACCCAGTACAAGTTCTCTTGTAACTTCGTCTGCTATGGGAGATTTGCTCCATTTTAAGGACCAGCACGAAGCCATGGTAGGAGACATTGAACCTGAAAAATGGCAAAGTTGGTGGCATTTCTGTGGAGCAGCAGCTCTTCATCACTTCAATCTAGCCTGAAAATGATTCTTGTTCACTGTACAGTAGTGAGGTGCGGGTATCCCTGTTTGGGAGCACATTTATTTCACTTTCCTTTTTGGGTGGTAGGTCAGGTGCTGGGAAGTGAGGAGCATTGGTCTTGCCTCACCTTAAATATGTCCCTCTTCCTTAGACTTGTTAGCACTTTTATGGCTATCACAGAACTACTTGGTACCCATGGAAAATTAACAGATTACTATATTGTGAAATACAGTAAATGTTCTTTTTTTGTCATTATACCTAGTTTTATCCTTCTTTTATTTGCAATCCCTCAGAAGAGATGAGCGGCAGACTGGCTGACCGTGGCTATTTTTATACTGTGCACATATTAACTGTTGAGTAAATGTAAGAGGTTTTAAAGAGCTTATTTTAGCAGAAGCATTTGTTAAAGCCCCTATATCCATAGGCTGTGTTTATGTTCATTAACTATTCAGGGCTGTAACACAATACAACAAAAGGAAGTGTATTTTAGCAGAGATCTGTAACAACCGTAGGGAGGTTGGCACCCAGCCAGCGGCTGAAGGCAGACTTTTCTTATGGCTGTTTCCAGTCTTGTGGCATCCAGATAGATTAAATTTATTTCTCAGATAACAAAACTAGCTAATACTTACTGCGGTGTCATGATCCTGCATTACAAAAATATGTTATGTTTTATCCCTAGGAGTTTATTGTAATCAAATCTTTGAAGGCAGTGGAAAGCTGAGCCTCTCCAGTTTCACCACCAGTGTGACAAGATTTATCCTTCGTATAAAATCACATCTGAAATGGTTTTTGACAAGGATGGGAAGAACTAAAGCACTGGCATGAATGGAAAGTGCATAAATATTCAACAGAATATCCTGTCCTATAGACTTTCTTATCTGTGGAAAGTCTCGGATTTTCCCTGTAGGGAATGCCCAGGTGGTCTCACTGGTCAGGGGTGGAGCAGAATGTCAGGAGTTCGTTCACAGTGGTGAATGTGCATCCTTGGAGCTTGGACTATGTCTGTGTACAGCTTCTACCAGCTAACTGTTCCCTGTGAAAAGGCATGGAGATGCTTCAGCTTTTGGTCTACTGTGTACTACAGAATAGCATCTCTGTCCCAGTGTAGCATGAAAATAAGATTTTTTTTCCCAATCCAGTGTACACTTTGGTGCATTAAAGAATATTTTGATAAAATTAAACATCAGTGGAGAAGATAAATGAGATGTGTAGGAATTTACTGTGGTCAGAGATTTTGTTTTGTATGCGGAATGTCAATATGATACACCAGCATGTGCTGAAGTGTAAGATTTTTAAGCTTTTACACAGGTGAGAAATTCCTGTTTTCCCTACCAGTGTGTTACCTGGTCAGCTGAATGCTGCTGTTCTGCTCTGCTGCAATGGGAATTACCCTGTTAGTTCTAACCACCTTCCTACTGTTCTGGGACATATTCAGCTAACAACAGATTGTCTGTTTTAAAAGTAAATCACTTTATAATGTGATGCTTTAAATAATACTTTACATCTCCAGGCATCTTTCTATATTAGCATGCAGATATATTTTAATTCTTTTTCCCTTTGTTAATAGCTTGAATGAACTGGGAGGGAAGGTTTAAAAAGAACAAATAGAATTAAAATGGGTATCTGTGAAATACTTGAGTTTTGTTCCACGTGAGCAGAAATGTTAAAAGCCCCTTTAGCAGCTGTGTCAATACTGTTTTCCTGGTTCTTGAGTACAGAAATAAATTCAAATGCTGTTGGTTAAATAATTCACATTTGTTTTAGGTGAAAAATAAGACCTGGTCTCTTCAGCAAGTGCAATAGTTTCATTTAAGTGACTTTAAAAATTGATCACATTGAACTGATTTGAGTGTGTTAAAAGATTTGTAGTTATGTAATTAAATTGATATTTTAAATAGTTTAAAGTGTACTGTCCAGTTGGGAAGTGTGCAAGTGTATTTTCAGATAAAACTTTTTGTTTATTTGTTTTTGAGATAAAATATTGTATTATGTTTAGAATGTAGTTACAGGCATATGGTACTGAGTAGACAAATCATTCATGACATACTGGAGGAAAGGCAAAAATGTTGAATCGGTGACATTCTGTTTTTCAGGCATATCAATTATTTTGATGTATGTAGCAAACTGTAGGAGAAAAAAATCTCAGAACTGCAAAATTCTACCACAGATTATCTGAAAAAGAAAAATGCAATTTCTGATGTTATGATTTTATTGAAATAATTAGCCTGTGTTTTCAAATAACAGATTTGAGTGGGTTTTTTTGTCATGTTGGATTGTTGAATTACCTTTTTTTCCTTGAGGAAAAAATTCAGTAACCATGTTTAATTTACAGAGCACCAGAGATCATACTGGGATTGCCGTTTTGTGAAGCCATAGACATGTGGTCGTTAGGGTGTGTGATTGCAGAGCTGTTTCTTGGATGGCCACTGTACCCAGGAGCACTGGAATATGACCAGGTAGTAGAATAAATTTCACAAGCATATGCACACTTTCTGCAATTTAAGAATTTCAGTTCATTAAATCCAGGATTTGAAATGTTAATAACACCCCCTGTTAAGTGGTGTTTCTTCAAGACTGTTCAATGCTTTTAATTTAGTCTTATTGATTGTCCTAGAAACATAAATCCTCTTTTTAGACCAAACTGTAGATTGTGCTGCTGCTTCTGAATTAAAATTTATTTTGTCCTTCTTGGAAAATAAATGTTATTATTGGAGCTGCTTTTTCTGATGGAAGCCAAAGTTTGTGGCCATTATAATTACATTGTAATGTCTCTGTCACTTGCCCTGAACGGCATTGGCTCTGGAATGTCTGTTCAGATGCCAGCTTCTGGTTTCTTCTTAATACTTCCTGATGCTTTCTGGAAATCCAGCATAGCTCAGAGATTTGAGAGCCTGTACTTCCTGAGGAACCAGAATCAACTGTTGCAAGAATGCTGTATATATGCAATGGTGAAGCTTGAAGCTGTGCCTTTGCTTCGCTGGAGTTTTCAGCTACTGACACCATTGGCATTAGTGAGCTTAAAAAAAGCCCAATTGTTTGTAATGAAAGATGTAGAACATTGTCTATTTAAAACACTGAAGAGGGAGAAGTCTTTAATTTTCTAGCATAATGTGGGAATGTGGAAGTAATGTAATCAGCATTCTGACCATCCCAGCCTAGTTTTGAACACTGAAGAAATCTCCTGAAAATCCTAGAGGTAACAGCACTGACTTGTTACTAACTTCCACGTCTTTGATTCAGCATTCAGTTTAGGGGCAATTCCTCCAGCATGTTGTTTAGGTTATTCAAATCCTGACTTTCATGCAGTGAGCTTTTGGCTCCCTGTGCTTACAGTTCAGGCCTACTTTTCTAAAAATCCTTTTGTAAAAGCCACAGTCTGGGGATGTATTGATTTTTGTGCTCATTTTGGTAACTTTTCATGTTTCATTTTCCTTCATTTACACAAAATTCAGTGTTTCATGGGGAGGAAGTAAGCTATGAGTGGAACATGGGTTGAGGCCTTGGCATATCTAGAAGACCTTTGTGCAGATATTGCTCTTAAAATGGAGAAGGAAAGAGGAAGCAACTAACAACCATATAATGCATTATGTTCTTCAAGGAAAAAATTAAGGCATTTGTTTTTGGAAATAATCTGAATACTATCTCAAAAGTTTCCAAGAACATGGCAAATTTATTTACTGCTAATTCTGAAAGAAACCTCAGGAGAAAATATATGCTTTCAAAAAAAAAAAAAAGTGCCCAAATATGTAATTTCCAGAATTACTTTCACTTTTGACCTGTATTGTTGTTAATTAACTTCAAAGGGATGCTGCTGTGGGTGAGGAAGGCCCTGTGAGCCCAGTTCACCATCATGATCTCATATATAGGCTGATGCTGCTTCTGCACGTGGAATGTGGCTTTGGACCACATCTTCAGTCACTTACGATGCAGTAGGAATTTGAATGGTGGAGAATGCTGCCCATGTCCCAGTTCTTTCCTCAAATTAACTTGTGATTTGTCACGATGGCAGCAGCCCAGACTGTTAATGTGTGCCAACAGGCTTACATAGCTTTGAGCCTTTGACTTTTGCACAGAGAGCGGAACAGTGTAAAGCTCAGTCTCATGATTAGGAGGATGTTTTTTCAGAATAATACAAAGTCTCATTTGAAAAGAAAAGACCTTCTTTCCCCTGCTACACTGCAGCTATCTTGTTGTGTATGAAACCCAGGCAGTTCAGCATGGTGCTCAGAGCATTTACCTTCATGGTGCTCATTGGCTCATCTTTCCTCAATTTTAGACAGCCAGGTCCTTATGATAGCATATTCCTGTCACTGTTTCTTGCCGTTGTAGGCCCAGGGTCAACGTGGCTCTACCTCTAGATACTGCCAGACAGTGCAAGTAAACAGTACTGTCACCAATGACAGCCACCTTCCAACATGCTGCACTTCATGCAAAGGGCTACATGGATTAATCTTGATGCCCATAAGATTTTCTGCTTGCTTTACAAGTAGATACTGAGTTTAAAAGACATTTGGTTAAAGACAAACATATCATTCAAGTTCATTGGAAGCATCATTTGTTAACTTATCTAGCAGTTTGTCTGATCTGCATGTCAGAGAAGTTGTGGTGGAAGAGGAGCTGCAATCTCTGCATGAGCAGGAGTTACCTTACTTTAGTCAGCCTTGTGATCGTGCTCAAGCAGGTCTGCAAGCCTTGCTTCAGAGAAATTTGATTCAGAGTTTTCCTCAGTGTACACGAGTACAGCAGTCATAGGAGAATGGCTCCCAAGGAAATTCCTTTCCTTCTGCTATGTGTCCTGTGTCACTGAGTAAATGAACAGGCAAGGGCTTTGTGCTGCATTTCCCCCTGTCCCCCTGGCATGTGGCAACCAACACGCTAGCCCTTGAAAAGAAGCTGTTAGTTGTTACATTAATTTGTGATTATATCCAGTAACAGCTGTACTTCTCAGCAGAAAATAGCCATGTCTTCTGAGCTTTAATACTCATTAAAAACAGGCACAGGTGCTTAACTGCTAAATTTTTTAGTAAGTGCATTGCCTTCCTCTCCGCCCTAATTTCTAAGACTTTATAATATGTTTAGAAAACAACTAAATGACCTAGAAAAAGTTCTGGTCAGTGTGGGATTCTCTTTACTCCCAGATGTAGGGAATTACAGGAGATATCAAATACCCAAAGTTGGCAGCATTGTGTTTAGTTCCTTCCCACTTTGGTCTATCATTTATATTTCAGCAGGAGCCTCATCTGTACCTTTCTTCTCTACAGCCCATCGGTTTTTCTCTTCTCAGATGCTCCTAGCTCTCAAGTCCTCTGTCTTCCATTGGATTAATCTTCCAGCTTCTGGTTTGGTGTGTTTCACTGCTCTCTCCTTCTGATTTTTGCCTTTCTTCCATTCTCTCTTACTCTTCAACTGTTCCACCTTTTCCAGGGGCTATCCCACTCCAGCAGCCTTCTGTGGAGGCGTTTGGTGTGGGACCCTGACCCATCGCCCGTCAGCTCTTGCTCCCCTTGGACCTTCAGCCCTGGCTGCTAGAATCCATACTCCCTCTATCCTGACCTGTAACAAGCCCAGTTTTCAATTGTCAATTATTCCTCCAGTTCGTCTTTCTTGAAGGTGTTTTTTTGATTTTTAAAGAAATATTACTTCTGGGATAACTCCCCCCTTGTACAGTGAGTTAACATTGCATGCACAGTAATTCAAAACACATCCTAATGTGTTGTTTCAACAGATTTCTGACAAAGCCTTGAATCTTAACTATTTTAGGTATTACTTTGTATCAACTATAAGGAAGGTAATGAAAAATACATAGTAAATAATCTTATAAAATAAATGCATGTTAATCATTTTAGTGTAAAAGGGCATCTGACCATTTCAGACACAAAACCAGTCCATTCCCATCACATTCAGTAGGAGATTTTCTGAGATGAGGACGGTATCTTTTTCTGGATGCCTAGAGGTTGTACACACACTCCTTTTCAAGTGGAACATTTGCTTGATATGCAGGTATATCAGATGTGTAAAGGACTGAAACAGCAAAAACAGAAGGATTTTTATAGCATTGTATAATGAGAGTATGCAAAAAAAATCCTCAAACTTCTGTACACAAGCAAAGCACTCCTACTGATTTCCCTTTTTAGAATGGAATTATTACATTTAGGATTTGAAGAGTTGAGGAGGTAATGACAGCCACTCTCCCCAGCTCCTCATTTCTGTGACTGAACTTTAAAAGCTTGCTTATATAGGTCACTTCAGAGGTTTGTTTATGTATGGCTTTCTCTGAGAGAGGAAGAGAACAGTAAGAAGCACTCTGTGTTAGGTTTCCCTGCTGTATAAGATGCAGTTATTGAACTACAGTGGTCTGAGGGTGATTCATTTTGCCATTTTTTAAATGAAATGAGAAGTTTTTAACTGTGTGGATCAGATTTTCAAAATCAGAGGTAAACTGTTTCTGATGTTTATTTTTTTTTCTTCCTCAGATTCGTTACATTTCACAGACTCAAGGTTTGCCAGGAGAGCAGTTGTTAAGCATGGGAACGAAAACTGCAAGATTTTTCTGTAGAGAAACGGATGCACCATATTCTAGTTGGAGATTAAAGGTAAACAGTATAATGTAGTAGAAAACAGTATATTATTTTGTGAGCAGAGAAACCAGGGAGGTCAAGATTCACTAAGATATTGTTGGCTCCTTCCACATCTCCTGTAATTTTTATCAGTCCCAGCTCTGTGTCCCTTCCATTTTTCCCATTCCCCAAAACCAGTGCTCCAAGCTCATGCCCATGTGTCCTCCCCTCCGTGTGACCCAGAGGCAGGTCTGGTGCAGCTGCCAGGCTGTGTGGTGGCTGGGAGGCCAATGCATGGGTGCCAGGTGGAGAGCAAGCACTGGATTCAAATTAAGCCTTGTATCTTGAGGTTTTTTTTCTCTTACTTGGTCACTGGTTTTCACTCCACTTTAAAGAATTTGTCTCTGAGGCCTGAACTTCTCTGTCAAAATTCATTCAAAACTGGCTTCAGGACTAGAAGTTCCTAGGAGGAAGGGGATGCACTGCACACAGTTGTTTTGTTTCTTCATCTCCTTCAGATCCCATGCTAAAACGGTCTTTGTTGGCTGAAAGTTGCAGTACAATGAAAGCAGACAAAATTTAAAAAAATGTACTTTTATGGTCTGCCCACCTTCCTTCTCTCTAAGCCACATTATTGCACACTGGCTGTAGGCAGAGCTTTAACCTCCTATGCAATTACTGATTTTTTTAAAATTTGTACCACTTTGTGGCACTGCTTCACCCAATTTAAGGAGGACTTGGGGAGTCAGGAAACAGTTACAGTTGACATAAAACTTCTGCAGTAACAAACAGCTGAGGAGCTCAAAGCACAGTTGCGTAACTCCACAGCAACTTGGTAAATCCCCGGCGCGAGTTGGGCTGAGTGGCTGGGGCTGGTGCTGCCCTGCGCTGCCGTAACGCTGCCAGGTTGGGTTATGTAAGGATTCTCCGATTACACCGTCCTGATTATTCCAGTTTTCTGGGTTTTCAGGTGGTTGATCATTAGGTGACAGTTTACATCTGGCTTCTCCATATCGGAGAACCTGAACGAGTCCTTGATGCCAACAGCCCTCCCCATTTTCAGAAGCTGTTACCTTTCAGAAGTTAAATCTCTCACAGCAGACTAAATGCAGACCATTGGGCATTACTTGCAGTTTTTGTCAAAGTTACTTTTGGAAACTTTTCTGTATTCTATGTTAAAAAATGTTTTTCCCCGCAGTCCTGCCTTACCTCCTGCAACATGGACTCTTAAAACCTGCCTCCTGGTGCTGTCTGTGTTGAAGGAGGAAAATTGTAACAGAAAGTGGTATTCCAGCTCATAAATCACTGATAGGTGATTGCATTCATTCTCTGGGATTTAATTGTTTCATACTTCAGTATTTAAAATACTTAAACCAACTATTGTGTATACAAAAGAATAAAAGTATAAAAATAACAAAAGAAAAGAGAAAGCAAAGAGAAATTGAAAGCTGCCTGGTTTTTGGTTTGTTTTTTTTTTTACGGTGATATGATGTTACTGCTCTTTGGAGTTAAAAGTCTGTGTTTGAGGAAATGTATAAATTACAAGTAGTAGAAAACCTGCGATGCATAAAAATATAAGCTCAAGAAGAAGTTTCATGAAACAATGTTTTGCTAGGCTTTCAGCACTTCCTGTGTGATTTACAAACCATCTGTTGTAATCCAGTACTGTGATCACTCAGATGTGAAATTCGGTAGTTTTTGTATTTCATTTAGAAAATGGAAGTAGTCAGCAAAGCAGCATACAAATATGCACTTGAAATATTAATTTTATTTTTTAAAATCAGGTTTATTAGGCCAATAAATATGTAACGTTACTTTGTCATTATAAGCGTCCTTTATTGTCAACTTCTAAACTCACCTTTCCTTTACTTTTTTGAGACATTGGAAGAACACGAGGCAGAGACAGGTATGAAGTCTAAAGAGGCCAGAAAGTATATTTTCAACAGTTTGGATGATATAGTGCATGTGAGTATGAAAGCATTCTTCCTTTGGAAAGGGATGTGTGATTTTAAAATATTTTCCTAGTTTGAAATAAACACCTTTCAGAATATTATTTATTGTATATCAGTCATACCCATTATTCTCTGTATATGTTGCTCGAGGAAAATGTCTAGCTGTCAGTCCTTTGGGCTTCTTATAAATATATTCCTTTGTCATTGCTTGTGTTAAACAATGGTAGTTGTCCTTGTGGTGTGGAGAACCCTTTATGTATAATTTATGCTTCTACCTTATCTGTTATTCTGAGTATAAAAAGAATGCATATGGATCCTGCTATCTTAACTATGTAATTTCCAGCATAATTCTGCTATCTTAACAATACAGTTCTCAATACATTTTTTTCCTTTTTTTAAAAAACTGTAACTGTTTCTGTGCTTTTCTTTAGCTTTATAACTCTCTAGTCAATAACAAAAGGAAATTTCTCATTCTCTTCCATATCCTGAAAAGAGAATTGAATCTGTTTGCAAGATTGGCATTAATACACGTTTGAGGTTCTTTTTTGAAGACTGCCTCTGTAGTTTAAGTTAGACCATATAATGATCTTTATCACAAATCATAGTTCTTAATTCCAAGTCCCAGACTGGAATAAAGCCTTCAGGAGTTTTTAGCTGTGGAGGGTGCAAAGGGACTAGTGTGTGTGCAGAAACAAGTCACCAATTCCAACTGTAGTGGGCTAAGCTAGCAAATTTACCATGCCTCACATGATAAAATCACTGAATACCAGTATTTTATAGTAGAAAGCAATGACAGAGAGACTTAAACCAATATGCATGTCTTCTATTTGACTGTTTTGTTCAATGCCAGGTGAACATGGTGATGGATTTGGAGGGAAGTGGTCTGTTGGCAGAGAAAGCAGATAGGAGGGAATTTGTCAGTCTGCTGAAGAAAATGTTGCTGATCGACGCTGATTTAAGAATCACTCCAGCTGAGACCCTGAACCATTCTTTTGTTACCATGAAGCACCTCCTTGATTTGCCTCATAGCAACCAGTATGTAGCACACCAAAATTATTTTTTTAACTATCTGTTGTAGTAATTAATGTGTACAATAGTGTTGTTTCATCTACTATCAGAGAGAAAAATATTTTGTCATTTTTGTGATGTCTTAGAGAATTCTTTCAAGTGCTTGCAATATTAGTCACATCTCCTCGGTCAAGGAAACTGTTTGAATAACTACTTTTTTTCTGAAAAGTAGCATTTAGAGCAATAGATTTCTAAGTTGTCATTTATCTGCCTGGTTGATAAAATTCCAACACTACAGAAGCTTGGGCTTGATTTTTTGGAAGTATGAAGAGCCTTAGTTCCCATCAGTCACTGGGAGCTAGGGTAGGCATTTCCTCTTGAGATGAATGTCTTAGATACCTCCTTCTATGCATTGCTTAATGTGGAATATATTGAAAGTTTTCTTGCAATTCTGGAATTTTGTGTTTCACTGTGAATTTCCTGAAGTGCAAGTATTTCACTGAAAGAAAGAGCTCTCCATCCATTTAGTTTACTGTGCTTCCTACTAGTACGTAGTTAGAAAATGGTGTTAGATGCAAGGAGCAGGAAAAAGCAGTATTTTTCTTGATTTTAAAATATGCATTACAAAGGCTTGACATGAGCATAGTAATAGTATTTCTTCCGTGTAGGATGCCATTCTGTGAAACTGGGAACTGTGGGCTTTGAACTATTTTTTTTTCCCCCTTGTTCTGGGGAATTGTTTTATACATCTGACAACATGAATTTCTAATTAAAGCAACTTATTTTCTGGTTTTGATAGTGTGAAGTCCTGTTTTCATATCATGGATGTTTGCAAATGCAGATCAAATTTGTATGACTTAAGTAATCGCAATAAAACATCGCTTATGAGACCAGTTGCCTCAGGCAGTGCAGCTAACCTGACTGCGAGCTTTACCAAAATTGGTCCAGTAAGAAGTCAGGTAAAAACTTCTTTTTCTTAATTATAAATTCCATTCAAACTTTTTTTTCTTACTTATAAATTCTGTTCATGTAGTTTCTCTACTAATTTCTTAACTGAAAAAGTACATCCAGTAAGTGACAAAATCTTCTTTTATTCTATCTTTTTCTGTAATGTTTACTTAAACCAACCAACCATTTAGAACTCAGTGTTTTAAAAACAAAAGCAGTTACAAACTGACAGTGCCATAGCAAAGCAATGCTGTATTGTAGTGCCCTCCGGTGGCCAAACGGAATTGCTTCCTGTGAAAGGGATTTGAAACGTTAATTTTTAGAAGTTATTTTAGTTGTTTATTATATAAGGTGGTAGGACAAGTGTGTGAGAGATTTAGATTCACAGTTATAACGTTACCTATATTTAATCTGTTCTTATAGGCATTAACTGCATCTGCCCATTCCGTTTTGCACCAAGGGATACCACTGCAGGCAGGAACTGCTCAGTTTGGTTGCAGTGATGTTTTCCAACAGGCATTGATTATATGTCCTCCAACTATTCAAGGTATGGTTAACTGTAATAGTTACAGTTCCTGAAATATGAGCGTTACTGTCTGTCTGCTAGCAGTATTTGAGTTTTCCATTATATCCATTTAAGCTATATATTGAAAAGAGCTTAATTATGTCATAAAAAATAGCATCTGAGTCAAATCCAGATAGATTGCACCTTTCTGAAAGAAAGAGCAAATCAGCAGCTGCAGAAAATTATTTAAGCAATTCAGAGCCCATCTTCATATATCACACACTTATATATGTATGTGTAAATATATATATCTTAGATAAAATACAGGGACACAATGTGGAAATTGAAGCAAGAAAGGAGGATATTCTGAAATTGTGGTGTGCTGTTTTTTGTTTTTTCTCCAACTAAATCCCTAGGGATAAGGATAAGAAAGTATACCAGTTCTTATGATAAATCTGTCTGGATAATAAAGTTGAGAGTTTTTTTATTGGACTTCCAAGTGAATGCTTAAGAAAACATCTGGAAATTTGGGTCTTTATTTAAGGATGTAGCTGTCCTATGTAAACAGTGTCACGTTTACTGTCCTGTGGTTATATTGCTAAATAGAATTGCTATAGTTTTCTGATGGCTGAAACACACAAACCTAAACCTTGAAGAATGTTGATTGTATCATACTGTGAGGAGGAAAGGGTGGCTTGGCTGAACTCTCCTGGATTACAAAGGATAAGATTGTTTCAAGGATACAATTTTGTGTTTATGGAAAGAAATAATTGACTGAGGGTTCAATTATCAGAAACATTAAGGACTGTGAGGTGGAAATGCTAGCGCAGAAGTATTTCTGCAGTGTAGAAAATGACCAGATAAACACATTCATCTCTAAAAGCACACATGGTAATGCAGTTGACCTCTGCTTCCCTAAACAAATGCATTTGCATCATGTAAATGTAGGTGCTGTTTTTTGGAGGCATCTTTAAACGTTCAGTTAGATCTCAGAACATACCAAGCAAAATTTGGGGTTTTTTTTCTGTTTATAATGGGCTGATCTGAGAGGAGCTGATGAAAGCCTGCCTTTCTTATCCTAGTAACAGTCATTATGGAGAGGGAAAGGTAGCTTATATTGTTTGCTTATTAAGTTAGCTTGATCATAGTCTTCATCTCCATAGATGCAATGTATCTGTCTTTGTGATGTTCTGCTTTATGTTGAGGTCAGATCTGGAAATGATGGAGTTTATAAGAGGTAGTTTTTTTTGAAGAATGACTTTCAGACTCCTCCTTAGATCTCCCTCTGCAGTTTGAAGTTATAGAACTCACACTAGATTCACTCTGAAAAAAACAAACTACAAAACACTTCTAAACTAACCTTAGAGCCCAGGAAGTCTTTATCTCTTTACTGATAATGTCTGCTGTATCTGCCTTCACCAAATGTTATTTGTGGCTGCTGCATCTATCTTGGGTTCTGGAAGCTCATGAAAGCTCTGAGTATTCACCGTGCAGAGTGGCAGAGGTTGTGTGAGCTAAATTCATAGCTTCATGCAGATCTCCTTCTGAGCACTTAGTATGGCTAAGTAATTTCTTATTTAAATTGTATATATGCATATATGTATATATATGTATATTCTATGATTTAAAACCCTGCTGTTTTGATTATACCCAGATTAATAACATGATTTTAGAAAAAGAAACAGTACAGGCAAATACCTGATGTGTGATCTCTACACTGTATTCTTAGTGTGATGATAAATTTCCAAATTTACGTTCTGCTACAGCTTGGATGAAGGGAATATATTGTTTTCATCACATAGGTGACAAGTTGAGTTGTTGGCATGGAGAGAAAGGGATATTAATGGTATTTGGCACTGCTTCAAGGTTTTCCTGCTTGGCTGCTCTGTCGAGTAGCTGAAGTGCTAAAGCTCTGTACTTCTGGCAGGGTTAAGATGTTGCTGCTCTAGGTGGCTGTGTGGAAAAAATTAGTCAACAGCATTTAAAAATTAAAAGCTTTGGACTGCATGGTTATAACTGAGTATTGTGTTACAACATGAGAGAATTACATCGGATGAAGATTTTCTTTCATCCTTTATTGTAAAGATTTGAAAAAAACAAACCCACTTTTAATCTTCAGTTTAGTAGTTCTTCAGTAGTTACCTCTGAACATCCATTGTTTAGTCTTTGACTAAAGCACAAGGCACAAAGTGCAGTTAGAAGATTAAATGAATATATTTTCCTAGCCAGTATTTTCTTCTAGTATAGTTATTTTATTGCAATATTGGCTGAAAAACAATCCCCTTTTCATTTTAGTTTAACATTTTTATCTTAAAAATTGTAATTAGTAGTAAACATTGCAGTGTTGCTATATGTCTGTTAGTTTCCTGTGACAATAATAAAATCTCTATGGACCATGAGATGCACCTTTTTCCTACTATGCTCTTGTGGCAATATTCCAACAGTTCTACAGGTTGCATTATTTTGATGAAGGGAGGAATAGGATTATGAATTCTACTGCAAATAGTTGGTGACACACAGAGAAAATTTTACAGTTTCCCACAAAAGACATGGTAACAAGTAGGGCCATTATACATATGGCATTGCCAGCTGTAAAAGCTAAGAGGAATGTGTTTCAGCTAGCTGGAAATACAAAGCATGAGATGTGCAGGACTCAGTTGTGAGAACCTTTGAAATTCAGTTCTGCTTACTTTTGTCTGCTTCCTTTCAAATACTTCTAATGTAATTTGTGATGAAGCACAAATGCTTAGCTTTGCAGAACTTTCTGCCAATGTCGTTCCACTTTCTAGTAGTCTGTTTCCAAATAGTAGCTATTGGCAGTTCTTTCTGGAAATAACAGCATCAAATATTTGTGCAAATAAATAGTGGCACAAAAATCTTTTAGGTGTTGATCTGTTTGGCTTGAAAGTCTGATCATAAACACATCAAGAAAAAATAGTAAAATGTTATAAACTTTTCCTTTATGTTTACATTTTGCTCAGAAAATATGTACAAGACTGATGTTTTGCTTAAAGCTTGAGTATGTGCTTTTTTCCCTGACAGGTATTCCTACAAACCATAGTAAACCCACCAGTTTCTCCCTGAGGGTAGATAATGCAGTTCCATTGGTGACCCAAGCCCACGCAATTCAGCCACTACAGATTCGAGCAGGAATCCTTTCTCAGGTTGGCTTACTTTAAAGTAAAAATCTTACTTGGTTTATTATTAGTTAGGAAATATTTTAGCCCTGTAGAGTTCTGTTGTGGTCCCTCTTCTGTTTTGTGCTGATGTAAATTCAGTTGTTCCTGTATCATGAAATCTTCTCTGCTTCACAACAGACGTGGTCGAATCAGACCCAGCAATTACTGGTTCCTGCGTGGCAGCAAGTAGCGCCGGTGGCAGCTCCTGCTACATCTCTGGCCTCTGATCCTGTGGCTGGCCCACAGAGGCTTGGAGACTGGGGGTAAGTCCACATGTTTTTGTGCAATACCTTAATGACTGTGGTTTATCAAGATCTGTAGGTGCAATGCAAATGGCTTGCAATGTAAAACTTCCTTTATTTTTCCTCAGGAAGATGATTACCCAGGGCACCCACTACAGTTCACTGATACCGCAGCCTCTTTTAACACATCAGATAACCTTGTCTGCCCCTCAGCCAATTAGTGTGGGCATTGCACATGTTGTCTGGCCCCAGCCTGCAGCTACCAAGAGGAACAAACTGTGTCAGAACAGGTTGGTAGAATATTCCTAACATTCAAAAATAGTTGCTGTTCAGTGGGTGGGGGCATAGCCTGTAAAAGTGACACGTTCGTTAGTGACACTTGCACTTAAATGGTCTTCTGGGAAAATTTGTCCTTTCTGCCCTAAGTTTTCAATATTGTTTTGGTAACATAGACTAGATGGAAAAATTCTTGCAATAGTAAGAGGTTTTAGTTCTGGTTGATTAGTATGTGCCTATCATGATAGCAAAGTTTCTTTATAGCCTTTGGGAAGGCATAAGAACATAATGCGGTAGCTCTAATGAGATATTCTTAAGCTTATGTGTATGAGGCTATATCAGCTTTAGACAACTAAAAATAGAGAGATACTATATAGCAGGGTTGTAGTATGGCTTGCTATCATCTTTGTTTCACTGGTGACCAAGAATACTTCAGCTGCTTGCTGAAGAAAATACGCCCCACTGCCATACAAAATATTTGCCAAGGTGTGGGGTGCTCAATAAAGGGGAAAGCATGAGTAACAAAGGGCAACTTCGGGAGTCTTGCATTAAGCAAGGATTTCATCCAGAGGCTACCAGCTTTTGTTTTCAGGGAGAATTTTTGCAGGAAAACTGGCCAGGTTTTGTTTGCTTGTTTTTTTGCCCAAATGAGATTTTTATTTCTTTTTTTCTTTATAAGAAGATGGGATTTTCAATGTATTGTATTCGACGTCGCTGCAGATTTCACTCTTAGATATTACGTGGTTTGGATTTTTTTTATTAATGCCTGAAATCATCTATGCTAAGTATTTATGACTCTGTTTACTGTTTTATGTAAGTAATTGTATTAGGTTAGAAAATTGGTGGCTTAGCCTACATTTCTTGCTTTGTTTTTGTTGAAAATAGTACAGCTTTCAGGTCTCTTGGTGGAGATTCACTAAATGTCACATGGTGTGTTCTCTTTGCAGGAGCAATGTGTTACAAAATACCAATATCCAAAATTCAGCCTTTATAACTCCAAAGATACTTAACCTGAAGGCTGTAAAGAGAATAAGTTGTATAGAAGCACAGGACAATCATAACTCAGAGGGACAGGACAGTAACTGTTGTGAAGCATCGGTCAGGCTGGACCCTGATTCATCTCTTTCAACCAAACAGCGCCAGGCTATCTTCATTGCCGGTTCCCCCAGCCCAGCAGTCAGCGTGATCACCATCAGCAGTGACACAGATGAAGATGACATAGGACAAACGCATTCACTGAGAGAGTAAGAATCGATGTTTATTTTCATTAAAGTGTTACTTAAGTGTAGCTGTCTTGGAGTAGCTACTGTATTTAACAAATCTAAATTAGAAAAAGACAAACAGAGCACTTCTAATCAAATTTCACTGAGAAGTTAACTCTGTAGCAGTATATTATTTGAAAGTGAAAAATACTTTCAAAAGTCTGCCTTGTTAATCTGTGTGCATTAGGCATTTGCAACAGGAAACAAATAATTTATTATTCTTTTGTAGCAGATTTGGTCAAAGCAGAGTACATTTATGTCCAGCGTATTTTTTTTGCTTAATACTGTCATACCCTATTTATTCATTGAAGGCTTCTGGCTTTGTATAATCAATGTTATTCTAGCAGTAGCATCTAGTAGATAACATTACATGCATATACGTAAAAAATATTTCTCTAAGAGTATATAAAGGTGTGCATTTGGGTATAAAAGCAGATGCTGAGCGTGGTCCCCCAAAGGAATTTCCTTTCACAAAGCTATCAAAGAAGAATGTATCATTTTAAATGAGGGCTGAAAATGTAATGTTTGTTTGACTTTGTTTTTACTTGTAATGATTCTGAACTGGAGGAACTTGTGTTTTAAATCTATTTTTTTTTTTCAAATATTGCAAGTTGTTGCAGTAAAATCTATCTACTTGTTTTAGTACTGATGCAATAGAAAAATTTATTAATGTAGTAGGTTTCAAAAAGTGTATATTTAGTCTATAATTTCCAGAAGAACTCTGAAAAGATTTAAAAATCTGTAAAAGAAACAAGGAATTGGATGTTGTTTTACATTTAGGGGACATTTTCTAATATTTGACCCTTTTTTATTCCATAATTACATCTAAATCAGTGGCATACAGAAAAACAAATCAGAGGTGGTATGTTTGCTCACTTTCTTTTTGTGTGGTAGGTGTAAAGGTAGCCTTGACTGTGAAGCCTGCCAGAACACCCTGAACATTGACCGCATCTGTTCTCTCAGCAGTCCTGATAGCACTCTGAGTACCAGCTCCTCGGGACAGTCTAGTCCATCTCCTTGCAAGAGATCCAACAGGTACAAAGCTGTGCTCCTCTCAGTAAAAAGGTCTTAGCGTAAAAATAGTTTAAAATAAAAACTGCGGAAGTTTTGTTACGTTGCCATCTGGTGAGGCTAAATGATGTATTTAAAAATTAATTTACTGGCCTCCAGTTGCACAGCACAAACTGTTCTTTTATTGTTCCTAGCAGATCCATCTTGCTACATGGGAAGTTTTCAGAGTACTGAATGAATGATGTTTACACAGAAAATATAAACACGTTGCATGCATCTTCCTTTAGAACAAAAATCTTCTAAGGTTGCAAAATTAAGTAAGCCAAAGTAGGACGTGACAGATTTGAAGTTACGAGAACATCTTTAATTTTTGCACCCTCTTGTTCTCCTGTTGTGTATCTTGTATTGTAATCTTTAATGACATTGATGCCTTTATTCTTCTACAAAACATAAGCTTCACTTACGTCAAAACTGTTCATATGAGCAGCTTTTTAAATGTTTTTATCTTCACTGCTTGATGTTTTAAGTAAGCCTTTATTTTTGCACATGATTCAAAATTCACTTTTAGAAAAACACTCAGTGTAACTCTGAAAATGAATGGCATTTTTGCTACAGTACCCGAGAGCTTGACACTTAACACAGCTGTCTGTGTGATACTCTATAAAACATGGACCCCCTGGTCCTATTTTCAAGCATTTGTCATCTCTGACTCTAAAACAAGAGACTAACTAGAAGCATTTGAACAATTTCCATTCAAATGGTTAAATTTTAGTAAAGATTTAGGTAGTAAGACATGTCTTGTGCTAGGAGGCATCAGGTACTCCTTCTTACTGGTTGATAGTTAAAATTGTCAGTCCTGCTTATGATATTTTTTATATCAAAACATTCAAAAAGACCTGCTTGATTTTACAGTGTTTTCTTTGAATTGCAAGGAACTGACCTGTAATTAAATTCCGCTCTGTAATTCAACTTTATGTCAATAGCAGAGGGGTGCAACAGATTCTGGTTTCAATAGCATTCAACTTATAATAAGTTATGTAATTAGTAACTCGAATCAAAAGTTAAGAATATAGAAATATAATTAATTGCTTAGTAGCTGTCACAGCATCACTATTTGTTACTTAAAAAACTATTCAGAATTGCCTAGCTCTGTTGACTAACACATAAGGTTTTTGTACTGGCCCTCCTAGTGTCAAAGGACTTTTCACAAAAACATAATTTTTTAAAATGGTTTTATTTATATTCTTAGTTTAATCACCATGCAATAGGGACCTGTTACATTAGCTATAAAATCACCCAAAGACTTGACTATATGTTTAGGGGTTAGTGAATTCACTGCTCGTTCTTGCTTGGTTTTAGTTAAGCATGCATTCCATCAATTTGTAATATAAACTGGAGTTTTCATGTTTTTCTTGTTTATAGACATTCTTAATTCTCATACCTATCCTCTCTAACCAGGATCTTTGTTAGCATCTACACTTACTCATCACCCCATACTGTTCTTTTTGCCTCCATTAAGTGAATGATGTCTCTTGCTATCTGTATAATCCATCCCTGGCACAGTCCCAATTAAGGACTAGTTAAATTTCTTCTTTGTTGTTGTTAGTGATGTGTCTGTGATGTACCTTTTGCTTGTGCAATAAATAATACATAAATGAGATTAATATCTTTTCTGGCAATATCAGTTTCCTTTCCCAGGTTGTTTACTACTTGCTGCCTAAAAGGTACTTGGTTCTGGTTCCACTGACTGAACTGTGGTCTCGCTTCTAACAGTTGGTGTTTACCATCTTCTTAGCCCTTTCTTCTCATTGAAGCATGGGGCTTAAATAAATGTTAGCAAAGGCTGTTACTAAGAGTTGATTTCTCCACCTGTTTCCCCTTCCAGCTGCTTTGGTGAAAGCAGTGTCTGAATAAATGAGTTTGCACTACTCGAACAGCATGGATTTCACAGACAACAAATGCCCAAATACCTGCCATCTAAATAGAGGGTTGCGTTCATCTCCTTAATCTAAATCTGTGAAAAAGAATCTGTCAGTCACACACAGGCAGTGCTCTCTGCAGGAGCTTCAGAGAGATAATTTTTTAGCAGATAAGAGCTGGTGTAGCTGCTGGTGATTGATACGTAGATGAGAGGGAGCTGCCTGCCACCATGCAGATTGCTTCCTCAGCACTCTCTATCCCATCCTGACTGTTACAAGCCCCAGGGACAGCTTTTCACAGACTCCGAAATGTGGCTGATTTCTAGAAGGAAATTAGATCAGTATGTTCTCATTTGATAATATAATAACCATTGGGAGACCTTTATGTTTTGATTCGGGAAGAAACAAAATAATCTTCTTCAACCTTTTATTTGACCTAAAAATCTAAATTGCAGGTGGTTTAAAAGTACAAGATTATTTAAAAAATAAATTACAAAGCAGGTGGAAGTTAAGTTACACATGTAAGTCTTTACAATAGAAGTCATCTCCTTTCTCTGAGCCTTGCAATTTATGGGTAGAATGAGTTTGAATACTGAACTGCCAGCTGAATATCTGTGCTTGTATAATTGAAATGCAACAGTTTTATCTACCTTTGAGTAGTTTTACTTCCATAAATTTTATATGGTAGTATAATAAAATGCATCTATATTATGAAAATGTATTTGTTTCAATGCAATACTACTATTTTTTATAGTATGTCAGATGACGAACAGGAGAGTGGATGTGATACAGTGGATGGTTCACCAGCTTCGGACTCTTCAGGACATGACAGCCCATTTGTGGAAAATGGCTTTGTAGCGAATACCAATAAAAATAAGGAAGCAAGAGCATCAGTTAATCCTGAAACCAAATCAGCTGTTTGCACAGTAGTGGTACCACCAATGAGACTTGAAAACAGGTTACATCTTGATGAACAGATGGTGAATACAGGTAAGTTAGTTCAGGTGTGTTTTTCTTTCTATTCCAGTAGATAAGAATAGAAATTTGAGTATTTACTCAATAGCCATATGTATTAAGATTTTGACCTACTCATATATCTGCTAATCTGTAATAAACACTTCTAATTTGTGTTGGTTTTTTGCTTTAATTAGTATATTATTTTATTATGAAACCTTGTCTAACTTTTGTTAGAAGACAATAGTGGCAAGAAAAACATAACATTGTTCATTTATATTTTGGAAGATGCTACGTGCCAGCCACTGAAAAAGGGTCGGTCTGTCCTGGGAAGAATAAACCAGTCTTCTGTTGTAGGAAACCGTCACCAAAAACTGACATCAGCATTCCATCAGCAACACATAAACTTCAGTCAGGTATGTGTACTTACTTGCATCTAAGAAGTATTTTTTTCTATCTTGAGGTTCAAAACATGCTGACTGCTTGCAATTTCAGTTGCTGTCAATGACAACTACAGGTTTTCAACAGCTTGATTACAGAAGTGTTCAAATCTTTAAAAATGGATTTCAACTTACTGGGCAAGTTGTAAATATCTTCCAGTTTTGGTCATTTTCTTAAAGCAGCTGACTTTATTTTTAAAAATTCTAGAATAGCCACACTGGGAAAATAATCAATGTCTACACAAAACCAAAGCATGAGACAAAATGAAAAATACATTAGCATATTTTTTTTCCTTTATCCAAATACTAAGATGATCAAAGTATGCAGCTGAAAACTGCAGCTATATTTCAGTCTCATTCTGTTAGTAGCGTGCATGAAAATGCTTGTTGTTTGCTTATCCAGAGATGAGATGAAGCTTAGCAAACCCAACTGTTTCTTACCTTTGCTGCCAGGTAGTGAAGGTGATGAGGAAAAGGTTGTGGTTGTAGTTCAATCTATTGCTGGAAGATACCCAAAGTTAATTTAAAAGCAACTTCTGTTGTTACCCAACAACACAGTTAATGTGTCTACTGTGGCTGAGAACTGAAGCTGACACATGACATCAAGTTTAAGCCCCTTATAATTAATTAATTAATTTTGAGCTGTAGCTGCATTGAGCTTTTGAATAAATGTCTGGAGGAACATTTAATAAGAGAGCGGTACCTGTTTGTATTAAGTCTTACAGGGTAACTTGAGTATTAAATTGTAGGTTAAATACTAAATGTAAGCGTGCTATATGTAGATAAGAGGATTCACCAATAATGACTTGAATAGTTTAGATTGAAAGAAACATTTGAGTGGATGACACAATCTCCTCTTCTGCATGATTATGCAGAAGGATTGGTTTAATTAATTCTAAGCAAACCTTAATATGATCAGCATAGTATTAATTTTTAATCTTTTCAATGACTGCAGGTCCTCAGCCTCTTGGCAGAAAGTGCAGAACGTTACTTTCATTACAAAAATTTATGCTGATCCTTCTTTGGTAGATGCCCTATGTAGTTTGAAATCTGCATCATTTAATGGAAATAATTGATTTTTAGTCGTTCTCTTTATAACTGTTAATGATTGCCACATCTTCCTGTGATCATAGCCCTAGACTTCTGTTTGCCTAGTTGTCTCAGATATTTTCAATCCGTTTATTATTTTTTCTGCTCTCCTCTAAAATTTCTCTCCTATTTGTCCTCTTTGTGCCTCATTATGGTGCCCAAACTGAATGCAGCACTTCCAATTGATGCCAAGCCAGTGCTGAGTAGAGTGGAATAGCACCTTGCTCATGTGATACATGGTATTTCTGTTAAAACAGCCCAGCATGGCATTTTATCTTTATTATTTTTTTTTTGCAAGAGCATTAAAATAACTTGTGTTCTGTTTACCATCTCTTATTGTCAGATTTCCTGTCTGTGCTACTATCTAAATAGCTAATATTTTTTTTTTGTTTAAGCATTTAATTATTCCTGTCTCTATATTTCTCTTGATTTTAAGTTGACTAGTTTTAGTACATTATTCCATTTTTCAAACTCTCTGTATACTTAGAAATATTAAGTCCTGCCCATTTCTCTGTGTGGACAGGTTCAGCACTTTGGCTCTGGGCCGCAGGAATGGAACGGGAACTACGCTCCTCGGAGGCAGCAGGCTTACATCCCAGCCAGCGTCGCCGGGCACGCTTTCTCCCTTCCCCAAGGAAGTCCAAACCACACTACTGTGCACGCGCATCTCTCGGGGAGTACCCACCTTGGAGCACAGCCTGCAATTCTGCCCTATCCGTCGTCAGCACCCCTTAGTACTGCTGCATCTGTTGCCCACCTCCTTGCCTCACCATGTACCTCAAGACCCTTGTTACAACACCCAACGTACAATATTTCTCACCCTGGTGGTATAGTGCACCAAGTTCCAGTTGGCATAAATCCCCGTCTCTTACCTTCCCCAACCATTCATCAGACTCAATACAAACCAATTTTCCCACCACATTCGTACATTGCAGCATCACCTGCTTACACAGGATTTCCATTGAGTCCAACAAAACTCAGCCAGTATCCATTTATGTGAGAACTCAAACACAGTATATTGAGGAAGCTCAATGATACAGAAGTTTGATTTAAGAAGAAACATGGTATTTATTAAATATTAGCCATGGCACAACAGGAAAATTATTTTTTTGAATCATGTAGACTTGGGTGCAATTTAAACAACTCTGAGCTTTAAAAAAACTCACTTTTAATGTGTTTTGCACATTTGGTATAACTTGTCTTTCTTTGGTCATGTTATCTTCTTATATAGTAACTTTAGACAGGTGACTTATGGGAGCAGAAATCTGGTTTTGCTCCTGCTATTTTTTATAAAATTGCCTTCTAACTAGTGCAAGACACGTCTACATTTGGGAAGCCATTCAGTGTACAGAACTAGAGCAACAGATGCACATATGTCAGCAGTACAGTGTAGAAGTAACTTGCTTGTATGGCGTATCTTGGTGTTTAAATGTTGAGTCACTTATCTAAAAGTTGAGCTGTTGTTCTTCACATTGCATGTGTCTTTTGCATGGGCAAAAAAAAAGCCTAAACATTGCTCTTAAATGTTGTTGTCCTAATAATCTCAGCTGCATTGTAAACTGTTCCCACACATAGTGCCTTAAATATTTGAGGTTGTTAATGTTATTACTTATATATAAATGTTGAGGACTGCAGCACTTAAAAATTCAGATCTGCTGATTTTTTGATAGCATAATGCTCATTTTGGGTTTTGTGTGGTATGATTTTAGTATTGGGTGTGTTTTCCTTATCAAGAAGGCAGCATGTTTTGCTGTAGCCGAATTTTGCTGTCTTTTTTTTCCCCCAGAATGATCTAGCTTCAAGACAAGACTTTAGTAGTGCTTAAGAAAAGTTGATTCAGTAGCTTCTGAGTAGTGACACACAACACAGTGTTTCATACTGGTAAATGGAACTGCAATACAACCTAAGTAGTTGATTTTAAAAGTGTTTGTCTAATTGGATATAATAAAATGTTTAGAGGTGCGGTAGGCATGACTGACTAGCTAATGAAAGAAAAAGCCAAGTGCTCGTTGATCCATGATGTGGTTTCATCTTAGCTTGAGCAAACCATGCAGTATTTAATAACTAGTAGCAGAATATTTACTATTGAAGCTTGAAAAAGATGTGAGTTCTTTGTGTGCAATCTTTCATTTATGCATGGGAGAGATTTTAGTCTTTTTACATTATAGTATTTGTTTTAGCCTGTTGCGGGTGTTTGCTTATTTAATACATTCCGTCAGGGACGTAAATTACATGCTTTTTGCATTGTTTTTTTCCTTAGGAAGTGTGTCTTTTTTTGTTTTGTTCAAATGAAGTTGCTTTTGCAGCACCAAAGACTTAATCATCCATTTCCTATAAAAGGTAGCTACTTTTTCATAGACCTCAAGTATACTGTAGTGTGGAGGTGGGATTTACGGAAGGTATTAAGCTGAGGCTGTGTTTTAGCTTATGGGCAAGTAATAAATTGTATCATTTATCTTGAATGTATCATAGATAAGCTGCTATATAATGATTGCCACTTCAGATAGCTGTGAAATTAGGTGATTAACTAGTTCTTTCTTAGCCTTCTAATTTCTGTACAAGTCTAATTACATGAAATAGAAGCTGGGTTTTGGGTTTGTTTGTTTTCTTTTTCTTTTTTTTTAAAATTCTGTTTTCATGTTTGAAGTGTCGTAACTACTATGCTGTAAATGATGGAAGATGATTGCATATGTTTTTTTGGGGCGTGTTATTTGCATCAGTATTTTATCTTCATTAACTTTGAGCTCATCACTGCATATAAGTGGATGTATTGATGTAACTTAATTTTTTTATGTTTTCATATTGGCATTGTGTAGACACCTAAAGCTGCATCTTGCAGGCTTGACTTAACTTTTTTTTAAAACAAAATCTGGAATACAATCCTTGCAATGTTGACTGGAATAAGAGTGCAAAGCATTTGAGTTTAACTCTGTCAATAAGCTAATAACTGGTAATCTTTTTCTTTACTCCACTAACACAAGCAGTGTTTTATTTAATGAATGTCTGAATGAAATAAATGTGCCTACATTTGATTTATTTTTTAAGTAATAACTAAAATACAACAGTATTAGATCGTAAAAAAATAATAAGAATACCAGCAGTACATTTTTAATCACACTGAAAATTAAGAAACCTAACTTTTCCCAAAAGTTTCAGTGTTTTTAATAATCAACTCTATGCATTTTGTACAAGTGTGTGTATGTAAAGTATACATGAGAAACTAGGAGTATCCTGATGAATTTGAAATCTTAATCAACACATATATAAAGCCTAAATACAAGGAGTCAAGAAAATGCTCAAATTGGAGATCCACCTTACCACTGCAAACCTGTGCTATATGGTCCAGCAGATAGTTTTCTGTTCACTCCCTTGTGTTGGGAAGCAACATTTTTTTGGTGCTTACTCCATTGCAGGCAATGGACACACCAAAAATCACCAATGCAAACGGAGTAAATGAATTTTGTATCGTGATAACAAAAAAATACTGCGTTTTTTTTTCTGGGGCTTTTTTCCGGGGCCATGGGGATCTTCATTGGTCTAATGTATTTACTGTACTTTCTTTTTACTGTGCTTAAGGTTTTAAGCTAACGTGCTTGTTAAATTGACACAATTACCTGTATATCACACCAGTATCCTATAGTACGCGGGAAAAAGTTGCTGTAAATGCGCCCCAAATTAGATCTGCTGCTCGTTCCATGTCTTGTAATTCTAGAAATGTCTGCATTTCAAAGAATGAAATATTTGGGATCCTGCCACAGCTTAAATTCAGTATACCGGGTGACTTTTCCCCATCCTGCACTCGGAGAGAACGGACTCTTGTCATCATCGCAAGTGTCCAGGCCCATCTGCAGAAAAAAAAAAAGCTTTCAGGGTGAGGGCCTTTTCTGTGAAAAAAGTCATCCTCTGAGAAGCATTTATACACATTACCGTTTTAATGCCTTTTTTAAATAAAACACTGCATGACTACAGAATTGCATATTTGCATATTACTCTAATTTGCAAGATTTTATATGAATTTCTTGTGTTCAGTTTTTAACTTTACTTCAGGGTGTTTTATTGGCTTAATATGCTACTGTATTAACTTTTTTTGGTTTTAATTTTAAAATTTTCTGTTTTTACTGCTAATTAACTTGGTTTGTGTTAAGTAAAAGTTAAATCACACTGCAAGCTGTAGGAAGACTTGTTCTAGAAATACCCAGTGATAGAGACTTGATTAATAAGTTTGAACTGTTACTGTTTAACGATTTGTAGACTTGTGGCTTTTTTTTTTTGCTTTGGATTTCTATGCTACACTAGTTGGCCATGTAGCAATTGCACTGTGCAATATTACAATATGAGGACTGGGAAAATTTTTTATGGATGTAATGTCTCTTACAGTTTGCGATAGTATTTCTTTCTAGTTCTCAGTGATTTAAATGTGACCAAGCCTTCTGTACTTTGTCACAAAAAGCGGGTTTTCCAGGTGACTATTTTGGTGAGTGTCAAAATAAGAATTTATGGTGTATTACTGTCGAGATTCACTTTGAATTAAAATATATATTGCAGCAGATGACTCTCGGTTGCTTTAATTTTTTGCTGTGTTACATCAAGGCTGGATTAAGGTAAAAGTGATGAAAATTCTACGGGGAGGGCTCTGGTCTTCAATGCAAGTTCTAAGATGCTCTTTTTTCTGAAACTTTAAATTTTAATGACTTTCAAGGTTTGCTTTTAGGAGGATCTTAAGAATCTGCCTTTAGTGTAGCCAAGCCTTGAAGATTCTTTGTTCTGGTTGTCCCACTTTTACAACCTTAGCAAAAGGTTATCTGGCCCAGATAACAGTGAGTACATGGCTGCTGCTGAAGTTGGTACCAAGTCTGTGGCAACTGCTGCTTGGCCAGCATGAAGGTGCTCCCGCTGCTGCAGATGGCTCCAGGTGGTCGGTGACTCCAGATGGCCAGCCTGGTATGGACCAGACGTCCGTGGAAAGGACATTTGCCAATGTTGTTGCCAGCCAAATGTGCTCATTCTGCCACAGGGTTACAGTTCTACTGAAATGTAGTGGTTTGGAAGCTGTCACAGAGCAGGCTGTTGGGTATGTGTGTTCATGAAGTAGCATGGGTTCTGTGCTTAACATCGCAGCTGAGGTGCTGTCGTAAATTAAAAGACTGAAATGACAGTGCAATATATTTTTGATAGCAAACTATTTCAGAATTGACAGAAAGCTTTACTTTGGTCTTCAATGCAAGTTGGTCAAACTGACTGCAAAGCTTTTCCTGCAGCACTATACCTTGGGCTATGTGAAAACGCATCTCAGTCCAAATTCTGCAGGCACATCTGTTGCCATGAAAGCTGCTTTCTCTTTTGTCCTTTACAGTTAAGGCTCACATATTGTTGAATTTTAACTGTGCATTGGTGTTGGTATCATTACCCATCATTTCCCACAGAAAACAGGGCCACTGTCTTGCTGTATTTTGCACTCTTGATTTTGGAAACACCTAGCAAACCAGGGAAGGCTGCCTGAGCCTTTGAGGGAATACACTGTCTCTGAAGTCCTTTTTGTCCTTGCTTTCTATTAGTGATAATGTCCAACTGTCCCCATGCTCTTTCCTGTCCTGTGGGAGGATAGGACAAGGACAGACAATTACCAGTAAGTAAGCTTCCTCTCAGCTGCCTTTAGGATGACTAATACCATTTTAAAATTTGGTGAGTTTTTCCTGTCACTAAATGCAAAGGACAAATTTATACTGCAGTTGTGATAGCAGATTAATTCAAGGAAAAGCTTTCAGAGTCAGTGGAGCTGTTGCATGCCGCTGATCTGTAGCGGGACAGACTGGTTCAGGATGATGCTGTGTTTTCTCAGTGAATTAGCTTAGATTGTCAACTGGAGAGATGATCGGTCTCTAGGAAGCAACAGAGAAACTACTGTTTGGTTTCACTCACAAAGCAGTGAATTCCTGAGGGTCATGGTAGATTCACATCAATCACTGCAACTCATGAATGCTGTGACTTCAGCTCCTGTAATGAATGGAGGCAGTGGGAGTCAAAGTTTTGGCAGGGTTGTGAAATACTACTGGACCCAGCTTTAAGAACTGTATCTTCCTCACAGGCCTATAATGTGTGGCACGCATGTCCTCCGTGGTGCAGAGCTCTGGGCAACACCAGAGAAATGCTGTAGCCCTTTCTGCCTCTCCCCACACTGAGTGACACAGTGACTGAAATGGTCAGATGGACACCAACAAGATCCTGCTGTGCAGGAAGGCATATTAAATCATGGATAAGGTTTGGTGGTGATCGATGTTCATTACATCTTCCTACCTTTCACCTGTAAGAAGGTGCATTTTACCCCTCAGGAGAGTTGGGTACATGCTCTAAGCAGATTCAGGTAGTTCCAGCTGCCCCTGTCTTGGGGAACAGCACTGACTGTTTTTTGTTAGAACAATGGAGATTCATGCTGAGAGACTGAAATGCACACTTGAATGGATTCCTCTCCCTAAATCCTGGAGTAGGCTGGGGGCATCTACACCCTGCCTTAAGAGGTGCTTGTAGACTGGACTCCATTCAGTGGTTGTATTTGTAGACTGAGATGTTAATAAATTTGGCTTTGTTTTTATGAAAAATGCCAACTGTTCTGCTGCAAAGACAGAGACCCAGGCCTGCCACCTGCCTCATGGAGAAGCTACTGCCTCTGCCAGTAGCCTCTTCTCATCTGTGGATGAGATTCTCATGTATGGGTTCCTTCATAAAGGCAAGCAAGACTTAAAATGATTGTGGTAGGTCTACTGCAAGCAAGGGTCTAGGGTTTTATTCAACATTTCAACCAAGGTCATACAGATGATGTCAATGTATTGCTCTGGGGCAAAAGTTGGAGAATCCATGCAAACATGAGTTTCAATCTGTGTGAATGGTTTATTGCTACGTAGTAAGGTAGAGTAGTACTCTTTCCCAGTTAGAGGCATACTGGTCCCGATGGAGAAGTATTCAATAAAAAAAAATCTCCTTAGCCAACCAGAATAGTTCATCATTGGCATGGCACATCTTGATTCTTTATAAAAAAGATAAAGAATCTCTGGAGGAGGTATCTGTTCCTGAATCTGGGCTACTTTCTAGAGTTAAGGATTCCATAGTTGAGAGGAAACCAAGTTACAAGTACCGGTACTCCCAACTCCCTGTTCCGTGTGTGTAACCACAGAAGGGAACACAAGGGCAACAAGTGTGCTGCAAAAAACCCCAAACTGATATCAAATATACAGGGCATGTGCACACTCTGGGAGAACACGTATGTAGGAAAGTGTATCTCAGCACCAAGTTTGGATGCACAGATACCCCTCAGAGGCTGAAATTACCTTTCTGGAAAATGAAGACAAATAGGCTTGGGAAGGGTAGGTTTAGGAAGTAGTTAACTAGTTACTTGGTAAAACTTCAGTAATTTTTCACTAGCTGTAAAAGATCCTATCCATTCATCATTCTGCAAAATGCACATTTAAAAAATCCTTTGAAATAATAACAATCTGCTAGGAAAAAATATCTTCATATTACATGCAAAATATACACACACACACATATATATATATACTGTGTAGTGGAAAATTAAGAGATTATTATAATGGCTAAGAGCTGGATCTGCAAAAAGCACTGTCAAAATTAACCTGGTGGATCTGTTACAAAGATTGTGTTATGACAAAACCTAGAAAAATATGAAAATTCTGAAATGGGTTTTACACAGGATTCCCTCAAGGTAGCAAAAGGCACCACCAGAGGGCCCTGCACTAAATACGTTGGCCCTAAATGAACCGGAGTGATGAGTAAGCTATCCATTTTACTATCATAATCATACAACTGCCATCTTTTCTCTGTGGATAATCATTAGCAGTCATCATGTGAAAGCTAATTTTGCACAGAGTGGATTAGTGATTTGAGGGAAAAGTGAGTAAAATGGCACAAATGGGACATCTTAGAGGCTGAGTAACTGTACTGGTGACATTCTGAGTGTGCTAAACTAGTCAGATAAATATGTAATTATGGGTCAGCAGGACTTTGGGGATGCTGTGAGTAGCGGGGTAGCAGGATGTAAAGCTGTGGCTATAGCTCGTGCTGGAGCTTGCTCTACCTCGAACCTGACTTTTAAGAATTCTGAGAAAGATGACCCCTTGCTCGATCGCTGGGAGGCTGGCACAGCTTTCCCATGTGTGACACTTTCAGAGTTTGCTCTTGGGGTCCTGGAGCACGTTCTGCCCCAAACCCACCTTCACTTTGCTCCTCCTCCCACCACCACCATCTGTCGCCCACGGACATGATCTGGGAATTAAAAGAACTCCAGGAAGCAGTGCCAGGAAAGAGAATGACTTTAGAATGAAGAATTCACGTTACCTCTGCTGAAAATACTGATAATGGAGAACAGGTTTGGTCTGGCTGTGCCTGAGGCAGCCTCTGGCTCTTGCTGGGGCTCACCTCCTCTGATGGCCATAATACATTCTGTGTGCCACTTGGTCTCCTGGTGTACCTTC
>VZRW01002811.1:0-155807 GCA_013398125.1 Aegotheles bennettii
CAGGGACAGGAGTTGGACTAAATTATTCTGGAAGGTCCTTTACAACTTGGCATGTTCTGTGATTCTGTGAAGAAATTTTTTACACTGAGGATAGTGAAACATCAGCACAGATTGCCCAGAGAGGTGGTAGATGCTCCATCCCTGGAAGCATTGGGTGGGGCTCTGAGAAACCTGATCCAGTTGAAGATATCCCTGTTCATTGCAGGGGGAGTTGGACTAGATAACCTTTTAAGGCCACTCCAATCCCAATGATTCTATGTTTATAGGAAGAAATTCACACTCCTCAGCAAATGCATTCACCACTCCTCTAGAAGGACTGTAGCAGCAATGTGAAAGTGGTGGTAAATACTAATTCATGAAATAAAAAATACTTCAGGAAATTTTGTTAAGCAACAAAGAATTATACTGTAAAGTGGCATTTATAACAACCCAAAAATATATTAAAAACCTAGCTATTTATTACTGACTACAGCTTTATCAGAAAAAGAAGCGAATGTTTTTCTGCTCATTGTCAACAGTTAAACTTTTGATTAAATAACTGGTCTGACTTTTCATGCTTCATGACTTTCATGTCTAAGAACAGAGACAACTTAAAAGATTTGCGTATGTTTCCCAAAATGAGTAACACCTAGGTTGTATCAGGAGCCCCATTAGAGACATTCGCCTTTGCCAAAGCAGTGCTTATTCTCATAGCATGTCAATGCTGCAGAAAACAAAGGTCTGCAGGCTGTTCCAAGGCATGACTAATGCTAATGGTGCTCTACCTCTTGCAGCACTCAACCCCTTGGGTGGTTGTACTTGGGCTGCCCTTCCCACCTTCTTAAAGGCTAACTACAGAAACACAGAAGAGACCTACTTGAGGTGGCCTTCACTTCCTCTAGCTGGTGCACAGCAGTGCTTGCAAGCAGCAGCTGAGAACAGCAGTACCCAAGCTCACTGGGAGCTGTGGCACCTTGGAGCTCCAGGTACATCTGTCCAGCCAAGACACTGACAGAAGCCTACTCCCGCTGCTTGAGCTTCAGCACTGAAAGTAAATTTGGAGCATAGGAATTCCCCCAAAACTCTGGGCAAGCTCACTGCAATCTCAGCTGAAGAGATCTTTTCCATAGTGCAACCTTTCCCCCACAATCTCTCCCACTCCTTTTCAAACTAAACTTCTCACAGGCTTATGCCACTATCTTGCCTTTTAACATGGATCCATGCACATGCCACTTTTCCCTATATTATTCAAATTCACTCCTCCCTAAAGTGAATAGTATGTAGAAACTCCAACAGATATAACAGGGAATAACCTTTAATTTAAGATAGAAAGGTCAGTAAGAAACATCAGACCCACGGTTCTGCTTATTCCCAGTGACTTTGTGTTCACCAGGTCTCTTTAGAGTAGAGCTGGCCAAATGGAAAATACTAATTTGGGCATAATTAAAATATTTTATGGGAATTTATCCATTTTGTCCAAATTCAGAGAAAATTCTATAAAAATGAACATTTTTATAAAGGTAAAATTATTTCCTTTTGACATTCAAGCTCTTAGATAGCATATGATTGTGAGGGAATCACAACCAATTGTACTTTGTCTATATGAAGAGGTCACTCTTTTCCAGGGAGCTCCAAGTCTAACTGGACAAGAAAAATGAATGGGGATATAACGTCCAAACATAGGACTAGATTGTAATACTTTCACTCACATGAAAGAATAATTTTTTATATAAATAATCCCACTGATGTCAGAACTACTGATGAAATAAAGGACCTTACTTGTCCAAAAAAGATGATGATCTGGCTTAACCTAATTAAGCTTAGGAAAGACAAATGTTCCATTCAACCTGTGATTTGAATAAATTTGATGGCTTTACTTGTTTTCTACTTTTAGTTTCAACACGAGCCCTAAAGATTCCAATTCTTATTTACTTTGGCCAACTTCAGCCAAAAGCCTGAGGTTTCATCCCTTCCTAATCTTTCACAAAGTGATGAGGTACAGCTGTTCAGATCTGTTTTCCAGAGTTTTGCTAGTACTCCCTCTATAAAGTCTTTTCTGAATGTGATTGAGCAGAAATAATTAGAATTAAATAACTTCAGGGAAACAAATTATCCTGGATAGCTATGACTCATGATGATCCTACAAAAGGTGCAATAAAAAACCAACCACTTAGTGAGAGAGGGATAGTGAAATTTTGCATTTGCAAGTAGCTTTTCAGAGACTCTGGCATTAAGCAAGTCTCTAATTCATCATAGGTTTAGAGCTTTTCCATAGCTTTTCACAGCCACAGATTTGTATGTTCTGCCTCTGATAGGGTTTTCCAGTCCAAGCCAGTGGCCCTTCTGGAGAATGACTGATCTCTTCCAGCAGCCTTTTCCTCTCACACTTGTATGGATTATATGCTCGTGACAGCACCAGATTTACAGTTCTGGAGACTACGTCTCCCTCTTTATGCACCAGACAGACATCCTGCTCGCCTGGCCCAGAGGCAAGTGAAATCCATAACAGTGATAATCTAGCTCTTTAAAGCATTCTTTATGCTTGCACATAGTAGGAAGAAATACGAGACAGTGGTAAGGACACCATGTCACTATGACAACTCAAACCCTTGGCTCTGCTGGTGAGTTACCAACCAATTTGTAAATGCGTGCTGTTTAGTAAGGACTTCTGTTCACTGGGAAGCAGGTATATACATCATCCATCTATTTCATAAGGGTCAGTCGCTCTAACATGGCAAACAAGCTACTGGAGCTGACATCCATCAAATTCAAACCTGGAACATATAGAGCTTTTCACATCCAAATTGTTTTTTCTCTGTGGCCATGACTTACTACAATCAGCACTCTTTCAGGGTAAGACCCCAGCTTCACTGACATCAGGAGTGAACGGAGCAGAGATTTCACTTTCAGTGCTCAAAATCACAGAATTACCAAACACTCAGGTTTGGTGGGAGCTCCTGAAACAAAATTTCCACAGTTTTTCGCACACCCTCCTGCCCCCAACACTCCAGAAGTGGTTTTTTCCTTCAGCCCTCAGCAATCCAGGTCCTGCCTCTCTGCCTGCCCACGGTTGATTTCCTTTTCTGTCCCTCAGGCACAACACCCAGCTTCTGCCCTTCCTCCCCCCAGGTGCAACAACATCACTGCAGAGCCTGAATTTACAGCAGATTTATTAAGCACGCCTCTGTTCCACTCGAAAATCCTCTTTTAATATTAGCATCTCTCATTAGAGCGCACACGTGGCCAGCTGAGAACCAAAGGAAACAGGGAAATCACTTAGCACTTCCATTAACAGACATTTTAAATTGTTGCTTTAAATATAGACATGAGGAGGAGACTAAGGCATTTTATCTGTACCTAAAGAAATCAGTGGCAAAATTTGCTGGCTCTAATCTATGTAGCACACAGGTCTATTATCTACTGCAAAATGCAAGATAAAACAAAGAGCCCCCAGCAGAAATGCTGTGAAGAAACCGTCCAGCCCAATGCGTCAGGAGAAATCCAGCAATAAAAGGTTTTCCTCACATGAGGGGAAGGACAGAAGTGTAGAAAACAGAGGTTACACTTCCTTTTTTGGGAATGGTTCATTGTGGTTTTTAAAGCACAAAAAATGTGGTGTGTCAGCCACTGGCAGAAGAAAATGGTAAGTGATACTATTTTCAGCTATAGATCTAAACCTTTGTTTAGTTTGGCTTCTTCCCCAGTCAGGTTACTCCTTAAACTCTTGTCCTCAGCAACACTATTCCCTCCTCCTTTACTACTAGACAGCAAGGCACTTAAACCAGAAGACATCCTTGGGTGGGTCATGCATTATGGCTCAGAAACAACAGCTTCTTTAAAAGATACCTGAAGCTCAGGTGGAGTCCCACCTCCTGCATGTGCTTGAGGAATCTCTTCTGACAGCATTAGGCTGCCTGTTTTTATAACACAGAATACTGGGGTTTTCTCAGGAGGGTTGCAGGGTGTTGCCATATTTACTCTAACTGAATTTTGAACGCTGGTTCCATTTACACTACCACTACACATCCCAGAAATCAGCACCTCTGAATTCTTGTATTCACAAGCCTGGCAAGCATATTTTTTTGAAAAATATTACTTCTTGTACCACACACGCAAAATCTGCTGTCCATGGAAATCACAGGCAATTTCAGCCTCAAGGCTAAACAAACCAACCTCTTTTGTAGGAAAATAAAAGGTAAAAACTCAACAAAGGAAATAGTACAGAAAATCACCATTCTCTTGTGCTCTTCCCTGTCACACACACTCTCCTCTGGCTTTAACCATGTGCTTAGATTTTGATGACACCAAAGGGAAGAATTCCTGCTGCTGCTTCTTGCATGTCAGTGCATTAGTAACATCACTGTCTCATCACTGTCTATAATCATGTCTTGCTGATGACACCAGATGCCAGTTTTACACAAACATGCAATTAATATTTTATATACCATGAAACCTGTAGGTTATTTTTTAATGTAATATAGACACACATTCTTTATCAATTATTTTACCTGCCTTTATGGTTGTTTTGGAGCTCTCTATATCTCACGAGCAAAAAAACCCAAACCAGTGCTACAAAGTAGCCCTGTGTGAGTACAGTGAAATTCACAAAAGGACTTTAACATTAAAAATGCTTCTATTACCACATTTAACTCCTGGTGTTTGTCTTTCCTGTGGAGCTCTTCTCCTCTCCAAGCTACAAGCCCTGTTTCAAGCCTGGGCTTTGAAGAGAAGCCTCCAACCCTCTGGGAGTAACCCTAAAATTCTTAGAGTAATGAATACCTGAGGGTAACTACACCTCCACTGTTCCTACAGAAACCTGCTTTGAGAGTTTTAGTGATATTGAAGAAAAAGTTCAGTTCTGCAGAGCAGGTTTAGATCTTCCAGTAACAGACCACCACCTAAAGCAGGGATCCCACTTCCCTGGCCTCATAATCCCATCCAACCTCCAGATCCTGGCATTGAACAAACTTCTGAAGCGATGTAGACCTTCAAATGGCGAGTCCTCTCCTGCTAGTGTAACTCCCTGCAGTGACTCTCTGTAGAAGCAAAGGAAGGTAGCAAGGTAGCCTCTTGGAAGGCACTAAGCCTTTTGACTGGTTTAACATTATCCATAAAGTGCACCCTTGACCCTTTGCAGACTTAATTCTTTTCCTCCAGTCAATGTCTTTGACCCAGGGGCTTTCTCCCCAGCCCAGCCCTGCACTGCAAAGTTAGCTACTTGGAGGTGGGCAGTGCTAGCACAGGAGGGGTTTTATGCTTGTTTTTTCCCACAATGTAATTCTAGGTTTTAATCAGGAAATGCATATTTTCTTCATATAAGGCAGAATAAAACACAACTAATAAAAGGAAGGGTATACCTTTCTTTCATTTTTTTTTTAAATAACCAGTGGACAACAGACTTATTTAAGCAGTTGCTTGCCACCTTCGGTACCTGTGACCCTGTTCTTTGCTCATTCATTTCATCCACTCAGTTCAGTATCTAGATCTCAGTTTGGAGGCTTTGCACATTGACCATTTGCACCAGTCTCTTCTTAATCTGTTGCCTACTCCTTTTCTTTAACTTAAGTTTCTCCTGTGCCATTCTTCTTTCTAGGACTGGTTTTCTCAGCTGTCTCTGCAGCATGCTCTGGTGGCATCTGGGAGACACAATGCCATCTGCCCACAGAGACAAAGACATGAAGGGGCCTCCACTGCTCCATCAACAGATTAAACCTCTGGAGCCTCCTGTCCCCTATGGAACCTCCATGAAGGCACTACATAACTGGCATTCCAGACAAGTCTCATTGGAGTCTGCCTCCCACAGAGCCTGCTGTGAGTCAGCTTTGTGTGGCAAATGCTGGAAACAGGGCAAGGCCTGCATTAACGTAGCCACACAGTGTGTACAGGACTGCAGTTCATATAGGCAACTTGCAACGGCTACATCTGAAAACCTCCCAACTGGTTCTAGTTTGGCAGTATTTTTCAGGCAGAAATAGGATCTCTTTGGGAGGGAAAAGCTGTCAAAAGCATATGTACAGGCTGGGTTCCAATGAATGATAAAAAAAGAGATAGCTTTCACAAGATCACGAATGGTAATTCTCCAAGCTGGAGGTGATCCTGCCTTTAGAACAAGATGTCTCCTGTTGTCTGTGGGAAGGAAGCCATGATGCTGATGGATGTGCATCAAGCTACCATTGAAAAACAGGGTGGGGGGCACTCATAAGCAGTAGGATGAGGAAAAGTATGTCTTGAATATCAGAAAGTATGGAGTGAAAAACATTGTTAATACCACTACCACCACTACGGGCCACAACCTTAATCCACCAAAGTGGGTTGGGCACATCCTTTACATGTCCTTTATCACAAACACATCTTGAATACACTAAGGACTTGGTTGAACTTTCTCAAGTCACTAGACTATGGCTGCATCCACAACGGGGGGAACAGGGAATACATCTGTTGATCAGACAGATCATTACACCTCTGGTGTAGCAGAGGGTTGCATGGGAAAAAGGATGCTAGCCAGAAAGGTAGATGCCAGAGAACTGGTGATATGGAGATGGTGCAATCAGCACTAGGGTGTATAAATAATCCATGACGATCAGCAAGACGTTAGAGTCTGAGAGAAAAAAATCATAATAGTTATTAATAATTGAGGCCATTTTCAAAGTGCTCTGGGGTACTATGTGTATCCCCCCAAGGACTGTGACAAAGTGTTGCAGTGATCCTGTCCTGCACATCTAAGGCAGTGACTAGCCGATAATCTGCAAGAGACCGGTGCTGGCGCCGGGGTTATCAAGTCAGGTCCCAAAGATAAGGCAGACGACTGGCCCTGCAGCAACCTCTCAGAGGCTGCTGCTTGCTCTGGTGTTTGCCTTTCCTCCTGTGTCCTGTTCTTTCCTTCGCCTGGAGCTGCCTCAGCACCCTGGCATGGCTGAAGGGTATCAGGCGGGATATAGTGGGTGCCGCATGCATGTGGGGTGGGCAAGGTACCAGGGAGCATCAGCATTGCTGCCAAGTGTCAGGGGCACCCCATGCAGCCTACAGGGGTGCCTTGATGGCTTCTCGAATGGGCATACGTGGGGCAACAAGCAGGGGGTAACTGGCATGGTGTGATCTAAAGGGGCAGTGTGGCCATGTCCACACACTTTCCATAGCTGTGCTTCTTTGCTTGGCTCAGTTCAGGAAGAGATCCCCATCTCTTCATTCTCTCTGTCAGTCTCCACACTCAGACCAGCTTTCTAAATGCACTTGTTCCATAAACACCCACTGACATGTTGCAGTGGGAAGGGCACAGCCCAGCCTGTCACAGCTAACAGGTAGCATGTTACACAACATAAGGTCTGAAGTCCAGGCTCATTTGAAATCTGCAGGGCAACTCACACCTTTGTATTACACCCAAAGTAAGTTTTCCTCTTTTCTGCTACCCTTTATTCATTTTTCTCAGGTTTTGCTGCTTTATGTTGTACATTTTTTCAGGATATAGACAGTGTTGTTTCACCACAAAAGGCCATTTTGATTTCAAAAGTCAGTTTTCCCTGTATGCCCTAATACCCTCTCACAGCACTGTCCTTATCACAACTGCAACAGCATCTCAGGATCCACTTACAAACAATGTATAGTAACAGATTTAATGGTCTTAACTACCAAAAAGACAAAGGTTTCCCCACCCACCCACCTACCTAGCTTTTTTTACCATTTGTTTCATTTGCTATCCAAATGTCAGTGTTCATTGTCCACAAAATGACTGCTGAACCAATGATTATGGTGTGGCATATTTCACTTGAGTGACAGTGCCTGCACAATGACTTTTCTCCAACACACTCGGCAGTCAGAATTACATATTCTTGGCATGTAGCCTGAATAACAACACACACACTGAGACCTGCCAGCATTGGAAAGTCCCAAAGTCCCAGGAGCTAAGATTAATTGCCATCTATTCTTAAAATTTTCTCACCACTCCACCCAGTTTCTTGGGTCTTCCCACCCACTACAGTCTTAAAACTACCTTTGTGGAGTTTCATAAAACTTCCCGAGACAGTTTCAGATGAGTGTAGAGCACTTAAACTCCCCCTTGAATTGACTGACTTCACATGCCAACAGCACTTTCCTTGACTTTACTGGGTACAGTTTTGCCTCTCTTTATTACCACTCAGTACTCTGTCCAAATTAGTTTGTCTCTGAGGCAGGAGAATAGAAAATATGATGCTTAATAAAAAGAGAGCAGAAAGCACTCTTGTAACCTACTTAACCCTTCTTTTAAACCAGGGTATGAAGGCAAGTCCTGTGAGATGTTGAGCATCATTATCTTCCATTAAGTATAGATGGGAACTTGTACTGAAGACTACAGCCTCGATACTTCTCACTGCTAAGTCCAAGTTTGTACTAGTGGTAGAAAACCACAGAAGGAATAATAATATCACCTATTTCTTAGCACAGATCACCCTTTTTCTCATGTAACATAGCTCCCTGAATAACAAAGAAGTTTCACAATCATGAACCACATCTCCTTTTCACCAAGGACTCTAAGTATGGTGAGAAACAGGGAAAACAACCACACGGAAAATGAGAAAGCCCCTCTTCTGACACTTCCAACTAAAAAGAAAGATGGAAGTATGAAAAACCTTCACATACTTTTTTCACTTTGGCTTTCCACCCACAGTGGTTAGGATCAGCTTTGAAGAACCACCAACGTTTTTGATCAAAGTTTTCTGGATAAGACAACTTGGCCTATTAAAGCAGAATGTTTTTTTTTTAAATGAAAGGTGTGGGTTTTCCTTAAACACATGCCTGTAAAAGCATCTAACTCCTGAAGGCTTGAGTATCCTGGTTTAACCAGTTTTAGTCAGTGAGTCAGTTCTCTGATAGAGCTTGCTAAGAAAAAAGGCAGCTCATTTGCTCTTTCTCTCACAAGTTTCTCTCCACTGTTTCCTAGCTCACCTGTTATTATATTTAGGACTGATTTGAGTTAGGAACTCTAACAGAGGCTTTATATTAATCACCAAAAAGGACTGTTATGCTGCCCATTTCTATTTTAGACCTTTGGCTGCAACCCCAGGCTTTCAGCTCTTAGAGTGAGCAATGCCAGACTTTTGTGATTGTTAGCTTTTTTTTTTCCATAGGTGCCTAAGAAGCACTTGCAAAACATTTCGAGTAGCTGCTCATGCAAAACATATTCCCTACCTACTCTGTGTGTATAATTTCAACTACCTGCTTACAATGTATCTGTACAAAACTTGAGTATCTACACCTGAAAAACACCCTTTCAAAATCAAACAAGCAACCAGACACCATCAGGCTAACCTCCAAGCAGCTTTCCAGCACAGTTTCCACAATGGCTTATGTACGCAAGCAGATGTAGATCGTTATTGTTTTACTATCTGATTGAAATACAATGCTTTTTAAAAGTGACTGCTCACAGGTAAAGAGACATAGACACCTAAACCCTCATTCAGGTCTTGGTTTATAGTAGGTGGTGTTTGAAGCACACTGTCAAAAGTACCAGATCTACTTTCATCCTCCAATCTTAAATTAATGGATTATAATTCACACGTATCTAAAAGGAGTTCCAGTCACAAGATAATATTTCAGCATAAATATTGAAGCAGCTGGATGTTGACTGACATTTCTTTTAAGGCTCAGTGAAACTGGATGTTGACTGACTTATTTCTTTTAAGGTTCAGTCATTAAGGTCAAGTTAAGGAAACAGATTTCTTCTTGCGATCTTCATGAGTGTGACGAAAAACTACCTATGGAGCTTCTCTGTAAAGCAGTAGTAAGAATCATTTACAAAACAATCAGGGCTTGGAAGGCAATCAGGTTGAAACACAGCAGTAAAAAAAAGTCAAAAGCCACCAGTGTAAATTTTAGAAAAAAAACCCCAACACATCAAATATTAGTGAACTGATGAAGTCATGGTACCATACTGACTGAAAATACTGCACACATTTTGGAAGAGGAACTTATTCTGTAGCAAACTGATCATGTATTACTAAAAACTAGCATTTTGTGGTGAGCGCTCCCATTAGCTACCTGCTGGTTGGCATGACAAGTTTGTTTCAACAGCTTCTGATATTTTGGAAGTGTCACCTTTGCTCACTGCAGCAATTTCAGTCACAAGAGGACTATTCGCTCTTCTCTCCTGCCCACTTCAACATTTCAAGGAAGCAACAGCACCTTTTCAATCACAGGCAACCTTTGGTAGGGTTTAAAAACATGGGACACAGGAAGCTTCCAATACACCCCTTCACACACACACTATGTACCAACAGCCAGGAATAGGCAACATACATTTAAACTCATGGTTTGCACTTCCCTAAGACAGAAATTCCCTCGTTGCTGCCTCGCTCCTTCTCAGCTGGTGGAGAGAGCAGTTGAGTCCAGCAGCTCGCCTAGGAGGACAGTGGATGTAGATGCTTCCTCTAAGGCTTCTCGCAAGTAGTGCTCCAAGGATCAGTGGGCATCTCAGGGATTGCTCCAAAGTACCAGCCCATTGCTTATGCTGCAGCACTGCATTGGCAGCATCTCCGCAGCTCTCTGTCATCTTCCCATCTGAGGCAAGATTGTCCAAAGTTATTAAAGAAAAAACTCGCCTAAAAACTCTCACAAATATATTTCCATATTGATTTTTTTATGTAACAGTCTTTAACTAAGCCAATTAACATATCACTTATACAGTGGCATTTTCCTGGAAGAGGTCTCTCTCTGGGGAAGACTTGATCAGGTTTGACTGAGCAGACTTGCTTCTCGGATGAACTCTTCCAAACATCTGGTCCTTCAAAAGCAGGGAAGACTTGCTTGGAGCCAGGGCATTAGGGACTCACATACCACTGACGTGAAAAAATGGACCTCATGGCAGTTCATGCTAAAGAAATGACTATTACATGCACTCATGCAATTCAGTTTAGTCTTTGAAAAATAAAATGGCAAAAATGTTCCTTTTTGCAGCTTTCAGTTTTGTGGCCATTACTGTCCTTTTAATAATCATGTCACAGATGTTTTCAGACCCATAGACAGAGTACATTAACAGTGTCAAGAAGCATGCAACACTAACTTCTCTTGAAATAGTACTATTACTGTAATGAGACATGAGTCCAGGAAACTTGATGACCATTTCTGCAATGGAAGATGGACACAATCTACCTCACAGAAGGATCCAAATCTAAAGCAACTCACTACCCATAACTCTAAGAGTATGTGAGTGAAGAACAAAAGATTTTTGCTCATATTAAATAAAAAATGTTACAATTACAAGCAAAGTCACCTTCTCCCTGTTCAAGTTCTTTGTAAGTAATACAATGTGAAAAGAAACTATGAGACTTTAGAGTGACTTATCCTCTGGCTCTGTTTTTCTCTAATTAATTAAATGGGTGAAAAGTAGGAGCTCAGGGCCCATAGTTCAGCATCAGCACAAGGCGTTTCATAACTGCTCTGTGAGGACAACTCCAAAAGCCAATCACAGGATACTTATTAAAGAGGCCTCTGATGTAGCCCCTTATAGGAAAAACCTGCTGGATGCCCCAAATTACTCTGTTACACCTCATTAAATTATATCAGTTGTTTGTTGCCAGCATATTCTCCATGCACTCCAATGGCTTTGTAACCAAAGCTGCTGGAAACCTGTTTAATTGCTCAATTGGTCTTTTTTAAACTTCTTAGGCAATGGGTGGAATACTGTAATTTGTTAGAAAAAGCACAGAGGGTATATTAACACAAAACAAGAGGAAAAAAACAACAGAAAATTGCAAATGAGAAAATCAGTGCTGTTACAGTGAGGTTTTTACTAGGTTTTCTTTCAGTTATGTTTGCTTTCATGTTCTTGACCAAAGAGCTCTCGGGTAAGGAAACGTTCATAAGCTGCTTCCTGTACAAGTCTCCTCAATTACTTTGCTGCCTCTGCAATTCAAACACTTACAGAATTCTTTCTAAGGGCAGCAGCAGCATTAACAGAGCAACTGGGGTGGTCTTGTTACTTCAAACCTCTTTGAAAATTCACAGCCTGCAATCATCTCACATGCCAGTGTCCACTCTGGCTTGGAGGCAGAGAAAAAAAACAACTTTGGAGAGGCTTATTAAATAAACCCTGTTTTCACAACAGTAAAATCCCTAATAGTTTTGATTCACTGAAGCCATGCTCCCAAACAACTCCTTTTGTTTTCAATCACTTTTATAATGGTCTCAAACTAAAAAGTGAGATCAGAATACCCATCTGTGTGTACACACACCTAAATGACCTCAACAGACTGATTTTTTGTCTGGTCAGTATGGAGTAATCTCTCTATTTTTCATGTTTCGAGAAAATTTATTTGACTGCAAAAATAGATTTTAACCTATTTGCTCCTCCACACTTAACAGCATTTGTTAGCATTTCTATATTACTGTGAAGACATACATCACTTAATCAAAAACACAGATAATAAGGGCCTTGGAGCTGTGTTGTTGCAGTTCCATTCCTAGCCAGATACTCCTGTGTTTATTTCAGTTAAGGCGGAATGTGTGTGTGTGTGTGTGTGTGTGTGGGTAACAACCTCTAGTTCCTCTTCACTGGAAACTCCAAAGATATTTTTTATATGAAAAAGGAAGTTTAGAGCCAGAAGGAAAATTATTTAAAATGGATGGGCACTGAACACAATGCATTCCATTCGGCTTCTGTTCTCGTGCTTACCAGTCTCCAGCTGAAACATTAAACACTTAACCCACAAGATGCAAAGGGATTTTGAAAGACCCCTCTTCAGGGATGGAAATAATTATCTCCCAAGCTTCAGGTTCCAAGTGCTTAGAAGTGGGACTGTACAAGGAACTAATTAAATTAGACATGGCACTGAGAGCATGGTTTCCTGAAAAGGTAAATTTATGGGCTGCAGTGAGTGCATTGCTAAGAAAGAACATGCGCCGCTTGTGCAAAAATAAAAGAGCACGATGCAAAGTGATGGATTTGTGTTCTCAGCCCTCAAAACCACCAGCCTTTGAAACATGCTTGCTGGAGGTATAGAAGAAAAAAGCTAGTACGAGAAATCTTAATATTATGGTGTCAGGTAATTCTGAAGGAATACAGAGGAAACCCCAGGAGACAGCCCTCCCCCAAAGGTTACACAACGCTGCTGGACAACAGGGGATCTAGAAAACCTTGCTCTGCTGGGTTACAGCTAGCTCTTCTGATTCTCTCTTTCCTGCTCTCCAGGGTCCCATCTGGTAGATTAGCACTAATGAGACATCCAGATTGCTGAGAAACCATTGTTACAAAATACAAAAGTACATTTTAAACATAAGGAAAGAAAAGAAAACATATAGCTGCTTTGGAATGGAATGTTTTTTACAATCTCTTTCAATACCAAAGAGCACTCAGTAAAAATTATAATGTAAAAGACCAGCAACAGTTTCTTTCACATCCTTACATGTATATATCTGCATGCAACATACGTGCTTTACTGCAGCACCCATGTAATGAAATAAGAAGTGTAATAATGAGAAATAATAAGTGAATAAATGTAATTCTATTTCACAAAATGGGCCAGATCCCTAGTTGAGACAGCACAGGATCATTTCCACAGGGTTCAATATCAATTCTCTGTCTCTGCCATGTTCTTCAGATTCATTGCTTTTGTTAAGCTTGACAGGCAGAAGGAAAGAAGCTTCCACTTCTCTTATCAGTACAATTAATCACGGTGCTGCTTAAATCAATGAAAGCTAACTAAAAACAGGTCAGGAACTGTTGGCCATAAACTCACTAAAGATCGGTCAGGTCTCCTTAGTAAATATCTAATAGGAAAAAGCAAGGAAGGAAATAGAAATAGGAAAGGGACTCAAGACTCCTGTGGACTTCTATGATAAATTACAGAGGTACATAGCTTAACCAACTTTTCATAGAAAGTGTTCTGACATGTGTGTACTACTAGACTTTTAACGATAAGCCATGCCAAAATGTACAGCATTTAAGTAGAAAGCAATGTCAGATTTGCTTGAAAATTCTGAGAGAAAAAACATTGCAGATTGTTACACATCTATGCAGTCAACTGTAAGTTCATGTGATATTTATGCAAGATTTCTAGTTAAAAATAAAAAAAGAATAAGAGAATGAGCATGTTTGTGCTGGAGACAAAAGTATTACAAATATGAATTTGCATAGAGCTAGAGGTTAGAAGAAAAGAAGTGTCAGCCTCAAACAATTTACTTTCCAGTTAGGTGAAGTCAAATTTAGGCAGAAGTCAATAAATTTCACTTCCATTGAAACAGTATGGGCCACAGCAGTTGTGTAAAATCACAGACTGGGCACACAACCATAACAGATGCAAATAGCAATTTGCTATCAGCTGGATAGTAGCCATGACTTACAGCCCAAAACATGCAAAACAATTTTATCTTCAAGGTTTCACAGAAAGGCATAGTGTAGCAGGAAAAGCAACTAATACGAACAGGGAGCTAATCTTATACAGCCTCGTATATTCTTTCTCAGTGTGGCTCCATTTTTTTCTCTACATTAAAGCTTTGCCACAGTACAAATGGGAACAACACTATTGAAATAAATGGTGTTCATCACAGGAACTCTCTATTTATTCTCTGTACTCTACCAAAAAAGCCCAACATCTGAAGACTAACTGGTGTCTGCCATTCGTCTGTACGCACCTGCTTTCTGACCAGTTTACAGTGAATGATGTTTATACAGTTATTTACCTCATTATCAAAACAGACTTCCAGGATCTCAAGGGTCATCAAAAGTTTGCAGGAAGTGAGTAAGTAAAATTGTTTGACTGAACCAGATTGCCAGCTCTTCAGCCAGTCTAGGTCAAATAGCTGTGGGGTTGTGTGTGGTGTGGTGGTTGTGTCTTCTTTTCATCCATGCTTTGGTGAAAATGTTTTTCTTTGATGGGAAAAACCTACAAACAATGTATTCTGTCCCTATTACCTGTTATGATGTTGAAAAAAAAAAAGTAAATACAGGTATGTACAAAGGACAGGCACTAGATCCTGGACACATAACAAGATTTTGACAAGGTACCACTAATAGCTCATGATGAAACAAAATTATAATTTTGACCTTTTAGCTGAAACAAAAGGCGAAAGGATCTTCAGGGCAGCACAACCACTGACTCCTCTGAAAATGAGAAGCACTGATTATTAACCTAGCCTAAGGGGAAAAAGGCAATTCAAAAATTGCTTGTTCTTGTCACAGTAAATCTTCAATGCTTTTAATGAAAGTTTCTCTCCTTCTTGAAATATTTCTTGCTAAAAAACAGAACTGCACATTAATACAGGGCTTTAGATATCCTTGAAGTCAGGTTTAATTGGGGCAATTCCCTCCAGTGAATCGAAAGATGACATTCGTCTTCACTGCCTGGTTGGAATGCTAAACTGAAAGCAGGGCTGAAATGTCAAGGTAAGATAATGCTAATAATTATTCTGAATGTTACATTCCCCTTGACCTTGGAATTTAAGAGGCTGAGATGAAGGCCTTTTGTCGAAAGTCAGGAAGTCATCTGGAGACTTCATTGACATTTATGATTAATACAATCTGGCAACATTAGGGGAGGAGGTACCAAATATGCTATTAGTTTCCAGCACAAGGGTAATTTCATTTTATATTGTTATGGGATCTACAGATAAAAGAGTACAAAACAACACATCACCTGTAATGTTACTGGTACTGTTTTTAACTAAGAACATGAAAAAGCTTAATACAATAACCATAATATCTATAAAATAAAATTCATGTCACAAAAGAAAATATTCTCCATTTCACACAAGTAATGATTTCTCATAAAACATAGAAAATAGGACACAAAGCCCCCAATCCAATTGCTTCACTATTATGTCTTGTTATCACAGATTTTCCACTTCATCTGCAACTTAACATTAGAATGATAACTCTGTGGGGTGAAAATTTTATATATTAGTGTCCTGAAGTGGCTCATACAGCCTTTATTTGCACCTCACATGTGACAGAAAATGCCTCCCACACTGATGGCAAATGCAAGGCAGGGAAGGGCTTAAATCTTTTATGGTCAATGTCAGAGGAGACAGCTCAGCTCTCATTAAAAAAGTGGAAGGGGACTCCTCCTTTGCTCTGATCATACTCCAAGCAAATGAAATGTTGTAATTGTGGACAAAAGGAATAATGAAGGCAAGTATCTGTTCACATCTTTGCTGGCATCTGCAGAGTTAACCCTTGCCACAAGTTCAGTTTCATAAAGTTTCAAGAAGGAGATAATTTACTGACACTGCAGGCTTGACAAGTTACTCCTTCTAAAACCTCTCATGAAATTTGGCCATTTAAAGTTCATACACATAGCTACATTTGAAGATATACCCCTACTGAAGTTGCTAGCAAAAGAAGGTGTCAGAAGAACAAGCCCTGAAAATGACAAGCAATGGTGAAAGCATGTCTCATTCTCTGTCCTGATTCAATGGTAGGCTTTAACTGTTAGGTTTCAAAATAAAATGAGAGAGGGAAAGCAAGGCAACACAGGTACTCATAGAGAAAATGTAATTTTCGTAAGTTACTTGGGTACTAAAATAGTTGGATGCAGTGGAGGTACTTCACTTTGGAGCCTGCCTACTGGGCATTTAAAACTAACATATTTTCTCCAGGTATGTTTTTAATTGTGGTCCACACAAAGCTTAAATAGGTATTTGAATAATGAACTTCTGCAGCTCATAAAGCCTGTTATAGACTATTGAATAAATGGCAGAACTTTTAAAGATGGTCCAAATAATGATTCCAGTCCCTAGATGGAGTGTTTATAGACTTAAGCTTATTAAATGCTCCATGTGAGTATCCTAAGCCACATCCAAAAAATCCCATTAATAAATTGTATTAAAAGAAGTTAGTAATTATTCCAGAATCCTGATGACTTTTCCATCTGATATATTCTCTCTGTGTTTGTCATCTTTATGAACTTTTGCTAAATGCCTTTCTCCCTCAAAATTTATTATTCAACTAATGAATTTTCTATTAAATGCAAACAAGATGAGACCACAGAAATGGCAAGTGTGCTTCAGTTTGTGAAAGCTGACTGTACAGACATTCCAAAAAGAATAGTAATACATTGTCTAGATAAGACAGGCCAGATTTTTTAAAATAAGAGAAGACATACAGAGTGCTACATGGCTGTTCAGTTTTAATATGCAGTTACTGTTTACACATATGGACATGAAACAGCTATCTGCATATGCCAATACAGCCGTAGACACTAAACCAGCCATCTGTATATTCTATATTCTATTTACATAAGAAAAATAGTAACTGTCCATTTATTCTCCAGGAATATTTGCCTCATTTTCCACACTCTTTTCTAAAAAAAAATCCTGCATATATTCAGCATGTAATTGGATGAGTGTTTTAGCATATACAGGCCAGAGTTTATAATTTTAAATTTGCATTGAAATACCAGTGCTATCAGTATTTCTCAAATGAGGACTGATCACTCCAAGGACAGGCACTTCTACAGCCACAGAGCCACTCAAGAATTAGGCATAAACTGTAGCGCTAAAACGTGCTCCTCTTTCCAGCACTGACAGCCTGAGGGTTTGGAGTACAGAAGGGGCCAACTGCACCTTCACACTTCATTCTCCAGGAAAACGAGTGAGATCACAGGAGGATGAAAGGATGAGATTAACTGGAGCTGCCCAGAATGTGCTGCAAAAGTCATTAAGCATAGAAAAAAAGTTGGCTGGCAAAACACATGAACTCCTGAGTGGAACGGTCCACCTGGCCCAGTCAGTTGGACATGAAAGACTCCTGGACGCTGCTGCCAGACTGTTTTCTAGCCTTTTTCAGTTGGAAAATGGCCAAAGCAAGATGGCTCTGCCTGTAAGATACTAAAAGCCACAGACCTGCATATTTTTTCCCTGTGACAGTTCTTGCAGCAGCAGAGACCACCACCGGGAAGGGAGCATCAATCTCTTCTTCAGCCAGGTAGCATTTGGAACACACTTTTACTTGAGTGCCTCGAGCAGCCAGCATACCACAGCTTGGAAACACTCGGAGTTTCATCCAAGACATTGAGTCAGACATTTGAGTCAATAACCAGTGCACTAACTCTGTTGTTGCCCAGATCAGAAACACTCATCGGAGCTGAGCGGGAAACTGGGCAAGTAAGAAAGTGCAGGTTTAGTGGCAAGAGGTCAGCCAAGGCTTCCCAGCCTGCCTTCCTCAATTCCTGCTGGAAGCAGTAGCTGATGATCCCCGAAATATCAAATTCAAATGTTTTGCAATACTCACACATGGACATCTCATGTGTAAATAGTTGCAATACAGAGAGACAGTATCATGGCTAGAGACTTTTGACAAGCATCCGTAAGTGTTTTTTGACACAAAGTGAACATGAGCTTAATCTCTGGTTCTGTAAGAAATGTTAGTGAAGGCATGTGACTATGACCATTTGCAGGGATCGGAGAGGTAAACAAGAGTATGAGGTTAAGGTCTTCTTATTCGTATGGGGTAAATACATTGGCTGGGACCAATTTTGAGGGGGTGAGGTTATGTGACAGAAGAGGGTGAGGGACACCTCCTCATGAACATGCAATAAAGGCAGGAGTCCCTGGGACAGCCACCCATCTGGGTGACTGCTGCTGCCATCTATGGATGTTATGGGTACATTCAGCCACTGCTGGTTGCAGTAAAAGTAGAAATAAAGATTGAGAACTCCAGGCTTGAATTTACAAAGGTAGATGTTTCAACAACCCCTTAAGTAATTTCTTTACAGGGCTCAAAGCAGGCTCAGGAGGAAGCAGGAGGGGGAACAAAAAGCAGTGGTCCAGCACCTGAGACACAGCAAAAGCCAGGCATCACCTCTTCACAGATGATGATGACTTCTCCACAGCAGTAATATTTTGCCACATGTAAAGAAATAGTTCACAGATTTAGCAGAGTTCCATTGCTTTAGGGACACTCTAGATAAAATGAGAACTATAACAATCTTTGGTACAGTCTATTGAAAATTCAAGCACCAACTTTCCTACAGAAGGTGCCATTCAGAGATTTCGTTCATTGATGAATCTTACTGAGTTTCCAAATAGCACACTGGGCCATAGTGTTGCAAGAAACTAATGTACTTGTTTCTTTAAGGCTAAAAACACCTCATATCCTCATCAAAAAAACACTAAGCAAGTCAGTGAGACACATGGAAGTGGAGCTTGAATTTTCTGTTCACTACCCTGAGCTCTAATAGGTACAGGATATTTCCACAGCCAGGAACACAACCTTTGGGACCCGTGGCTGAATTTCTGCAAATTCAATACTGACACCAGTTTGAAGATGAGTTAGGAGACACTAGTGTTCAAAAGTACCTGCAGCTAGTCAGCCACATCTTGCTTTAACACCTTTGGCTAAAACAGAAAACAGCATTTGTACACTAATGTGAGGACTACAGAAGCAGAAGTTTCTTCAGGGCAACCAGTGCCAGAGCATGCAGTCAAGTAAAAACCCCAAAATATCATTTAGTAGCAGAATACCAATGCCAACAAAGGTGTTAAACTCTACAGAAATGTAGACTGGGGTTTCTGGAGGATGCTGCATGCTTCTTTGAGTTCCCTAAACCATATCTATCCTGGAGGCAAAAGCCTGAAATCATTAAAAATATATGAAAACAAAAACAATGTCTTCCCAAGCACCCACGCCCCCCATGGTGTCCTCATTGCATTTCCTCAGCTGACGAAACCTGAGACTTCACCAGTTCTTCTGGGAACTTCCAAGTTCTCTGCTTATGCTCTGGCATGGGCTACAATGCCCTAGATGTCAACAGGGCTTACCCATGTGGGGCTGACAGGGTTCAGCACTTACGTTTCTTCCTTCTGTTCGTCTAACAAAGAGCACGTACCACATTATTGTCTGTCTGAATTGTAAGAATGGGACAAAACTTCAAAGAGAAAGAGCTTTAGAGCTATAAATGGTCTGTCTACACAACCTTTCTACCCATTCCCTATGAAAAGTGTTCAGGCTCCTCAGACCTTTCAGTAAGGTTTTTACATGAGGAAATAGCTTCTTAGCAACTCCTTTGCCCTGATCTGAAAGACATTTTAAATTCTTTATAGTCCTTCTGCTTTCCAGTAAAAACAAAACAAGCTGTTTAACTTCATTGCAGCCTGACAGTTAATAGCTCCTGTATTGTCTCTTAATCACACTGAGATGTCTGCTGAAGGATGTATCATTCTTTTTACTTCCTGCTAGCTTTTTTCCTTACACAGCCTGCTGTTAAACTAAATTAACTGTATTCATATTGTAACCGTAATTTACAACTTTATAAAGAGACATGACACGGATCTTTAAAATCATAAGTGGTCCACAAAGAAGGTGACTGAAAGAGTTATTTTATGTCTTTCAAAAATATAACTAGGGGAGCATTAGTAGAAAAGGCAGATCAGAGTTTCAAAGCCAAGAGAAGGGGATGCTTCTTCGCACATTGTGTCCAGATGGTCGCTGCATCCTCCTTGAATGCAGAATGGTAAAATCTACATGGTTCAGAAAAATAAATACAATTAATGGAAAATAATTTACACAAAGACTCACTTTGGTTCAGAAAGTCCTTGAATCACAAATCACTGTAGGCTGGTAAAATATCATGAACTATTGCTGCATATGTGACTTTCTTATACACTTTTCTCTCAGCACTTACTAGTGCCTACCCGTCCCATCACCCAGTCCTGTTCCCTGCAGCACTGCATTGCTAGGTCAAGACACAGAGCAAGCTCTAAGTCCACCTCCCACTTCCCATACTCATTTAACTTCACGTCCTCATATTGAAGATATGTGTGGCATAAAATTGACAAGAATGGATACTACACTTGATTTTAGCTAAAAGGCTGAGCAGGGATGTGGAGACAAAACAGCAAGTTAGTGTAAACCATCATGGTGGTTCCTATGGTCTCATTTTGCTGCTATTCCATGCTCTGTCTGTGTCACTGTGGATAAAAGTGAGGAATTTACAACACAAACAAGCCACCACTCTATAGTAGCATCATTACCAGTGTGAGATACGAATGAGTGGAAGAAATACGTGCCTTCATTTTTTTCCCCATGTTAAAAGTGTCTAAGATTGCATTTTATCTTTTGATAATTTCTTTCTTGATTTGCTAAATTTTGTTTCCATCTTAATTACTAATGTATTTTGCTTCTCTTTCTTATTCTTCCTTAGTTCTACATCTCAACACACCCTCTCATTCCCCCAGTGTGTTCCTCTTGATTGTTATAAACACAGCTCTTCCAGAGCTCCTTCAATCTTAAGACTCTCCCCAGATTAAAATATTAATATGCATAAGATTTGTATTGTATCAAACTGATGTCATAACTAAGACGTTTTAATCAGAGAAAAATAAGTCTGTGATATTTGTGGAAGAAAAGAAAAGCGGGCCTTAAACTGCTTGTCCTGTGCTCTATCTATAACATATTGCTGCATCCTTCAAACTGGAACCCACGGAAATATCCTTCTGTTATTTTCAGTCTGAAGGCAAGTTGCCTTCATCCCCTTTCCTTACTGAATGATGGCCAATCCAGCCACTTTAGGTTCCTGAACAAAGTGAAGAGGATCAACCAACACACCACATCCTTTTTGGAAAAATGATTTTAAAAATTTGATGAAATATACACATCCTAAAACCATGGGTCAATACAATAAAATGCAGGAACTCTTTCATCCATATACTCACGAATGTGCCTATATTCTAGGTTGAAACAAATGATCAGCAAAGATGGGATGCAAGAGACCTGAGGTGTCTTTACTACACACCAATGAGGTTGTGAGCCACAGTCAGCTGAACCTGCCACCTCCATACACTAGTAATGCACCTTTTGGAAATGTTATCATTCAGCTCCATGTCCTGTGAAACTTGTGATGCAAAAAAGTCTCAACAATATTAATCCACCTTTTTCGTACCAGACAGTACACGTGACATCAACTTTGTACCAGATTTGCCAAAAAAATATCCCCTTGACATTCCTCTTTTGAGATTATTCTCTACCAGACTGAGTAGGAACAATCTGCAGTTGGTGGTTACCTTTAGATAAATCCTGATAGGTACCAGATATCTCCAGTTACCATGCCATCTTCATTAAATGAGAAAAGATGAACATCCCATTTAAAAGAAAACTAATAACTTTTGAGAAAAAAGGGAAAGGCTTGATGAGATACCATACTGTAAGCTTTTGTTGTGGGCAAATAGAATACTATAGTTCAAAGTAATTATCTCATCAAGTTCCACCTCATTAGGATTGAAACTAGACATCATAATGAACAGTGAACTAATAATTAACCAATGAGAACCTGGTTTTAGTCCAGCTTGCTATCTTTTTTGTAATATATTTGTTGGTTTCAGCTCATCACCCCCAAATTCACCGGACAAGATGACACACCTCTTCATTTTTTATTCATCATAAGCCTATAGGTGAATTAGTAAATTAGATTAAATTTCCTTTCCCAGTGCCAGAGGAACACTGGGAAATTTGCATGAACTCCCTTCCCAGGACACAGCATGTGGAGAAAAGGGAGAAGTAGGAATTGTCAGAGCAAGTTCAGTTTTGCCCCCTGTACCTTCTGCATTTTTGTGGAGGAGGGTAGAATGTATCAACACACCCTCTCATCCAGTCCAAAAAGATAGCATTATGGTGATAAGTGGGCGATCACTTCATAAACTAAAGGTGGCTACAAAATATTTTGGGACATTAAGTACTACCTGCAGCAGGACAACTCTGTTGTAGATGGGAAATGGCAGAGAAGAGATTATGGAGTCATTAGTCATGCTATCACTCAGAGGATTAAAATTTAATGATTTCTTTTCCTTACTCTCCTTCTCCCCACTGTGATTTTTTTTACCCCTGCACCTGTCCTCTAGATATTAGATAACCTGAACATGAAAGAGAAGAACCTTTTTGACAGCAAAGCTGAAATCCTTCTGTTTTGTCATGCATTCAAATGGGAATCAGACTAACTGAATCCTGACCTACTTATCAGACTGAAACTCCTGCTGGGAAGTATCAGTAAAAAGGCCCACTGGGAAGTCATTCAGGCTAGTCATGGTTATTACGGGAAATGTCAAAGAGAGGGTAGCTATCCTAACAAAAACTCATAGTCTTGCTTCTTAACTATTTACCTATACAAAGTATGATAACTTTTTATTGCAGTTTTCCTTTAAAATAAGCTTCCAGGTCAATCTCCAGTGACAATAAGTAAATCTGCTTCACTAATCAGAATAGAGCACATAATGGACAGCTTAATAGAAATTGTGTCTCTCAGAGTGGCCAAGGGTCTTCACTGGCAGTAAACACAAAACGGTTGAAAGTCTGCACAGTAGCCTATCATGTTTACCATACTCTTTAGAATAAGCAAAGTGATCACAGGCTTTGAAAAAAAATATCTTTTGCCCATGTAAGGTGAAGTAAAACAATCTCAATGGGGCTTTCACTAAAAACTTTTTGAAGCAAAAGACAAAAAATCTCACAGCTTCAATCCAGTACAGATGCAAAGGGTAGCAAAGCAGGCAGCTCCACACGTGCTCCTCAGCATGCACATTTCTACCCAGCCTTCTCCCACAGTAGGCACAGGGAAAGAGATTTCAACTTCCCCGCAAAGGTCTTGAGTGTCTGGCCTGTTTCTGCCTTTTTAAAATGAGCCCCAACTGAGAAGTCTCTGTCCTACATTACATTTTTGGCAATTTCTTCAGGGTGAGGCAAGTTGTTTTTCTCTGCAAGCCTCTAATCCCTCCCTGTGCTGACTTAATATGAAGTATAAACACTTCACCAGAGGCCCATGATGAGTTGCATGTGAAGGTCATGCTACCTTCTGCCATCCTTTCCTGTTTTGTTTTTGTTTTCTTTTTTTCCCTCTCCCTACTTTCTTATGAGTCTATATATCTGGGGTCATCTCTGTGGTGGTGCCAAGTATTATTACAAATGTAAACCACTTTAAATGTGTGTCTGCACGCACACCTATGTATTTTCTGAAAACAGAAGAAGAATTAAAACTACACTCTCTTCATTTTAACAAAGAGCCAGATTTGGCCACTTGAACACACCAAGGGATCAAAATCAAAAGAGAAAGGAATAAATGTCTCTCCACATTTGAAACCCAGCCCAAGGGCTGCAATCACTGAGTTAAATTCTCCGGTCTGTGTTATATAGAAGGTCAAACAACATGGCTCAATGGCTCTTGGCCTTAAATACCTGTGAAAAAATACGGCACAGCTTTGCCTTTGGAGTGATAGTAGGACATTTGCTTTATCCCTTGTGTTGGGAACCTGTGCCTGAAATCTGCCAGAGCAACAGATATTTTTATTAGTAATTTCAGATTAAAAATATTAAGCACAGCAGGCAAGAAATTCACAGAATCATTCAGTGTTGTTCTTAAGGCCCTTGTCTATGATCTCATCGTTGCTACTAAAGCTCATGCTGTTTCCATGGCATTTCTGATTAACCAGTGACCCAGCTTCTAAACTGCTTTATTTTTTATTAATATAAATTGAAATGTATTTGTGATTTACACCCTTTTCACCCATTTATGCTAACTAGAGCTTATTTAGAAGTGTCCTTCAATATATTAGCTGAGGGCACTGTACATGCTTCTAAGGCACAATACAGTTTACACATTCTTCGTACAACACAGGTAATGTCCTACACATCCAAACTTCTCTCATCTCATGATACACATCTCACGTGAGAACAAGCTTAGTTGAAAATGTCCCAGTAGCATCTAATTATGTTTATTTTACCTTAAAATTAAAACAGTTATTTTATGTTCTGTTCTCAGGGCTGTGGGATCTAGAAACAAGGGAAGTTTTGATAGAAAATCCAAATCGAGTGTATTTTCTTCCAATAGGGCTCTGGTGGGATGAAACAGCACTGCTGGTTTGTGATTTAGCAAAATGATCTCTTGATTTTAAGCGATTATAAATACATTTACATTTACATAAATACAGTTTACATTTACATTTTACATACATATAAATACATTTACAATAAATACATTACATAAGGATTTAACAGCTTTTAATCTAAGATTTATAATTTTGCACCTAATTTTAAATGTCCTCCTCCACTGCGCTCTCCCCCAGAGGCATGAGAATGCCACATAAAGGTAGAACTAGTCAAATAGCAAGAGAAAATAGCACAATACCATATATAACCCACAAATATAAAATATTTTTGTGCTTGAGGGGAAGGGGGAGAAGTGGAAGTGATGAGACCTGCATGGTGGCCAATATTTAGATTAAAACATTTCTGCCTTTCCTTTGGGTTTTTAGAAGTGGGAAACAATATCCAGAGCAGGTGGGCATGGGCTGTGTTATTTGAGAGAAACTATATAAATGCTATCACTCTTTCAAGAAACATGTTGCAGCACAAAGTAATGGAAGACATTCCAGTAGTATAGTATCATCTTGAAAGAGATGCTCAAACATATTTCTTGCCTGGATCTTGGAAGGCAATATACAAGTGGCTATTAATATATGCACTTTCAGGTCAAAAATCTTTCAAGGACAGGATACACCACTTTGAGCATCTAATAATGGCACCTATGCATGAGCTTTACTTTTTGGTTATATGTATATTGCCTCCTCACAGTTCTTTGTGAAGTAAAGCTGATGATCAGGGTAGACCTTGAAGAGATTTAACACTTCATCTAACAGCATTGTCAGCTCCTGGCATTCAAATATGAGTCAGTCTCTCTAAAATCATAAGATTTCATTAAATGTAAAAGGTAATTAAGTTGTGGTTTTATATTTTTTTGTCAATTCACTTTAAAAGAAAGGAAAGAACTCTTACGTAGACACTTTGGCAGTGTTTCCAAGTATTTCTTGGCAACCACAAGGCAAAGAAATGTGCTTCAAGAAAATGCAAGTTAAGATCCTTATACATTTAGGTGATAGGTACTGGGATTTGGTGAAAAAGATTCTGAAGTCATCCAGGCTTGCAAGGAAGTGTGATACAGTTACAGAATGGAATAACTACAAAACTCAGCTCCTCTAACATCCCTCATCTAGCACAGAATTCAATTTCTTCTTCTCTTATCCTGGCTAAGGAAATGCCCAAACTCATTCCACAGGTTATAGCATTTCTAACTCCACAGAAACACGCACAGTGCTGAGATTCAAGCAAATGGAGATGTTCCTGATTTGCTGTTCAGAAACCTCACTCACTTTGTTAAAACAAATTTTGAAAATATTTCTGGGAATTAGGGATAAAACCACAAGTGCCCAAAACCTCAACCAAACAGAAATGCAGTGGCAATGACACCCAAGCTTCCCTGACCACCATGAAGTATTACAGCCTTTTTATTGAGCAAAATGATCAGAGCTGCAAATGCAGGTATGCTAAAACAGCCACTTAGACTGAACAGAGCAAGTAAAGAGCCTGTCAGCCTTGCAACTGATGAACCCAGATGGCTAAAGGTGAGGACAATACAGTACATTAAAAATGACCACTCAACACCAGGCTAATCCGTGACACCTCTAAACTGCTTAATGAGGATGCCATAGCAGCCTTACCAAATGGAAAGTGCAGCACATCAGTGCACAGAGCACCTTCTTTTTTTAAAAAAATATAAATTTTAAAAATACTTACTGAATTTTCTACAGACCCCTTGCTGAAATACTCAATTTTTTTCTAATTCTATTTAATTTAACCAAGTTTCAGTAGTCTAAAAGACAGGACAAAAAGAAAAATTAACTCCTAACAGACAGGAGCAATTATAGACTACAGCTTTAGGGTTTTTTATTGTGATGGGTTGGTAAGTTACTGTGGACATGATTGACTTAGAGGTCAGCAAACAGGCTGTTCTCAGGCCAATACCGCTTTTTGTTTGTTTGTTTTGTTTTAGAAAACTGCACAGTGCAGGTGGGACTTCCCCACTCACAGCTTTGTTCCATAGTCCACCAACATTAACTGGTTGTGGGTGCAGAATTTTTCAACATCTTTGGCAGACACTGTGCCTGAGAGCAGGATTTACTCGCTAGTCCTCCTGGGCATTGAGGAGGCAGGGTGTGCAAATTAATTTTGAAGACTCTAATAGCATCAGCCTCTCAAGAATAATTTTTTATTTCTCTCTGAACTATTAGGAAAGGGAACTATTAAGGACATAGGGGAGGAAGTAAGGCTACCCTTTCTTCCTCAGGTAATGGAAGGATCTGGATAACGCCAGACTCAGAGCAACAAATCATGGTGTGCTCTGCTCTCTTGAGAAGACTACAACACTGAGTCACTTTTCTTACAACATGCAGTCATATCCTTCAGATGTCAGAAGAACAGGGAATCTCTGGAAGACCAAATATGCCTTAACTAACTCTATTCTAGGTGGACTTCTGGGGAAACATATGACCAGGAGTACAGCCACAGTGTGAAAGAAACCTCAGGAAGGGCTGAATGGATTCCTGCTGGCATCTACCTGAACACCTCCCAAAAGCCTTCACTGCTGAGTCCTTGTGTCCCCACTGCAGTTGTGCCCCATGTATGACAACCACATGTACATGTCACTTGACAGAGACAGGCTCTGCAGTCACTTTAACACGAGAGTCCAGTAAGTGTTTCTGTTAGACATTATTACTTAATGTTCTTCTATTTGTTAATTTGATTTGGCCTTGCTTTCAGAGTGTAAATGAAGAGATTTGGCTGTATAAAGCACAGCTTTTCCGCCAAGCCTCCTCCTGTTCCCCACGCCCCCTTCCTCCTTGTTTTTTGATATTTATAACTACAACACTCATTTACAGTTGCGTAAGTGTAAAGCAGGGTGTCTTTCTGGATTTTCACACATCTGCCCACATGAAATAATCTTATTGTTTAGGTCAAAATGCAGTGAACAGAGATCACTTTTGCAACCTGGTTACTTCAGAATGTCTTACTACAGTACAAAAGGATGCATACCAGTAAAACGTGTTTTCCTGAAAAGGAAACTGTTTTCCCTGCACAGTCCTTGCAAGAGCTTTTTCTCCTCCCTCATTTAGCAAAACTCAATATAAGGTAGGCGTTTTGTCACTGACATTGAAATATTGCATTGAGAATAAAAATAATGTTTGTCAGATAAGGTAGTAAGATATTAAGAACTCTAACCTTCTGCTACTGCATTTCTGCCCAGTATGGCTGCAAAGAACATACAGGCTCTGATTTCTAAGTTGTTTATACATCCTTAACAGAGAAGAAAACAAAGGAAGCAGAAGTAAAAAAAATTTTCTATGGTCACAAAAGCTAGTCATAGAAGCACAGCTGGGTGTCGGATCAGGATCTCTTGGCAGCCAGCCACAAAAGATGCACAACAGAGAAAAAACATTTCCTGTAAGGAAGCATTTGATTTTCAAAGTTGCGTGAAATGTTCACAAGAAAACCATGTAAATGCTCACAGATTGAGGGGGGAGGGGAAGATTCCATTAGTAACTGGAAGCCCTCTCTTGTTTCACCAAAAGATTCGCTCGTCACAAGCATTGCCAGCTAGCCTGAGGTGATTTTCATGTTTTGTATCAAAATCAAGCAAAAATTAAGTCTCTAGCAGTTTCGATGTAAATTTGCTTTGAAGTTCATTTCAATGCGACACCAGTCAAACTCCACAGGTAATGAAGATTCTAGTTCATACAGAAGGAAGGCAATATTTTCCTGAGTCTGTGAAAAAGGAAAGGACTGCTGTTTCTGAAGTGCTAGCGACTACAGTGCTGCTGTAGATACATGCTCACCCTGCACATAGCTGTGAGGGCTGACAACTTTACAACCGCACCTCATCTCCCACCCTACGGTTGCTCCCCAGCCTGCAACAGCACACACCCAGCCCAGCCAGTTTAAGCCACCAACAGAGTAGTGTGAGACAATCTGATGAATCTGCACTGAAACAGATGAAGGAGTGCTCACACAATCCACCACCATCATGCAGTCCTTAAACTGCACTAGTTACATTTGGCAGCGCTGTGTGCTCACAGATCTCTCTCCCAATACACAGCCTAGCTGGAGGTGTCCTTCAGGTGATGGTACTAAAATTTGCATCCTCGGGTGTCTGCATAACAACAGAAACAGTGATCTCTTTTGATTGTGGATGAGCTGTGTGTGGGTGTAAGGACAAAAGCCACTCTGCTTTTCCTCTGGATTGCTATTTCACCAGGGGGAGGGTGAAAATTTTACTGTGTTATTACCATGTAATTGTTTGCTTTTACAGGTACACGCCTGCTGCATAAGTATTTACTATTAAAGTGTTTAGGAGCACATTCTCCTTGTGCTGTACCTGGGCAGAACAGCATGACAGTCACAATCCCAAAGCATTCACAATCAGAGTGTAAAATGTTGGGGCAGTATGGCCAGGAAAGGGAGTAAAATAAAACAACGTCAGCCAGCACATTAGCCATACACAAAGTCTTTTAAGAGGCAATGTGGAAAGGAAGGGTCTTATGAATAGACGCCAAGAGCCAAAAGAAGCTGCTTTGCAGAGCTTCACAGGACACTCCTTTCAAGAATGAAAAATGTTTAAAAATGGAATGAGTGCTCGGAGGAGGCCAGGAGTGTGTATTATTAGAGGTGGAAGCTAACTCTTCAATACTGAGGAGGTGATGATTGGTAGGGAGAAGACAGGCCATGATAAACCTTGAAGTAAAAACAAGTAGCTTAAGTTTCTAAAGTAAAGCAATGGGAAAGCACAAAGAACAGACAGCATGGTTAAATTTAAGCATTGGGAAAGTTATCTTAGCAGGAGCACTGGGGATGGGCAGGGTACATCTGTCAGATTTATGACAGGATGAGTACAGTGATTGATCCGTAAGATAACAAGAGCTGAAGTTATAACAGCAAAGTTGTAGTTGTCTGGGTAGAGAGAAAAGGATGTATTACATAGATGGCATGCAGAATGAACTTGTGAGACTGGGTCATAAATGGAAGGGGTTGTCAAAAAGAGTGAGGCTAAAAGAGGAGGAGGTAACTCAGATTCACATCTTTCCTAATGAGAAAGGTGCATGGTATCATGTAAAAATGGCAACATGTCTTGGTTGTGCAGGAGTTGCAGTACCCAGCCACTGGAACACAAAAGGGTCAGTGACAAAGCTCTGTAGCTCTCTATCTATCCCAGCACACCTTTCCTGATACAGAAATACCAATACACAGCACAGTGTCCTGTAGCATGAATGCTGCAATAAAGGCAAAGTTGCATCTCTGATCAACTCACTACTGCCCCTTCCCATGCCAGTCTTCTTTACACACAACCAACAGACACGCTGGTAAACTCAGAGTGCTCCTCAAAGTTTCTTCCACTTCCTGGGTACTAGTGCTACAGCAGCATCAGTCAGAAACAGGACTGTCATAACCCTGTTCATGTCAGACTTTTAACAACATCGTTCTGTCACAGGTTTCACACTGGCTTACTTCATTTGTGCTGATGCCCTTGTCTTCCCACACCTTATCTCCCACAGTGGTGGGTTAACAGTGGGCAGCAGCCAGGCTATCCACCGAGAGGGGAAACACAGGTCCTGCCATGTCTGGTTGCCTTCACAGACATCCTTGGTTCTGGATGTGTTATTGCCAGCTCCAATGTACGTGCTCCAGCCAAGCAGCTCTATGTCTGGGGAGATAGCTTGTAGGCCCCTGCAGGCACCACGTATCTCGGGAGTTCATTAGTGCTGTGATTAATCAGGATGCTATGCATATGGTAGTCAGTCATATCAATATTAAGCTGAATTCCAGGGACTTGCTTTAAGAAACAAGGCTTAGAGCAATTTCTCCTCCTCTGCTCCACTGCTGTTCCTGTCTTTCAAAGCTCAAGCCCCATGCTTACTTCAGCATGATCCCAGCTAGAGAAAACAGAAAAGGGAAAACAACAACTTCAATGACTAAATAGTTTGGATGCAAAATAAAGAGGTTGCATAAGATTTTACTTACCTCTTGGTTAAGAAAAAAAAAGAAAAAGGATTGGGGAAAAAAAAGGTTTGAAAATGGAAAGTTTTTACCTCTTAGAAGAGTTCTCTCTTGATAAACCTGAATTCACACTACTCTTGGATAGAGCACAGGCATACCTGAGTTATCAGCAACTTGGCTCATGTTTTACCAGCAGCCAGAACCCCATTCCCTCAGGTTTGCTGCTACCTCCTGCAGCAAAATGGCACCAGAAGACACCTGATTATGCCCAAACTCCAACTTCTGCTGTGAGAATGAGGAATGAAGTACAGTGCCAAAGGCATTGTGCTTGTGTAGGACAAGAGATCTTCCTTTTGATTGCCTTGTATTTTTGCTGGGGTGTGAAACAGAAATCTGCCCATGCCTGTTCTGCTTCCTGCTGTTAGGGGGCTGTTCAATAATTCAGTTATCTCTCCCCAAAGGAAGCACCGCTGGTCTGCTGCTTGCTCAAGCCAGTTACTGCTGCTCAGCAATGAAGTCTGAAGTGCCACAGACTTCCATGGGCCTCTTTGGCACCAGCTCTTTTGTATTCCAGTGGCCAGCAGCAGCTACTTAACTCTTAGACAGCCAAAGCTCATTATCATTTTCATATAATTAAACAGTGCTGCTCGTTCTCCTCATTAGATTATCACAGCAAATTGATGGTTATTTGAAGGAACTGCCATAATAGGAGACAAATACTGGCAACAGATAAAACAAAAGGATGCACACAAAGCTCTTTAATTAAACTCCGTGAAGGGATATGAATTCTAGCAGAGATTTTAGTTACCCTGCTGAGCCTCTTTCTGATTAGCTACAATGCATCTGCTGGCTTTCCTAGTATCCATCTGTACTGCTAAAGAGAAATTTATTCTGGCTACAGAAGATGACCTGAAAGACTTAAGTTGTGGATAGTCTGTTAGTTTATGTATGTTTACAAAGTGGTTCTGTGTTCTTGATGTGCTGACACGAAGAACCATCCTCTTTACATATAACAATGTGCTTAATATGCGCACACACACGTGTGTATATATGCACACACAAATAATGATCAGAGGCTAACATGAAAGCCAGAAGAGGTTGGGAAATGGTGAGGGAAAGGATTCTTTCTCCAACTTGCTAAAACTCTTTAACACCACAATTGCTTTTTCTTTTGGCATTCATTATCTGTTCACTCCAGCCCTCTCCTTCCTTTCAGCAGCCAGGTGCAGAAGCTAGAGTGAAGGCTAATGGATGGGACAAGAAAGAAATGTTACAGGATATATACTGTAAGGCATATTAATCATAAGTTAGGCTGTTACTTTGAAGTTCGCTTTTCTTAAAAAAAAAAGAAGAGAGAAAGAATAAGAATTGAAAACAGATCTGTCATGGAACATTTGTAAGAGGCAGTGCCACAAAACCCTTTGGGGCTTTCCATTCAGGTCATAAGGGATCTGGTTAAAATCGCATCAGTCCTTAATCCATAGGTAATTGACAGCACAGCTCTCAGTGTGGTATACTGCCACAGTGCTCATTACTACTGCAGACCTTTAAATCAGTGTATTTTCAGTCACGCGCCCCCTGTTGGCTCTACACAGCCTATTGAGACAATACACAATTTGCATGTTTATCATAATTAATTACCTGCTGACATACTAAAAGCTGTTACCACCTAGCATCCAATTCAGAGGAATGTACTTGATGGAACGAGGCCAGGCTATATGATGCACACATAGAGCCTTTAAATACTCACAAGAAACAGTTGTTCCCTATGCTAAATATGGTGCAGGTTTTTTTAATCTCAGAGCCCCAGGAACTTGAGTGGATGAAAGACCCCTTCCTCATTCCTGGTGGAGCTCTGAAAATATCCCAAGTTCTGCCTAATTTATACAAGTCAGTCCTCAGGGTCCTCCTCAGTTGCCAATGTCCTACTGTGAAGGCTCCATTAAATCTTTTATTTATTTGTCCATAGAGGCCACTGAAGAATGTCACAAGGTATTTCCTCTTCCAAAGTACATTAAGCTAAACTTGAATGAGGCCCTAGCATTACTCTGGAGAAGGGTGTGCACTCATATTTTGCCAGACTACTGACAATCTGCAGGGAGTAAATATTCCCAGGCCTGATTTCTGACCACCTTACATGCAAGTAGCTGCAGATTTGTTACACTCATGACTTGGCAGTATTTTACATTCATGCTTTGTAATGTCAGATGTAAATGGACGTGAAGTTCAAAACACTGGGGAAAAAAATATCATACTGATTGTCTCTGCATATATCTCAGTCTCTACCGTCTCACTGAGCAAGCTTTTTTTAAAAAATTGTAATGGAATAGTAATTAAAAATGAAGAGTTCCAGCACAGTGCTGGCAGTGAAACTTCATTTTAGCTTTAAACATTAGGTTTACTGGTAACTTGGACAACTGTCCACCTACAAAAACTCTCTTTAGCTCCATCATCATCCCCAAGGACATCTGTCTTGAACTGTGTCCAAAAAAACCTGGTGAACAAGAGATTCTGGCCAGTAACAAGCACCAACAGAAAGGATCAGTATTTTCCCTTTATGAAAATACAACCCAAGAAGATCTCTATTTTTTAATAATCACATGCAATTCTTATTACAAAACTAAAGTTGGTTTGGCATTTATAGAATCATAGAATGCTTTGGGTTGGAATGGACCTTTAAAGGTCCAACTACCCCTGCAATGAACAGAGACATCTTCAACTGGATCAGGTTGCTCAGAGCCTTGTCTGACTTGACCTTGAATGCCTCCAGGGATGGGGCATCTACCACCTCTCTGTTCTGGTGTTTCACTACTCTCAGTGTAAAAAATTTCTTCCTAATATCTAGTCTAAATCTATCCTTTTGTAGTTTAAAACAATTACCCCTTGTCCTATTGTTACAGGCCCTGCTAAAAAGTTTGACCCCATCTTTCTTATTAGGCCCCTTTAAGTATTGAAAGGCTGCAATAAGGGGAACCACCCCAACTGCCTCAGTCTTTCTTCATAGGAGAGGTGCTCCATCCCTCTGATCATTTTTGTGACCCTCCTCTGGACATGCTCCAACAGGTCCATGTCTTTCTTTTGCTGAGGACTCCAGAGCTGGACCCAGCACTGCAGGTGGAGTCTCACAAGAGCAGAGTAGAGGGGGCGAATCACCTCCCTTAACCTGCTGGCCACTCTTCTTTTGATGCAGCCCAGGATAAGGTTGGTTTTCTGGGCTGCAAGTGCACGTTGCTGGCTCATGTCCAGCTTTTCATCCACCGGAACCCCCAAGTCCTTCTTGGCAGGACTGCTCTCAATCCCTTCATCCCCCAGCCTGTATTGATACTGGGGGTTGCCCCGGCCCAGGACTTTGCACTTGGCCTTGTTGAACTTCATGAAGTTCACACGGGCCCACTTCTTGAGCTTGCCCAGGTCCCTCTGGATGGCATCCTGTCCCTCAGGCATGTCAACCACACCACTCAGCTTGGTGTTATCTGCAAACTTGCTGATGGTGCACTATTGACTCTGAGTAGAAAATGCAGTCCCCTTGGCTGTAAAATTGAGTAATGCTCTGCTAATTCAAAAATCAGCAACTCATTTCAGGTATTCTGCACAGCCAACAATTCCAGCTCATCCCAAATGCCCTAAGTGCATACAAGGTATGCTTTTAAAGCTTGACTCCCTTGCAGTTTATGTCTCCAAATTCTTATCCTTTAAGTTACTTAATTCTTGACACTCCTGCCTCACTAAGTATAAAAGTTCAATGTCTGAAGGAGGGATTCAGGCACTATTACTGTAAATACCTGGAAGTCAGTGGTTACTTGTATTTATTTAAAAGTGTTACTCTGTAGCATCCAAAGTCTGTTGGCATAGATCAGCACTGCATTCTGCAAAATGCTGTTAAAGCAAGCAGAAAGAAAGTTTCAGTTGCTGACAGCTAATTCTTATAAACTTGGAAAGTGATAAGCTAATTGGCACATCTCCAGGTCACAGCAACCTTCTATGACAGCATGAACTATAAGCATAATTTTCTCACATCAAACAGCTGAGGAAAATGAATCTGCTTCTGTATCTATTCTCAGCTTTATGAAACCATCGTATAGAAATAAGCCCACAAACATGCTTGTAATGCAGAGCAACTGAAGTACTTGAGAAAAGCATCTGATGACTTATGCATAATGTAAGTAATACACTTCCCATTATAAGCTTTAAAAATCAAGCCATACTGCTGAAACAGATAATGATGCAGATGATGGACATGACCAGTGGCCTGGTCCTTCCACTTGGACAAATGTCTTACTGCTGTTGAGTATTACAAAATCCCATAAGCTGTAAAGGACATGAATTGTCCCTGGGATCTAAGATCCTGTGTGATGCTGTTAACGAGGTAAATATATTAGGTTTTGCAAACTCTGAAAAGTGGGATTGCAATGTATTGCCCGAGAGTATCCTTCAGGAGGTTTGAGTGTTGCACTGCAGGGGTCTGAAGAAAGGGTTGACCCTGTCATCCTGTTAGGTTACGTATCTTTCCAAGAGCAAAAGGAAGGGCAATATGAGTCCAGAAATTATAAGATATGGTTACTTTCTTTCAGCTACAGCATATCAGGTCTGAGTACTTCAGCTAGGTGAAAGACTGACTGAAAAAGTACTTTTGGGAGTCTTGTTCAGTAAATTGTCTGTCCATGTCTTTCTGAAGAAGAGTCCCTAGTACTTCTTAAAAGTTGGCATGGAAGTCCTCAGGTACATTGATACATTCAGTATATACAGCTACAAGAGCTATGGAAGGCTTTTTTCTATAGAAATTTGAGCACCTGAGGCATCAACTGCTTTCTAGTTTGGAAACTAAGCAGACACTTTTGTCTCTGTTTACTCCTAAGGGAAAGTAATGTGACCATCATAAGGCTGTGAGTTACATCACTCTTGAAAAATATTGCTTTGAATTAATGGAAAAGTGAGTAGGAAAATTCTTCCTTATGGAAATCCAGTTCTCAGCTGATTAATTATATGTTGATATTCATTCTCTCTAAGTAAACAAAGCAATAATCTCTTCTTATGAGCCAAGTGAATGAACATTCATGGAACAAAAATTATTCTCTTACATAATTGTTTTTCCCGTACCTCCAAGCCCTTATAAAAAAAAAGCCAGAAAACCTACCTTAGAAAAAAATCTGGCTGCAGTGCCTTTTAAATTAAAACAAAAGGAGTGTTAAACTAATAGGGAGGGAAGAATTTAGTCTTTCATAAAAAAAAAAAAATATATACAAGATTTTGAACATGCCTTAGAAAGAACCCTGAACTATAATGCATATTTGCAAAGTAAAAATTATGAAAATATGCCTTAACTGTCTGGTGGGTAAAAGAAACATGAAATCAACAGATGTATTAGAAAATATGGATAAATTAATATTTTTTAAAAAATAACTTTGCATGCAGTTCTGGTGCTGCCTTCATACTCCACGAATGTAGACAACCCTTGAGTCAGATAAATCCAACTTCAAAATAAGAGGGAAGCAGGTCCTTAAATCACTTTGCTACATTGGAATTACATGAACCTACTCAGTCCTGCCTTCAAGATCATCTCATTCTAGCACCCATCTCCATCAGCAACTGCTGTCTATAGTTTCAAACTAAGTGCAGACATTGACAAGTCACTAAAACTCATCCAACTGTATTTTAAATAGATGCCAAACAACTATCACAACAATGAAGTCTGTCAGTGATATTTCATCGACTGCAATATAAAAGTCAGTAACGGTCCCAGGTACTGGTAAAGTGCCACTCCTAGCAGGCACAACTGAAGAGAGAATTCACACTGCACAAGATGCACAACAACAGAGACAAGTGTTCCTCCTCCTAAGAGAAACTGGGGAGGTATTGTCCTACCAAAACTTAGAAGATTAAATGGCATGGTTCTGCTCCAATTCTACAACATGTTAATGAGGGACACTACACAGTGGAAGCTGTCTGTGTAATTCAGGAACAGCACAAGGCTTTTTATTTCCTGTACGTGGCCTGATCAACAGGCAGTGGTGTAATGTACATCAGGAAGAATTTTTCTTTTTCTTTTTTATTAGGAATATGAGTAATTTAGGAGTTTGCCAAAACTCTATGATCACTGATATTCTGTGAAGAACTGGTTCAGCCTTATGCATTAACAATGCCAAAGACAGTCGAAGCAAAGATCACCAGCTCACTGGCACTGTTGTGCTCTTCTGTCATACCGAGTCAGCCTGCAGGCTCCTATGCTAAGACTAAGACACATTGAGGTTTTAAAATGGAAATAAAAAGAATCATCTTTATTGCACAAAAAAATCCATATGTCACTCTGCAGCTTATCTTCAGCCCTACCCTAGGTTCCAACTCCTGAGGAGTTGACAAGTCCCTGGAAAGCCTTCACAGCCCAGCTTCACCCAGTCCCACACCAGCCTCAGACATTTGCAGACTTCCAGCTCACTAGTTCCACACCCACACGACACCAGGTCACCTACAACACACATGCACCGTGTCAGGCACAGGTACAGAACCGTGTTTCTGTAGGATTTGCTCAATGATAGAAAGTTTATAGCAGCATTAGGCTTTTAGTCTGGCTGTGGAAGGAAAAATGATACCTCATCTGGCATAAAGCCTACTGGTAGAAAGTTAACTCCTCGACATATTTTGAGCTAGCAGAGTGAGTAAGTTTACACAACCTCAGTGCTTTGTGTTTTTACTGTACCATCAAAACATGGTTAGAGAGTACACAAGTCTTATCATTACTGACTCCTTATCTTGAAAATCTTCTACATGTATTTGATCCAAGTTCTTTAAGCACCCACTCAGTGTGTGCAATCCTGACCTCCCAGGACTGGTGATATTTACACACCACAGTAACAATGGAGTCATTTGTCTTGCAAGCAGGCCTGGGCACAGGGAGACAGCTCTCCCCCTGGCTGGCCCCAGCTGGGGCATTTGTTTCAAGAAATCAAAATGACTGAATTTCAGAGCAACAATATCACTTTTTAAATCTTATTTTCCTCTTCCTAAACTCATGCGATCTTTCTCAAGCCACTGACTAGAGAATGAAGAGGAGAAAGACAAAAGTATACCAGAATACATATGCAAGCAGTGTGTATACTCTTAAATGACTGCAAGCTAATCCATGGGAAGGACTTAAAAAAATGTATTGTCAGAAATAGCAGGATGCCCATAACACCCCACTATGGATACCAACAATAAACTGCTTTTCTTCCTGTTTCACACTTTAAATGCCTAGTCACTTGCTTTCTACATACTGTGTGAGCAGTGGACAGAAGGCCAAGCAAAGACCATTCCTATTCTCACACATTTCTATTATGCTCTCACTAAGTGTAATTGTTTTCCTAAATTGTTCCCAGACATTTAATATCAATCAGGTGCAAGTACAGTGTTTCCTCCCTTACACTAATTGGTTTTATAAAGATGCCTTCATCAAGTGCATGATAGAAACTTTTGGAATGTTGTACCCCTCGAAATGTCTTGCTGAGTTTTTGCTAACATTTGGAAACAAATCTCATGAGAGTCTTTAATGGAAGTTAACATTTTTTTGCATGTGTCATACTGCAACTCTTCAGAAGTTTATAACAAAGTCTTAGAGCTTGAAGCCCTTTTCTAGATATCTGCTTTATGTTTGCTGACATTGCTGACTGCCCAGAAATTGGCTGGCTCTGACCAGATCTCAGCACAAAGGCAAACTGGAGTGACGCAGAACTTACTTACTTTTTTCCTCCTTTGTACTTCCTTAACAAATAGAATTTTAGCAGCATGTGCATAAGGAAAGTAATGCAACAAAAGAAAAGAATCCCCAAAACCGCAACCAACCAAACCCACCCACTCACATGCCAGTTTGTTTTTAAAGTGATTTCTACAGCGAATGAAAGGGACAGATTGGGAGTCCTGAAACATGAAATCTCTTCTACCCACATAAACAGCACCTCCTTGGAGGCAACCAGCACATTGTGTTTGCATTTAAAAAAAAAAAGTAAAATCATATTATGTACGTACCTCTAGAGATCAAAAGGAGAATTACTAGACTAAGGGAAAGGACAGGTTGACAGTAGCTTTGTATGGCCTTTATCATCTACTAATCCTGCGGTGATCAGAAAAATTACTCAACTACTGTGAAACTTCAGCAACATCCTGCCTGCCCTGTGGGCCCTGACCTCAGCTCTGCAGCTCCTGAGCATACCTCACCTCTGAAGCTGTGACAAGGTCTTCAGACAACAGCTTCATGGCTCTGCTGTACAGTGCTTGCACAATAGTTCTTTTTTCAGGCACATATTTGTGTGGCCACAGGATGCTACTGCAACTCTGTAATTGGAATGAAGTGGTACAGTAAGGACCTTTCCAAAGCTGTACCAGCGAGAAGCAGCTCAGTCTGTAAGACTCATGCAATCCTTGTCTTTGGCCCAAAGTGTGGCTCTCTGGCAGCTCAAGCCAATGTTAACCAGATCTTTCCTTGCAATGACACTCATGCAACAGCACAGCAAGCAAGTTCAGCAACATGAGCCAGCTTAAAATGAACCCCGTCAAAAAAATGTTTCAGTCAGATGAGCTATCACAGTCAGTCTCACAGCATTACTGATGGGGCAAGCAAGAGCTGTCAATAGAAGGAAGTAGGACAGAAAGGCAGCAGCCTCAGTTTAAATCTGTTTGGACTGCTACAGCCGCTCCCCGAGGCTGCCAAATTGATTCTGGTTTCTGGGAAATTAGCTTCAGCCTATAGAAACTAGTGTGACTCCAAATCTGGTTTTGTAAGAGGACTGTTTGAGCTGCAGCTATTGTATTTTGAAATGAAAATGTTTAATCTGCTACGAACTGAGGGGAAACATAAGATTTTTTTTTATTTTTTTTTTAAAAAGAGAAAAGTGAGCAAAATCCTATAATTGGCCTTTTCATGGATATAACACTTAATAGGTAGCTTACTTTAAAATCATACTTCATGACAGAATATGGTTGCTTATTTAAAATTCTCACTTTGCTTAGGTCTTTGCATTATTTAAAACTTGTCCCATATTGACAATTACAAGGTATGGAAAGAACCATCTATACCATTCCTTCTCCATAAGGGCAAAGCATTTGCTTTTTAGCTAACTCTGAAGTGCTTAAGAGGAGAAAAGTGTTATGCTTGTCTTCGGCCATCACACCAGCTTGCTTTTACTGCCTGAAACATGAATAGCATGTCTAGATAACTGAACTCTGACAATTGGAAAATCAGACTAGTTGGTATACTGTCATTTTTTCTTAAGCAAGGAGACCTTGTCAATTCCACCTGTCAAGTGAGTTTGGGCCAGATTGTTAAATATTTCAAAAAAACATAATAAAACATGTGTCAGACTTTAATTTATTTTCCTTGTCCCAAGCACACTATTAGAGATCACAGCACAAGACTGTCCGCAGGACTAGACTTTATTACTGAAACTATTCCAAGTCTTCTGCTTAAGCTACTGCTGTGAGTGGGAATCACTAGAACTGCAGTTTCATGGATTTCCTGGCAGATCTAGACACCTCAGCTTTCCCACATTTGCACCAATATTGGCAGCAGCCCAATTTCATTATTCTTATAGATGAGTCAGTAAGTGTGGAAAAGAAATTAAATGGGCAGCTAATCAACACAAAAATCAGATATTCTGAGGCCAAGAAAGTATTTATATGCTGATGACTCAACTTTTGCACCAGTGTATGCAGCAGGAACAGGAAATATACTATTGAACCCTCTTATGACAACAAGGCTGAAATAGCTTGTTCTCCCTGCTATGATTCAGAAAGCTGGAACCGTAATCCTGGATTTCTGCAGAACATACTCACAAGTGCTTCCGAGCCTATTAAGGACATCAGAGATCACAGGGCTTCTGCAGGATGCATGGTAAGTAAATGTCTTTCCAAGACTATGGAAAGAACACAGGTGACAAAAGGCCATCCCTGGAAGCCCTGCTGCTGTTTGGCAAACAATGCACCTAGAGCTCATCCACCTCTACAGTCACAGAATGCTGCTGCTGTTAGGTAGGGAAAAAGAAGAGTTCCTCCATCCTTCTAGAATGGCATGAAAACTTATTATGCTTGATAGTGTTTTTACTTCTTGTGTTACATCTGTTAAGCCAAACACAAAGTTTACGTCGGAATACAGCTGATCACTATCCTAGAACAAACTTTCTGAACTCAGAAACTACAATATACTGCAAACTTTCATGAATATTTGTACAGAGGCACAAGACAGGCACTTGACAAAATTTAGGAACTCCCTCTGATGTTTATTGTTTGTTTTTCTTTCCTTCTTGCATAGCAGAGGTTCCACAGAGGAGGTGGTGAGAGCCTCCATGGTGGAGGTTGGAAGGAACTGTCCTGCAGCAGTAATACTTACAGCATGTACGTGCTGCGGCAATGCTATGAAATTATTGGTGTGCTTAATTTTAATGTCACTATAAATTGGTATAAACTGAAAACTTATCAGTGCATTAATTTGCTTCAACAATTTTCAGTATGCCATTCTGGTAAATCTGTAGAAAGCAACAGCAAATATAGCAAATTGACTGCTAGTTAGGCTTGATTTTCTTGATCCCCTTATAGTGCTCCACAGACAAATGAAAACTTCCAATTTAGGTTCAAATCAATATAAAAATTAATCCCATCCCCCTGTAAGTAACATACCAATTGATTCAGGCTCACAGGTGATGCAATAAAACACAAACAAGCTTCATCTTAAAAATAAAAGTGAATTATTTTGTTCAGTATTATTTCAAAGTCAGATAAAACAGGTCTGGGGAACAAGAACACGTGTTTGCAGAAAAAAAATCCCAAAGAAAATGGAAACAAAACAAGGAGGTCCCTCTTTTTAGAGCTGAATGGGGAGAAGATAGGAAGGTGTGGAATTTGAGGAAAACAGGACAGCCCTGTGAACAAAGAACCCTCAAAGCATGACCTTGCTACAAATCTTGTGCGAACCTGGGGGTGTTATCAGCCTCTATCGTTAGCACGGGATGCTTCCAGGCAGAGGCCCTTGTGAAGGCAAGAACCTCCTCCTCTGGCTAGCAAGACCAGATAACAACAAGACATAACAGGCTTTGTTAAAGGAGCCATGCTGTCCAATGGTGACCTTTTCCTCATTAACTGCGAAATGCATATTAAAGTTGACACCCCTGTATATGCTAATGAAGATTTTAGCAAACATGCTATACATGTATGACCATAGCACTCATCTCTCCACCCAAATCATACTACACGTCACCTGAGGGTGGGAACCTGGTGTCTTTGGGGATAAAAGAGAGAGAAGAAGCATCATTGTGAGAGAGAAGAAAGAAAAACCAACGGACCAGTCAACGGGCTGCGTTCTCGTCCTCCATCCCAGGCAGGGACGCCTCTCTGGGTAAGCACTGTGCCTTTCGCCTTCTGGGTGGAAGTATCCCCAGGTTGTATTATTATTATTATTATTGTTGCTAGCAATATTAACATCAATTAGTAGTGCTTGTGCAGTCAGTGCATTGATCAATGGCAATTCCGAACTTGTTGTATCAGTCGCCTTAATAAACTCTGGTTTTGCAACTTTGTGCATCTGTTTCAGTGCAAGTCCTTGGTGGGACTCTGAGACAGACAAAGTTGTCTCTGAATCTGTTTCAGTGCAAGTCTTCTGTAAGACTCTGACACAGGCAAACATTCAGACGTCTTTCCCTTTTCCCCTTCTCTTCCCTCCCCCCTTCACATGACAGAAGGGCAGGAGGTTCAATTTTGTACCAAGTAATTTCTTTTTCACAGAGCCAAAGCTGTTAACTGCTATTAGGCTCTGTTTTATCCTTCTCCTGAGACTGTCATTCAGATTGACCTTTCTGCCTACTAAACAAGCCAAGCAGGACAGAAGCAAATTAAGGCTACTGCAGCATAACCAAGCTGCTATCTGTCTTTTTTTATTTCCTTAATATTACCACAATACTTGGAGATTAAGCTGGCTCAAGTGGGAACATCCTTCTCTCTGTTATCAGTAGTCAGTGTGGTTGACTCAGTAACTCTCTCACTTGTTTCCTTCTGCTGTCTCATACTAATACTCTGCAGACCATGTCACACATGGGCCTTTACAACCTCTTGTATGGAGATCTTGTAGTTAATGATTGCTAGATGTTGACTTTTATGGCTCATAAAGCCACTAGCGGATATCAAATTTAATACATTCAACTGACATCAATGATGTATTTTATCTCTTGATTTGAATTACTACATTTCTGGGGTTTGCAAGATTAAAAATAATATCACATAACAGAAGAGGCCTTTCAATACTGCTTACTATCGAATGGGTTTCTGATATAACCCAAAGGCTACAGCAGCCAGACACTAAATAGCTAAAGGTCAGAGACTGCAACACAATAGCTCCCAAGCACTGATACTTCTGGCAAATCAGCTCCACAGGAGAAGCAGCATTCTTGTTTTCAGGGAAGCAGCCACAATGCCCAGATTAATACTTATCCTTCTGAAGACACATCATCTTCCATAAAACAAACTGAGGTGTTGAGAGCTTGGGTGAAGCTTGGAAGAAAGGATAAGAGAGAACGCAGGCTCACAGGGAAGGAATGGAGGTACTTAAAAAACACAGTTGAAGATTGCAATCATTAAAGAGCATGTATTATTTACTGAATGCCATTGGACTGAGCAAGTTTCTTTGCTAGTCACAGTTTACCCATTTTCCTTACCCTGCAATAAGAATTGCAATGCTTTGACAAAACAGGGGGATAGGTGACTAGTTGGAGTGCTCTCCTCCATAAAGCTGTATGTGCCCAGGTCGCAGTCAGAGGCCAGGTGAGCTGGACTGTGCTTCTCTGTGATACAGCTGTGCAGTAGCCAGTGTGGTAAAACAGACTGCTCTAACATGTGGCATGTAACCCCAAGAGTTATGAGCAGTTGGGAAGGGTATTGGGTATTGGGTATTGGGTGCCTTAAAGCCTTCCAAGCACCGTAAAACAGTTTTACTCTTCAGATTATACCATAATGAGATCCTAACTATGCAAAGTCAAATTTCCCATGTCATTATTTCACCACATCAATTTCTCTCGACCCAACTCACACTATGTGCCAAACAATCATGCCCCTTTCTTGGTGCATTTTATCATCTCCAGGCTTCTCCTGTAATCTGTAACCCATTGCCAACTAACCATTTGTACACCAGTCCCCACAAAAAACACCCAGGAAGGGAGTAGACACAATATTTTATGCTCAGTTGAGCACAACTAGCCTGTTCTCACACTCAAGGACAGATGGGACATCTAAAGCATGCAAGTTGTAGGCATAAATATGAATCACGCCCTGGCCATCAGCATGGAATTTCACTCCATTACCTACAACCAGCATTCAGTAAACCATCTAAGGCAGATCATACTCTATATTAACACCACTTGTCAAGAAGAACAGCTATCATTGCTAAATAGTTTCCAATAAAATGAAGATTGTCAAAAAGATACTCAAATACTATTTCTCCATTCATGGGACATGATTCACATACTCTGCCTCTCCCCCTCAGTGAACAAAGTGTTAAATTGCCACAATCAAAATGCAGACTTTCCCCCTCTTGATCTGGTTAGGTTTTGCCAGGGAAATCTTCACCTCCCTGGAACTCAGATTAAGTGTTTAGGAAAAACAAACAATAGGTGCAAAGAGATTTGGGATGTCACTGTAGTATTTAGCTTCCTTTTGAACTGCTAATGCATTCCTGTAGTGATGCAGTTACTAAATAACACCCTCTTGTACTTATACATAACTAGTCAAGGTTGGGCTTGTTTCCTTTTCTTTTCCCTCTCCCTTCCCCTTCCCCTTCCTCTCCTCTCCAATGGTAGCTCTCTGCACATGGGGAGATTCTGATACCTAGAATTCGCACGTTAATAACTAGGACTCTGTGAAAAAGTTCAGCTGTGAATACAAGAGGTGTATGATGTTGCACTGGCTGCTGTTTTTTTAGGTCTGCATATACCTGCGCATCTTTAGTCTACTTTACTGTAATTTAGTCACTCTGGATTTTTCCATCAGAACATACGAAAAGCAGTTTACTCTGAGTGATAACACAAGAAAGAGCAGCTAACGATTACAGGTAGAGAAAGAGAAGGATGCACAAGACTGATCTTATGATCTATTTTAGGTGACGATGTAGCTCTCATATTGTTGCACAGGTTTCTCATGCTCTTTGATCATCACACCATCTTCATCAATGGAGAGTTAATCCTTACCTTCCTCTTTCTTACCTTCCTTTTCTAAGCAGATCACATGGAAATTTAAACATGTTATCTAATTGTTCATTAAACTCCTAACACTGATAAAGGAGATTTGAATGAGAAGAGAGAGAATGGAGAGAAGTCCATGCACAGATGGTGAAACGGCGTAAGAGAGGGGTGTGGAATAGAGAAACAAGGAGATCTGAAGATCTTTTGTGCCACCAGCTTGACTAGCTTTTTGACTAGAACACAGACATTTTCATGCATTTTCAAATACCCAACTTGTCACAAGGAGATCTACAGCATAAATGATCCAAATCCATAACCACAGCTTCCCAAGTGTGAGTGGGATACCAGCAGGGATATGATTATTTGTTACGTTTTTTTTTCATATTGGGCTTCTTTACAATTAAAATAGGACTATTCATGACTTGTCTCTCCTCCACCAGCTACTGAAACATCTTCATATAAAGAAAAATGTATTCATTTCAATGTTAAGTGCACACATGAATAAAATATGCAACTAAAAGACATTTAATGATACTTGTACAAATACTTTCCAGCAATCATTCTAATTTTAATTATCTATTTTTTTAATCTAGTGGATGAAGGCTGCCTTAGATCAAGACAAATGGTGTTTTGCAGCCAGTCCCTAAATCTGTGGGCTGTGTCACTTAGTTCAAACCTGTTTTGCAGCTTTCACACTAATATTTCTCATTTTTGCACTCTAGCTTTACAGCCTCTCAATTTTTTCCTGTTTTTGGTTTCTAAATGCTCTTTGTTTCTATCTACACAGTCAAACACCGTGCACACAAAATAAAATGTGAGATATAAATATGTGAAAATAAAATTTTGGAAAGTGGCAATCAATTTTTTCCAGCAAAAATTACTACATGTTCAAAAATACATAAATAAAGATTTTAATAAGCCTCACACAAACAGGCACATGCCTTCTCATTCCTCCAAACTCTTAGAGCTCTTGTATAAGTCTTCTTTTACATTTGTCTTAAGTCTCTGAAGTTACATGCATCTTAAAAGAGTTAAAAAAGACTCGTTAACAACACACAAATGTTCATAGACATAAAATCTTTACAGATATCCTCTGTGAGCAGATCAAGCCACTCTCCGTATATATTTAAATGTAGTGGAAGGCTGGAGTTTTTAAGTTGTCAGATCTGTGCCTGGTTAAGAGGGGCTCTATTTTCACTCTTCAAGCAGAGAGAGATTAGCAGCTTGAAATCACTTTGACAGTTTCAGTTACTCTATTGCATACCACTGGGAATTTTAATTCCAACCTGTGAAATTGTAATTGCTTCTCTAGGAGAGTGGAAGGATTCTGGGTAATGGCCGCAGTCAAGCTCAATGTCAGCGTTGCCAGTTGCTGCCACTTCAGATATTACTTGCTGTTATTCAAAAATCACTCCAGCTTTCCATATGGGAAGTTGAGCTGGGGAATGAAACTAAATTAACAGAAGCTGTCAGATGTTCAGGGATGTGCAGGCAATGATGTGATAGCAGTGGATGAACTCTCCTCAAAAGGTACCTTCTCATTCTTTCTCCTGATTTACAGAACAAGCTTTACATAGACCACATTTTTCATTTCACTCTTTTCCCAAACAAGTATAGCATTAACAGAAAGCTACAATGAAAAGATTAAATGACAAAGTCCTCCAGCATCCTAAAGCAGGCACAAGCAGGACATAAAAAGTGGGTACTTAATGTTGTTCCGAAGAGATTTAAGATGTCTTTGCTATTCAAGTCTTGTGGTTTGCAAGATTCCTCACTGAAAATAGTCAAAGAGAACTCAGAGCTACCACAGACATTTAAGAAAAATAGTTAAGGCTTCCTTGGTACCAAAAAGAAATTAGATACTCTTTTGCTTAAAAAAAAGTGGCCTTGAATGCAGACTGTTTATTAGCAGACACATTCTCTAGTGAGGAGTGTGTTCACCCATGTGTTCAGTTCTAGGACCCTCACTACAAGAGAGATTGAGTTGCTGGAGTGGGTCCAGAGAAGGGCAACTAAGCTGGTGAAGGGAGCACAAGTCTTATGAGGAGCAGCTGAGGGAATTGGGGTTGCTTAGTCTGGAGAAGGGTGAGGGGAGACCTCATCGCTTGCTGTAACTACCCGAAAGGAGGATGGAGAGAGGAGGTGGCTGATCTCTTCTTCTCAATGACAAATGATAGGACAAGAGGTAACAGCCTCAAGCTGCACCAGAGGACGTTTAGACTGGATGTTAGGAAAAATTTATTCACTGAAAGGGTTGTTAGGCATTGGAATGGGCTTCACAGGGAGGTGGTGGAATTACCATCCCTGGAAGTGTTCAAAAAATGTATAGATGAGGCCCTTAGTGACATGGTTTAGTGGCAGACTTGGTATTCTGGGGAAATGGTTGGACTTGATGATCTTGAAAGTCTTTTCCAATCTAGTTGATTCTGTGATTCTGTGATCCTGTGTAAGAGTGAGACCAACAGACTGTGGGGAAACCTCTTCTGCAATGACTTCATTAACTTGGAGTGCAGTAGAGTTCTCATCCACCCCGATGACTTGTGACGAGAGCATACTTGGTGGAAGTAGGCCCCAAACATAATGCCAAGGTAAAAATTAAAATTGCCACCTGGCATGGCAGTTAGAAGCATTCAGGGAACCAAATGGGAGCTAAAATCACAGATCAGATGTGTTCAGGTCAACCCATTCCATGAAATAGATACACTTCTACAGTTCACTCTGCACTCACTGAGGCTTCCCAGCAGCCTGCAACAGCAGCCTCAAGCAGCGCATGCTTTGGGTTTTGCCTGAAGCTCCAGATGAGCTGTTTGACCAGAACTGACTTGTTTAGCTCAGTGGCTTTGAAAGCTTCAGTTGTAAATAAAAAGGAACAAATGACAAACGCTCTACTGCTCTACAACACAAACTGTCAAAAAGCCCTCTCAAAATCTAAAGGAAGATAATAAAATACTTGATAAGCAACACTTCCTATTTATCAGGTTAAAGCTCATTTTGAGAATATACTGCATCTGTGGGTAATCTCATTTTCAAAGTCTTCTTCGCTCTCTTTCAGTATATTGCATTATTTCTAAGAAAATAGGATGGTCCCATTAAAGACAATGATGCACAGATTCTAAATCAGAAGCTTTGTAAATCTCTGTAACAACTGATGCAATGAGTCTGTAATTGCTATGATTAGATAAGCTAGAGTGGCTGACAGAGTGCTAGAGGCATAGAACTTATCTGCATAATTTATTCCCATCAAATGCAAAAATTTGGCTCTGATATAATGATTTTGTCAACTCATAGTTTTCCTGAGAATCTTGCGATACTTTCCTGAAAATTTCAGCTCCTGGAGTCAAGTGGAATTTTTTAAAAATATTTCTGATTTGTTCAAAATGTAAATTACCAATTGTTACATATTCCTAGTTGTAAAGAAAAGTCTCAAAAAAACAAGCAGAAACAAAGAGCACATTTTTTTTAAAATCTCATGAATTTTGAGTATTGGCTCATGACCTTCAGTGGCTGCAATAAGAAATACAATATTCAAGTCATTACACACCTAATTTCCTGAAGACAGTTACATTTGTTGTTATAATTTACAGGCTGTACTGAAAGCAACATGGTGGAACTTCCTGATTAATTGTCCGTAGCTAGCAGGAATCCTCAGTTTATAAAGTACAAAGCATCCTTCCTAGGATTATTCATCTGCACTGCAGAGCCACTGTACTGCCTCTGGCTGGGATACTGTTAATTTTCTTCTTTGTAGCTAATATGAGGCTATGTTTTGGATTTGTGAGCAAACCAGCATCGTTCACACAGGGATGTTTCAGCTGTTGCTGAACAGTGCTTGCACAGCATCAAGGCCTTTTCTCATGCTGCCCCACCAGTTCGTAGGCTTGGGGTGCTCAAGAAGTTAGGAGGGTACATGACAGCTGACCTAAACTGTTCAAGAAGATATTCCATAACATATGACCACCAATAAAAGCTGTGGACAAAGAGGAAGAATGCGGGAACATTTGGAGTGATGGTGTTTGTCTTTCCAAGTAACCGTCACATGTGATAGAGCCCTGCTTTCCTGGAGATGGCTGAACACCTGCCTGCCAGTGGGAAGTAGTGAATGAATTGCTTATTTTGCTTTGCTTGCATGCACAGCTTTTGCTTTACCTGTCTTTATCTCACCCGTAAGTTATCTCACTTTTACCCTTGCGATTCTCACCCCCGTCCCACTGCAGAGGAGTGAGCGAGTGGCTCTGTGTTAGCTGCCTACTGGGGTTAAACCACAACAGCCATGTAGACAGCTCAGCTCCATCTGTGCTGGATACGACATAAACATAATAAAAAAAAATAAAATACAGTTCCTGCTCTTAAACTGACTTTGCAAGTGGAAGTTTGGATGAAGATCCAGACAGGTGATAAAGCATGAAAGAATGAACGAATAATATCGTGCAGTCAGCTGATGGCAGAACTGGGCACAGAGTCCAGTCCCTGACTCACCAGAACAATCTCAAGATGTGTGGAGATCCTGTCATAACAAAAATGGCTTGAAGAAAGTAATTAGAAATTTGCAGTGTGCAAAATCTAACCTGCCCACTAACAGAGCAATATTCTCTTATACACAGCATGATCCAATGCACAGTTAATACAAGACTCACATTTAATTCTTTGAGCATTATACTAAATCTATAGAGATTGTATTAAATCCATCTTTTAACAGATCTCTACATCCAGAACTCCATCTTCCCATTCAAAGATAAAAACTCAATACCTTTAATACTATTTCTACATTAAAAATAATTCTTGTTGCATTAACAAAGCCTAGTAACTCACTGTGAAGATGACAGAGGCAAGATGGCAGGCCAAAAATTCTTTCAGACACAACAGCAAAATCAATAGCAACAAATGACAAACTTTAGTGACCCAGCAGTGTTTGATTTTACTGTAAAAAGACACATATCAAACCACCACACTGCACTAAGCAAAACCTTTAAGAAAGCTTTAAATGTTCTGCCCATAAAAGATTACCAACATCATCAAATGGCAAAATTTCTTATAAACTTCACGAGTTTCCTGTATGCAATTTTACCTGCTTCAGCAGTTATGAAAAGTGTAAGCAATGCAAACGTTGCATCATTTTAGAAAAAAGAAGAGGAAAGATGCAACAAACTGTTCTGCCAATCAAGAATCTCAAATTTGGCAAGATAGGTCTCCCTAGAGCTTATTAACATTCTCTCCTATGACTGGCATGAAAGGCATAGGGTGAATACAAATTATTGCCCAATTTATACTATTTGGTTTTTTTTTCTTTAAAAAAGGAGAATTGTTGGTAAAAGTGTTTCCTTGGAAGATTTTATACAGCAGTTCTATTGTTTTCATAAAAGCCTCATTCCGTTTACGGTTCTGTTCTCATTCCGTTTACAGTTCTGTTTTCATTCCTCCGTAGTAAAACATAACAAGAACTGCCAATAGAGCCAGGCTGACAGACAGTATCTTCAGTCCACCTCCTTCTTGTTGCCATGGGAGCTGCAAAGCCATCCATGAGCTGAGTGGTGTTTTCACTGGGATCTCAGCAGAAGGGTGTGCTTTCCAGTTTGTGCCATTCTGTGGTGCGTGTCTGAACTCCTGTGAAGAAATGTACATATTCAGATTGAAGCTGGGTTACGTATTTCTGATTGTACATACCAAATATAAATGAAATCTCCTCTTTATATTGAGTTTCAAATTAATATTCGTTTTGAAGACAAGCAACAATTCAAACTGCACTGCATCACCATCAGGTCATCAGTTTTTCATACAGAAATCTTGCCAATGCCATACAAAGTCAATCTTTTAATGGACTGCCAAATCAATGAAGCTGTTAGCAACAGAAACAAATATCCACACCTCAATGTCATAAAAGAGAGTTGTTTGAAGATTATTTTTTGTTTGTTTTGCTGCTATCTCATTTTGCTACTCTCCCATTTTTGGTTTCTTCAAAAGAAATGTCTAACCAGTGATACAGGGGACCACAACACAATAATCCTTTGCACAGCAGGGCTCTTCTAAAGTCAATCATCGTCTCCTGGTGTGCCAGTTCAGTGGTGCTTGAAAATCCTCCCACAGGGCTTTTTCTTTCCCCTGACCCTCAGGAGGCAGCTGTGCTAAAACACTCACCTTCTCATTCAGCATATTGAATCTGAGTTCCCTGCTGCGCCTGCCATTACCATTCTCAACCTGATGGCAAGCACCAAGATCCCCCAGAATATGAGGACTTGTAACTGCAGCACAAGTTACAGACGTTGAGTCACTATTTCAGCTGAAAATCCAAGGGGAAAGAAAAAGAAACCCTTCTTTCTTGCAAACTTGTTCAGGTCAGCACATTACCACTGTAGATACTCAACAGTAAAAACATCTATTAAAACTGTGCTCTGATGACATTTCCAAGAGGCATAAGTGGTAAAAAAAATTAAAGGTATAATGATCTTGCATCAAAAGACACAATATTTCTGTTCATCATTTCTTTTTTCCTCTCTCTATTTCAATAAACCCTTAGGAATTCAACTGAGCTTGGCTTGATTTTTAATTGGTTTGAAATTTTCCAGTTAAAAAAGGTCCATCCATTTTATTTCTTTCCCCTTCACATGTTGTATAAAACAAGTCAGGGACTCAGAAAGTACCTATCTGGATAATCTTGCATTTCCAGGCAGCTGAAACAGGTTCACATGAAAATACACAAGATTCCTGACTCCTTCTTTTACCAAACATATTTCTGGGCAAACTCAAAAGAAATATCAAAACTCAAAGAAAGATGCCTGCCCATTGAAAGTGTGATAGCACAATCCAAACTGTCTGTAGCTGTCTCCTGTTTTCCATTTCAGGAATCAGCTCCATTATAGTAATTGTAGAAGGGAAATAATGACTACTACTGGTTAGGGTAAGTAAGCATCAAAGGGGCAAATGACAGCCTGGCATTAATTGCTGTTCTAACATCTGAAGTATGTTGATTTAGATCACAATTCACACAGGCAAAGGGTTACTAAACAAGTGATCTATGAAATGAGGATGACTTGTCATATGTACTACACCCAGAAGACCATCAACTGGGTAAACAGAGGAAAAGGAAACAGGTAAGAAATTGGGGTGTTGTTCTTGGCGGTGTAAGGCACAGTAACAACACTGCTCCAGGACTTCAGTCTATATCGTGCAGAATATATCAGCTTCATCAAAAGCTACAAAACTGCTTCATATTGTTAGGTTATTAATTATAATCAATTTCTAAGGCAGCTGAAATTTTAGTAACCGGCCACAGCTATTTTATCCCCCAAAATCAAAGCTGATAAGCCTTTGCCTGCAGAATAAACTGGAAACAATTCAGTATTAAGGGTTTTTTATACACGAGTCAAAATTAATTTGCAATTTATTCTTTCTAGACATTTATAAAGCCTTTCTTTTCTTTGCAGGCCTCACAAATCTCTACCAATCTAAAGTACATAATTTATTGTCATGACCCATTTTTACATGTATTATTTGTATATTAACACTAAGGCTAGGGTGAATTAAAAGAATGGGTAAGGCTGTAAAAATATCAATACAATCAAAGACTTATTTCTTCTGATATTTAATTTTCACCAATTCATGACTTAAAATTTGGCTGACTACAGTACGAGTCTCAACTCCTTATTAAATATTTCTACACAGCTTGATAATCAGTAACATCCTGAATATTTAGTTGTACAAGACTAGATACCTTAGAAAACAGAAGAAAAGGGCCAGGACCTCATAAATGACTGTAACTTTCTCCTCAATGCTCCTGTTCATTCTCACCCTCAGTTCCTATCTACCGGTTTCTGTGAGACAAGGAGTAGCCAGCAAAACTCCCCAAACACAAGTTACAACTTGTAAGAAGTTTTGAGGGACTTTCCCCCCCTTTACTAACAGTTACACGCGTTAGTGTTTCATGCATTAATTCCTGTTTTTGTGCAGTAGTTTTCAGTGATTTCACTGGCACTTCAGTGCTGTTTTACAGTTTTTGTTTTTCAACATAAAAACCTCTACAGCAACATGGAATGCATATGCATATAGTAGTGCTGCATACTGATAGTAGGACAGAATGGCAAAAGAGATTTTAACAAGGTTTGCAATGTTCCAATGGTGGGGAATGCCACTGGCCCCACAGAGTTGTCCCAGTGCTACTTCATTGGAGTAAGTCAGCCACTAAAATTGTGAACCTCATTTCCTTCCTTACTTTATCATATTTCCCATAAATCAGAGGATCATATTGATACACTAGGTCCATTTTTTAATTTTCTCTCTGTATATGAGATTTTCTCTTACAGTGTTTTACTAATATTGAAACAACTGGGTTGGAAGTACAATTCTCACAATTTCACTATGCTTTTGTTTTCCTTCTATCTTGTATTTTGAACTCTGATGCGTTTGTTTCTACTGGCAGTCACATTTTCTAAACTGCTCAAAACTTTCGGATCTTTGCAGTATTTCAGATCATATAAGAGACTGTCAAACACTTTAAACCAGAAGTTTTCTTTCAATAGATACATCCATGAAATACTACTTCTATTACCTTGCTAACCTGAATTCTTTACAAATTTTTTCATGGATTAAACTGTTCTTATATGGACAAAATGTCACAATTTGCAAAGTAAAGTGACCCTTTTCCCTTCACAGCTTATCACTTAAAACACTACTGCATTTCTGTTTGATAACATATGACCCTGCCAAATATTTTCTTTCAAGAAAAGTAATGAATATGTTCATCTGATCCATGTTTTCTAAGAACTATTCGCTAGTTTATCCCAAAATACTGCCTTGCAACACTGACATATGAGTAATACCACTGGCTTCCTTTAAAATTTCTGTCATTATTGCCACAGAAGACACATTTCTAAGAAAGGCTAAATCCTGTCCTCTGCAACTGAAAGGCTCCTTTAGAAAATGGAGTCTTTTGTCTCCCTAGCAATTAATGCAACAGCTTTTAAAAACGGGATAATCTCTCAGAGACACCTGCAGGTAGATTCCTCTTCCTAAGACTCTCTTGTGCAGTTCTGCAAGACACAGCACAAAACTCTCAGTGAGAAGAGGAAAAGCTGTGCTAGACTGACCCCGTTCTTGCACTCCCTTAAGCCCCAGCTAAGGGCTGAGTGGCCCTCACTGCAGTCTGGACAACAGTGAAGTGCCTGTCTAGAATATAATCTGTTCTTACTAACATGAAAGTATCAGATTACCAGCTGTCCTAGTGAAAAACACTCTATATGTATTTTTATTTGGGCAAAAGGTCCTTCTCTAGGCTCTGTCTGAGGAAGTAGTTTTCAGGTAAAGTATACAGTATATATTGTAGTGTATATTGCATGAACAGAGAAGGAGAGGAGAAGATGAAGTTACAGAAACTAAAACTAAAATTAAGCCTTCTAGGGTAGACAAGGCAAATTACAAGAACTTTCTTGAGCTGTCATGAGCTTCAGCGTTAGTAACACTGTAGTGCTATATTTTGAGATCCTACCATATCCTTCGCCTTGAAGAGCTATCCAAGGCAAACGCAGAAATGATGATTCATGTTTTGTGGGGAGGGGAGTTCTCCACAGAAAACTAAGTTTATTTAAGCTCTTCTATGCACCTTTGGTGTAAAAAACTTGGGTGGAGGCAAAGATCTCATTGGTTGAACTAGCAGTTGCACTGGTCAACTCCCTGTGCTCTCACTTTATTGAAATATTAATTCTGAAAGGTCCTTATTTGTATCTCTACATAAAATATTTGCAATGCATTAGCTTTTCAAGGAAATCTTCAAGGCATTTCTGTAATATTCTGAAGTGATATAACTGGTGATATTTACTATACACAATCACTAGTCAGAGTGCATATTTCTTAAGCTGAGCTCAGAAATCTCACATTTGTAGCTGCAAGACTCAGGAAGATTAGCATAATGATTCACTTCAGTGGAATTTGGAATTAAATCTGAAGCCTCTTTTACCCAAAAAATACTTGGAGGAAATCCTAAGGTAAAAAAGTTTCCAGAAATATGTGTTTATACTAATTTAAGTTTTGATAGACTATAAACTTTCTGGTAGACTTGTTAATAAGGAACATTGCTCTCCCTAAAAAGGACCACAAATGAAGGAGAAGGTACTCTAAGATACAAACCTATATACTATTAATTAAAATGAGGGGAGGAAGAGAAATTATCAAACTGAAAAGTGAAGACAGACACTTTGAGCTAAGCATCTTGTATTTCCATGGAGGCAGCCTTTCATCTTGTTTAGGCAGCCACAGAGTAAACACAAGACTTTGCTAAAAAGGTATAATATAAATTATTAAACCATCTAGTGTATGTTCAAATGCATTTCAGATTATTTTTTGAATAATTCTGCTTTGACGACTGCCAGGAGTAATATATTTTGTGTACTCTTGCACACACCCATCGATTGCTGTCTTTCTGAAGCTCCAGTCCCAGACTTAAACTGCCATGCATAAAAGAAATATATAATCACATCAAAACCTAAGCTTTGGCATCTGTCGATCACAGCCTAGCTTGTCCTAAGATCTCACTTCATGTTAGTCAACAAAGACATGAGAGCAACTCTTTAACTCTGAGCTGAGGCTTTAATAGATTCAAAACATTTCTCATATGCAAATTTCTTTTATGGCTCAGGGGCACTGTTAGAGATTGAAGTGTTAGCTAACTGCTGTGAAAAACTACTTGACTGAGCATATCTCAAGATGAATTAGACTCCTGAATTTCTTAGCACAACCAAATGCTTCTTACAGACTTGTACTACTAGCTATAAAAATATAGACTTTTATATAAACATGCACAACAAGTCTGTGTGGCAAATTAAAAGAAAACATGTTAAAATATGCATTACATATCCTACTGCACCATTTGAAACTCTGGGCTATTACACTTCGGAGGTATTTTTCAGATTTAAAAAACAAACAGTTACTGAAGGTCACATAGATTACACATCCAAAAAATATGCAAATTAAATTTTATTGAATAGTTCCAGAAGACACATTTAGTTCTGTAGGTATTAAGAGAGCTCCTTTCATTTATTATTTATGAAATTCTACCAGCCTTCTGCAAATGTGGAATGCTGATCTTAAAAAGTAGAAAATAAATGGCATACAAAATATTTTTTTCTAATGGAATTAACACAATAATTCCCATAAGAAGCACCCCTGCCACTGTGTATTCTGATGAATGCACAGTGCTATGTTGTTAAGAGAAGATGCTGTCTATAAGCATGCTTGTGTCAGATGTTATCATTCCTAGGAATTCACTGAATCCAAATATCCATGGAGTTTAGTTATCCATTTTAAGAAATGAGAAACCTTGAAAAAATAAATAAAGCATGCAGGCACTTTTGCAAAGGAATTTCATATTGTTTCTTCTTTTTGTGTGCATATATACATATGTGTTCATGTATGTGATGTATGACTGCATGCTTTAATATGTAAGTGAGAGGAAAGGACTGAGCTATAGGATAAATATAGCTTCTCAGTAAATGGTCAGAGTCTTAGCAGTAATTAGGATTATTAATCTGTTAACCCCAAATCATTACCACTGAAGTTATAGCACAAAAATAAATTAATCGAAGCATCTTGCAAACAGTTGTGATCACTAAAACTGTCTTACTGTCTGTCGTAGGATCCTAGCATAATTCACACTGTATCTGGTCCATCCTCCTGCGCAGAAGGTCAGCTACGGCCTAGTTTGCTCTGGGATTTAATTAGTTGGGATTCAAAAACCTCCAAGGATGGACACTGCACAGTCACTCCGGGCCTTTGTTTCACTGCTTGACCATCTTCATGGGGAAAATGTTTCTCTTCATGTCCAGTCTTAACCTCTGATTTTAACTTACGCTCACTGTCTCTTGTCCTCCCACATGCACCACAGTGAAGCACTTGGCTCGTTCTTCTCAGTAACCTTCCCATAGTCACTGGGGGGGCTTCTGTCAGAGTCACCTGAGCCACCTCTTCTCCAGGCTTGAATAAGCCTGGTCCCTCAGCCTCTCCTCACAGGCTAAGTGCTCCAGCCCCCAACGAGCTCTGTGACCCGATGCTGAACTCGTTGCGGTTACCAATTTCTTATTTACATCAACCTCACTACACATGACCCAATCAAGTCAGGTAAGCAATACTCCTAGGAGCTGGACCATGCCCAAATACAAACATAGAATACATTTAATAATGGGAGGATATAGAGATTGATTGACCTTAAGCTCAGCTGCATCAAATCTGACAGTTTCTTCCAGGTTTATCAGCCCTTATGGAGTTCATCTTTAAGTAGGGCCTACTCCTCACCTGCATAGCAAGTCATCAAAATCTTTCTCCCAGTAACACTTGCAGAATCTGTCTGATTCCTTTGGTCAGTGTAGAAAAAACACCTTTCTTATTACTCAACTACCTTGCACCTTCATTAAAAAGCTACGACAATCTGCTCCTGTCTGTCCTGTTTTCCTTCCACTTCTCCCCATTTCTCTCCTGCATCCTCTGATTGTATGGCCTCCTTTAAAAAATAAAAGCAGAGATGACAATGGGAACACAAATTGGAGTGACAAGACATATCATGACTCTCTATCCATGTCAAACAGACCCACCTCTGGAACTTTCTCCTCCCACGTTAACATTAAATTCAAACTTAAGTATTCTCATGTAAGACTACAAAAGAAATAAATTCTCTGTAAGTTATAACTTCCCACCATTACTGTAAGTCTACACCAGTGTTTTTCTTGGCAGACATCTCTTCCATGTTCTTACCTAAGGGTAGGCCCTTGCCTACCTTCTTCTTTTTCCTCCCCCAAATAGTCTTTAAGGATTATTCCCTCAATAAGCCCTCAAAATTCATAATGCAGTTAAAAGCTAGACAGAAGACTGGGTAGCTGGGGCTTATTAAATTACTTCCTTTTGGAGTACACTTTCAGGATGAGGGAAACAACCAAAAAGATCAAGTAACAAAGGAAACAAAAAGAAGAAAAACAAACAACCAAGAAAACACAAGCCAAAACCACCTCCAAAATGTTTAAAACACAGTCTTGTGCTGTTTTCCAGTATACTCACTTGCTTTAGCTTTATTCTTTTTATTTACCTATAAATGCTTCCAGCCAGGAGTTGACTCTTTTTTTACATACTTTTATTTTATGTTGCTATTAAACTTACTGACTTAGTGTCCTCCCACTATACAAATAATGCATTGTCAAAATAACCTGTCATTCAAGGTCAGAAGAAATATTTGAAAACCAGTCAGTGTGATGTCTGTATTCTGAGCTGAATTTATTTATTTTTTTTTAATATGGTGCTGGGGGTGTTAATCACTATGCCAGAAACAAGTGACATGCAAACAGGTCAGCACGTGCAATCAGAAGAGAACGGAGAGATCTTTAAAGCAGAAAAAGTTTGTGATTCAAAAATCACAGTCATCCAAGTAATGACTTGAAATGAAGAATGAACCTTGCAGCACAGTGTGGACAAATTCAGGATGGGGATCTGTCACTATTTATTTCCCTGTGCATAGCACAGTTTTATGAAGGAGATGGCAGGTGCTTGCTCTGGGCACTTGTCTGGTAATTACTTGGCTAACAGACAAATCTGTTTCCTAGAGATCACTAGCACAGGCTTCATGGCTTTGAAAATACATTACAGTGAATTACAGGATGTACATTTACTTGAAATAACACTAGATATAATTTTTCAGTATGTGTACTATGGCCTGTCTTTGTAGAGATTTTTTTGTTAGTTTGTTTTGTTTTGGTTTTTTGTGTGTTTTTGTTGTTTTGGGTTTTAGTAAGTATTTTAAGGTTGTGTTTACAATACAATTTTCCCAGTTTATTTTGTTGGATGATGAACGAATGATAAAGAGCTAGCTGTATGTGAATGTTCAAAGACTGTTCTACAAATGGGATTATTAAATGAAATATGATACACTTTTTTTACAGCACAAGCCTTCAGAGACCATCACCTTTTTGCTTTCCTTTTCAATCTTGAAATAACAATGACAATTATATGGAGGTCAACGGTAGCTACAGGCAAAGACACAAAAGGTTTTCATCAGAAAGCATACCCTAGTAAAATGAATAGCTAGATCTGAAAATATATATTCATGCCAGAAGAATCACCAATATAACTGAATGATATTCATCTACCAACAGTGAAATGAGTAATACTGCTTTTACTTGGAAGTGAACTCTGAGTGTATATTAAAACACTATCTCTAAGAGGAATTCTATACTCCCAAATGGTAGAAATCACAAAATACTAAAAGCCTTTCTAACCATTGTTATTTGCAAAGAACACTGTGATAAATATCCATGATAAATCTCAAGGGACATTCTTGCTCAAAATTAAGAAAAGCTTTAAAAGATCTTTCAAAGGGAGTAAAGGAGAATAAACTGATATATGTACATATTCTTGGCTAAAGCTTTCCCCTTAATCCTAGAATATGTCATAATCCTGAATTTATGGTATTTTCATTTATTCCTGCAGAACCAAGCTTTACAAATTGAATGTTCCAAGGAGACTTCAACATTGCATTATAAGACAATCACAGAGACAAATGAAACAGCCCTTCTTACAGGGATATATTCCAACCTCACGGATCATAAACATGGTATAAAATGAGCACTATTCATATTTAGGAATTATACTATTTTCCATTGTTTCAAATTCCATACCAGTAGGTAGCTGTGGGATCTATATGTCTCCTTCATTTTACAGGTAGAGAAACAAACAAAGAAGACTAAAGCGTCTCCAGTGCCATAATGCAAGCCAGCAATCAGGTCTCTGCTGTTCCTGTCTTAGATTCCAGTTGTCACCAGAAGCCAAGATAGCCTCTAAAACCTTTTATCTCTGTCAAGTTTAAATTTTAAATACATTTTCTTAAAGCTAGGCAATGACCTAAGATGTACTCTCCTGACAATTTCTCCTACATTCATTTTCACAGACTTTTCTGCCTGGTATTAAACACTTGCAGTTCCTGAGATTGCAGATGGTCACCAAACACAGCTGGAATCAGACCTTAGCAAAAAGGAGCATTTCATGCAAGCCTGATATTTAACAGTTAATAAAGTCTGTGTGATCTTGACCAACTTTGTGGGTTCAGTGATAACACAAAGGTTTTCTTTTCATATTGTCATGGCCTCTTTCCTTTAAGTATCCTTAGCTGTTTTAGGAGGTCTCCCACTGTGCCAGGTTTAGCATACTTTTGAGCACCCAAGGGAGTGTCTTGAAATCTGAGTCTCCTTTTTAATTTCACACTCAGTCAAGTTCAACTGCAGTTAATGGAGGACTCTCTCATGGAAACATCAAACAATGGTTTCTGTGATTAGCAAGCCTAACTGCTCTAACACAATCTCTGTATTCCCAGTCTCTACAAACGATTCGTCAGCCCCTCTCCACAATAAAGATTACATGAGAAAAACCTTTCTTGGCTTGCTGTGTATTTTATGCTAGATAATCATGATAGCACCTTGGCTCTCTGTCTAAGACATCAAAGAACAGTAAGTATCCAATCTACAGGCTGTAACAAATATCTACCCTCAGGAGAGCATTTGTATTGTTCAGAGGGTGGTCTGACTAGACAACCAACTTCTGTATCTGTACAGGACTAGAGTGCATAAGCATGAACTTGCACCCTATCGTGCTCAAATACTGGCAGTTTGTACCCTAGCTGAGAGTCTCCAATGAATCCACTGGACTTCATTCTTCTCCCACACAAATTTTACATGGTATGTTCAAGCAGATTATATCTGATAATTCCTACGATTAGCTCATGAGGAGAAAATCAGTTCCTCTGGAATTAACCATGAAGCAATAAGTACTAATTTCCTCTTCTTCTCTGAGACTTCATACCCTAGAAGTGAGTTTCTCTTAAATGCTGAAGTCTCCACTGCAATTTGCATGAACACATGCTACAAAATTTTAATAATTTGTAAAATCTAGTTGCAAGCATTTTAAAGTGACCATCAAATTTGTTCACTACACTAACCTTCTAGCAGACACTTTGAAGATATGCCTTGTCTTCACCTGTGAAATGGGAAGATGAAAGCTGCATTTCAGGAGGATAATCTAAAAATGAACTTCTTAGTGTTTCTGAAGCACTATGATGGCTGTCATAGGAAAGTTTAGAAAAAAATTAGCAACTTCTTTGAGAGTGAGGTTTAAACAGGATGTAGCAAATTACACTGCTATTACACAATGAACAATGAAGAGGAAAAGCACCTAACAATAGTTCATTACATGAATAATCTCAGCTCTGTAAACAGAAGGAAACAAATCTGTCTGTGCGTGTGCACGTGTGTGAAAATAGTGCATAAGCACACAATTAAAGCCTGAGACATAACATTACATCTACATGTAAAAGAGGAACTGAAACTCTAGAATTCCCTTAGTTCAGAGTACTCACTTTACACTCCAAATAATTTGTGCCCATACGTACATGAGAAATATTATTCTTGATTTTTTCTTGTTATCACATCTTATAGGCCTTTGGTGTCATTGCATTGTTACACTTTACTCTTTTTAGAAAAGACACTGGTCTGTACAACACAAACCATAATACTTTTATACTGCTTGCTTTCTTGTTTTGTTGTTGCTTTTGTCTCTAGGTGAATACAAATATTAACTGGAACTGACTCCTGAGTGTCCCCAATTCCATTTACTCATCTCTGCCCATCCTAATAGCTTTTGAGCCCACTCACTCACTTCAACAGTGGAAAAGCAATCCAGTAAGTTTCATAAATGTCCAGGGTTGGTAGAAAAAAAGAGCTATCTAAAATCGGTGCTCTCATTGAGGGAAAGGCCAAAGCTCAGCAGCAGCAATCTGTTTTTTGCCATCACCCTGCTGACCAATCTGTACTCCTAAAACTCCTAATCACGTGTTAGTTACAAAAACCACCTATAGCACATTTTAGTCCACAGGGCAGTCAGAGAAGATAGGGAAAATGTGGAGAGGAGGTTGTGTTTTTTGCTATAGAAACATGGAAGGAATCAGAGAAATCAACGCATGGAAAATCAGGCTTTGTTAGTTCATTCTCTGACTCTGTGAAGGCAGTTCTCTTGCACAAAGACTGCCTCTGCTTCATGGTGCTTCAAAACCAAATGCAAGACCAGGTCAAACCTGGATAAAAAATAAATATGAAAGGGAGGGAGGTGCTACTACAAGCATGGGGAACAGTGTTTCAACAAACTAGCTTGCTCCTAAGTACGAATAGTCTGCAGTTCCCACTTCTCCCCACTTTTTCACAGCCAAAGGATCTATCTGTTTGGATGCTACCATTGTACAGCAATGCAGGATATGAGAATGACTTTACATGGTAAACTCTTGCAAAGGTATTTCTTCTGCTTTTCAGTTTTGCCATGTTAGGTCTAAAGTAAAATGGCAATGAGTTTCTATTAAACACAGTATCAGCAGTTGTAGGCCGTTTCCTTGTAAGTGAGAAAAAGGTGAGGTTTTTCTGACAGATTCTCAATTTTTGAAAGTAATTTCACTCTCTTCTGCTTGTAAATGCTTCATGTCTCCATACTAAAGCTTAACAGCACAATAAAAATGTCTTTTTATTGCTCAAGATCCTCTCCGAAGCACAGCTCTAATTCATTCCTTTCCAACTATTAAGAGCTACACATGTGGCTTTTTCCTGTGGTGCTGTGACAAAACCTGATTTTGCTACAGAAACTTAAGCGCTGCTCATTGAAAAAATAATGAACTAATGTTATTTTGGACAGAGATACATGTTGAATAGTTGAAAGAAAGATGAAAAGAATTCCTGTCATTCTAAGCATTACTGCCATTACTTCACCAAATTAAAGTTCTTGTGTTTAGAAAAAACTGTGTCAGAAATGGATATTCACAGTCATCCTTTTTTGTATGATAATTATGTTATCGGCACTCATCAGAGATTTTGTATGTGAGAATTGCAAAATAGATTCCATACGGATAAGATAAAGTACAGGCAGACTGACTGAAATGGCTTATAATCACATATGAAATCATGTCAAAACAAGGACGAGATTTTTTAAAAAAATCCTCTAGTCCTGATAACAAGATCCGTTCTTGAGGACCAGAAATCCATCTGGTCGATATTATGCATAGGTAGTTTTTGTAGCTCTGTGATGTTTTGACAAAAAGAGCTTAAATGTACTGCCTACACATCCTTGTTCTATCAAAAGTACTTTCAAAAAAATTTCTAAGCCACCCCAAACCAAAATGGAGCATTTGTTAAAAGTTCTGCCTCAACATATATATGGCTATGAAGAGGAATCCATCAATTTGAAAGTTAAGACATTTAGTGAATAATTTTCTCATATCATATTGTTCCAAGGACCCTATAGCTATACTGAGACTAAAAGAAAAAGAATAGTAATTTTCATGGGGCTTTTGCTTTTTATGTTGCGTCTGACATCTGGCTCTCCATTCCTTTCACTATTTATCAATCACACATCCATCTCATGCTGTAGTACAGGGGTCAATCCTTTTTGATAGGCCACATGAGTTTATTCAAGGCCTTGCCAATCACACAACCAGACATAAATTAATCATGTGATTAATAGCTACTAGCTCTCCTTTCCAAACATCACATCGACTCTCATAAGTATGACCCTGACCCGACAGCCATTGGAAACGGGGGTATTGAATAGTACCTAGTGAGGCAGGTAAACTCTTCTGGTGGCTGCCTCATGCCAGAGGCTGGCCATTTCTGTACTAGTATAATGACCTATGTTCTGTACTAGTATAATGACCCTTCTGCACCTGTGGGGAGGGCTTCTTTACAGGCCAAGACCCACAGAACAGTGCTTCTACTGATAAGGTCAGGCAAAAAGGCAAAATGAAAAGTGTCAAAAAGAAGACATTGATAGCACAGCAACATCAATATTCATTATAGCATTTGTTGACTTATTTGAGCCAGAAGCTGGGAAATAACTATTTTCTTCTGAAATGATGAGCTACGTAGGTCAAACATGGTCTGCCTTCAGGCTCTTTATTCTGTGTGATTGTCACCACCAAGAACAACTGAAAATGCACATTTCTTTTTAAGAAATGTTTATCACTGAAAAATTTTTGAATTAATGTTTTTATTTTACAAATGATTTCTTAGCCCTTCTCTACAATAAAGACTACATGAGAAAAATCCTATTATTTCTTGCATATCTTGATGGTTTAGATTGCCACGTAGTTCAGCTTTAGTTTTGACTTTACACCAGTGTATCTTAATTAAAAATTACCTCATGCCAGGACTTGTGACCTTGATAATTAAAAGCTGAAGCACCACCGAAGTACATGTATCTTCCTCATCGTAATTCCAAAGTCTCAGGTTCTCATCTTAGCTAGGATGGTAGAAATATATCCTACTTTTTCCAAGATCATAATTTAATATTACACCAAACCTGGTAGTCCTGAGTCCAGTAAGAGAAATAAAAGTAAATATGTTGAAATTTTAACATCCTGAGGTCTTGACTTGCAAACACAGTAAAACTGTGCTCGAAGCCTTCTGATGCTTTTGGAACCTCAAAACATGAACTGTTTCTGATGTGCACCTGTGACTCTGCTTAGAGAAATTTCCAATGAAAATGATGAACAAGCTTTGGAATCTGTTCTGATGAAAGTCATAATACTCGAAGGACTATTCAAACAGATGGAGTGCTGGTTTTACTATAGTGGGAATGTACGTGTGATTTGGGTTACCTACACTAACCGTATCACACCACTACAACAAACCTTTCATGCTATACCAACTAGATCATTCAGTGCAATACTCCTCCTTCCCAGTGCTGGATCAAACAATTCCATCGAATCCAGCCACAATTTCCAGATTTTAGCAAGCATGAGTGACTTAGCCTGGCATTGGAATAAGTCAGTATACAATCTTTCTTCATCTGAAATAACAAATTAGACATGGGGGAATACTTCAAGTCATGTAAATAACACAATGGGAAGTAGTCAGAGGAAGGTTATAGAGATTGGTATCCTGTACAATAACCACAGGTAAAGCAGTCTTTGAACAGCTTTAATTAAGTTCTTAAATAATTAGTTACTTTTCTAAATGTTTCTTTTACTTAATGGTCTTTGATAAAGCCTGCAGAAACAGCTTGCTTTGGAACTTGTTACAAGTAAGAACTGAATCTAAAGTTTAATAAATTTAAGAGTCAGGTTTCATAAAAACCTTCAATGTAATAGGCAATGAGCCAAGTTTCTTAGAGGCAGAATGAAACTTTTAAAGTGATTATTCCTCTCTTTGAGAGGTTTGAGAGGACTTTTTAAAAAAAATCTTAGATTGGAGGAGAGATTGTAGTAGGAGGGCAAGGGTTTATTTCTGTTGTTGTTTGGTTCAGTAAATCTGCAACAACATGCTTTAATGGCTAATGGCATGATCAGAACTTTGATCTGATTACATGACAAAGGGCCTAGAGTGAATGTTAAATTTGATATGGAATATACAGCCTGTATAAACACAAAGTTACTGCATGAAGCCTTTGAAGAAGCAGTAGTTTACTAAACCTGCTTAGATACTACAACTTTCTGTGGAGTGTCTTTTAAGAACAGAGTCATTGTAATATGTTCAACAGGGTCACTGTAAGTTCTTTGGATATTCTAGTGTAGTTAGGAGTATATCCTTTGTGGACTAAATTTAAGGCTCTGAATTTCACATCCACTTCACTGAAGTATGGCATTTAGAAATTTTAAGATACGTTTTTTCCAATGTAGCCACCAAATAGAACCTCATCCTTACTACTCAACTGTAATTTAATTTCAGTTAAAGATATAGCCACTGTAAATTCACCTTTGAATTTTTATATGCAGACCTCCCCATACATTAAAGATAACTTAATACTGATAAAAGCTTAAAAACTTCATTTCTTTCTCCTACTGAAAAGCCTTTTCCTTATTTTTTTTATCTTATTACCCTTGACACCACAAAAAAATCTCTAATCTCATGTTACTGACAAGTACATTAAAAACACAAATGTAAATTGCTATATCCAAATACTATCAAAGGCTGAGTGGAAAACTATGACTATGAATGATCTCAATATTCTATTATGACTCAGAATTAATCCTACTATTGCTGGATCAGTTCAACACTTTTAATACATTTGTCAAAATAAAAAAAGTTATTTGCAAAATACATATATATATTAGTAAATTCTAATTATCATTAAGAGAATAAAAACACAAAGGATGATTCTAGACTATTATAAAATATTAATCTACTGAGACACTAACAAAAATTTTTGAACATGTAATATTATTAAAGGATACAGAACACCCTAATTTGCCTTCAACATGATTTGCTAATTTCTTTTAAACGAGATATGCTTTTTAAACAGTTTTAAATTAAAAAATACATTAACCTCATGACTGCAATTTTTATTTGCCTTTAAAACAATCTCAAAGGTTATGAGCCCTCTTACTTCAGTGGTTTTGGCAACAAATATATTTCTAAGAAGCAGACGTTCAACATTCCAATACCTTCTATGTACAAAATCAAACCTCCTACTGACTTTTCATTTGGCGATGGGGGAAGCTGTATCACCTTTCTAAATCTCTATTTCCTCTCATGAGCTCCACATGACTTTTTCATGGCTGTCCCATTTAAATATTCATGTAGAAAGACTATCACAATTACAGCCTCAATAGATGAAGAACAGGTAGAAAATATATTTAAGACATAAATATAGAATGCCTCTGACCATGTGTTTGCTTGCAGAGAAAGGAGAAAGAAGGAAGGAATGGAGAAAGTAATACTGCCTACTTGAGCTTTCTGGTGATCTAAACTAGTAATAAAAAGGAATGACTAAGCACTACAAGCAAAGATACAGTGTATACTTGGGCTGAATATCCTTTACTTACCTTTGTATTAAACTAGGCTGGAGAAGTATAAAAGTCAAACCTATAATGACTTTTGCTGGCACAATGAGTTGGAAATAGATTACCTCCAAAACAACAGAAAAATTGAGAAAAGTTCTGGCTGCTGCATTTTTCTCCCCTGAAAGCCAATTAAAACTTAGTAAATTTATAATTTGGTACATTAAACAATAGAGCATTATTAAAAACAAGTGTATTTTGATTCTTTCCAAAGAAACTATTTGTTAAAGGCCCGATTGAAAAGAAAAATATATTTTAAAAGGAACTCCTAAACATTACAGGGAATATCAAGTAGTTAAAACTACCATGGCTACACACTTCCAACTTGTCCCTATGCCAAGGGAGAGCAGAACCCACCCACTCATCCTGCAGTGCAGCATCAGCAGGTCAAATACTAGAAATAATACACAAAAATGACTATTTTAGCACTTGGAGCTCTACTTCTGGAGGCAGGAGGAGCAGAACATTCCTTGTTTAACTTTCATTCTGCAGAAAATGACTTGCAGTTGAATCATCCCAGTCATTACTATTTCCATTTATTGCGTGCACTGCACAGGATTAACATAATTATGTAATTTTAAATGATTAGACAGTGACATTCAGCCAAACAACACTGTTTGTTGAGGAAATGAAAAGTAAATAAAGTTTAAATCTTTTCACCTGAAATGGACTTAAGAGAGCATTTGTTTGCAAAGGGGCTATGAAATATGTGTTGTTTCAGATGAGCTTTGATCGCTGTAGTTGAAACTCAGCCCTGCTGAGGGCTGGGCAGAAAGACAACATGCTCATTAGAGACCTCAGGATAAAACTACTTGGTGAGGGACTTATGCTGGCTTTTGGGTTTGCTGCCTTAAATCATCTCTGTGTATTTCAGCCCTCTATGCACTGCAGAGAAATGTTTTGGATCAATGAGCTACTTTCTATTCCAGTTTGCAAGACATCAAATAATTCGTAGCTAAATTAAAATGTTCGTAGAATTACAGAAGATATGGTTGAAAATTAACTTAAGAGGTCACCTAGCCCATATCCGTGACCCAAGGCAGCTGGCCCACAGCTCACGCATTTCTCAGATAAGTATGTTTCTGAAGATCAGCACTGATTAGAATTCCCCAACCATTACAGGCAATCCAATCCAGCGGTTACCTAAACCCAGCAAGAAAAATCTATTCTGCCCTTGAGAAAGAATTCATGCTGAATTTCTGATTTTAAGCTGAGAAATGTTGGGCTTTCAAGTAGAATCAAAAATTCAAATCAACTCAAATTTCCAAACAAACAAAGCCAACATGGTGTGCAGATAATGTGTAGATCATGAAAATCAGCATCTAAGGAACAGCATATTACAAATGTTTGTAATTTTTTTGGGGAGAAATGAGACTTTTGAAGTTTTTTTTTTTAAAACATCCATAGGTGGCATTCAGTTCCACTTTTAGAAAGGAAATTTCTCTTTTCTTAACTTTATAGTGACCTTAGTTAAATAACTGAAGAAAACATAAAAGATTTATTAATTAAGATTTAACAGCATCTTATATGATCTCTATTTACAACCAGCAGGGAACATGACTAACACATTAAATAAAAGAGATTAATACAAGCAAAAGCACTAACTATTGGTATGTCTCACACTACAATCAGTTGTTTCAAAGAAAGAGAGAGAGAGCAACCAAGCCAAAGAAGGTATGTTCCTAAGAATGCAAGAGCACTGAATGCAAGAGCACCAAATGCTGCACCATACTTTCATGAAGTATTACTTGAAAACTATTTTACATAGAAAAAGTTCCTTTTTTTGTAAACATATTTATCTTAAATAGAAACTTCCCCACACATTTCTCAAACTGCCCCTTCTTGGACATCATGATGTAAAGATCCCTTTGAAAAGCAGCCTTCCAAGAGTGCTAAAAGGTGCATTTTATTTTACTTTATCTTTCTTCTTTGGAAATTCTGATCTTTCATTAGCACTTCTCATAATTTCTATAGATTCTGCTTCCGTAATTTTATGGAAGATTCCACTCCTTGCAACTCTGTCATTTTTTTGATCCAAAATTTGCTTCCTCATTCTCTTTTTCCCCTAAATCTCTATTTCCTCTTCAGGAACCAAGTTTTCCACCACTTTGAAACTTAAGTGTATGTAAAAACTGTACTTAATAATTCAGTTTCATGCACACCTTCCACATCTCTTTCCAAATCCTTGAAGGAAGTTTCCAACACAGAGATTTCAATTCTGCCACGATTTCTTTCATTTCTGTTCCAGCAGAAGATACTTTCTTCCCCCTACTCCATTTTATTTTGCCTGCAAGTGAAGCACCCTTTCTACCTGAGATCACAGAGTTCCCTTTAAGCTATGCTTTGTTGATTCTTCTTTCTGGCAGGCTATAAAGAAGTGTTTGATATATGCATCTTTCCTGTTTCCTAACATCAGAAAAAAAGGGTGGGTGATGTATAGAGGTCATCTTGTGCTAATGTAACTAGAAAATACTTGTCACTAACCAGGAGACCGGGAACATAGAGCTTCTTCAGTAGTACCCAGAAGTACAATGTCACAATAACCTACTGCAAAAAATGAAGGCAGGTCTGAGAGGAAAAGAACAAGCAGATAGTCCAAGCAATTGCTTGCTAACTGAAAATCAGTGGCACGCTCCTCATTCCCTCTGAAGATCCCAGCGACTCGAATAGCTATTAGCTTAAAGGGTCAACTGTGGATAATACCATGGCCTGGGAGCCATAGAGATGCACACCAAGATCCAAGACTCACAAAAGGGGATAATGCAAATGCGGACTGTCAGCAGGAGTTGTTCACAGGGGAAGTGTTAGACATGGAGAATGTTATCACATAATACAATGGAAAACAGATAAATGAGAGAAAGTTGTGCCTAAATTTGTTTGGAAAGAAAGTCAGTCATAGATGCATTATAGAAACAGGAATTATGAACATAAAATAATCATGACTACATAATTGAATAGCCTGTTAATTTTTTTTCTTGCCTTAATTTTCCATCTGACTAAAATTTCCCAGCAAAGGCCCTCAGACTTACAGGGCTTTGATTTTGGCAATGCATTACAATTCTGGCAGGTAGCCAGCCTCTTATTTTTATCCCTCTGTCCTTTGGTCTCTTCTTCATATATTTCTCATCTCGCAATATTTCTTCTCCTCTAGTCACGGAACTTATGCAAACAACTAGAATTATTTCTGGAGTACAGAAGCATAACATACTCTATTTCCACTTCTAACAAGTGATTGTATTCTTGCAGATTCTTTTTTTTTTTTGCCCAATGATTAGGTTTGGGCAAACATTCGTCTGTAAACAGGATACATTTATTATTTTACTTTAAGCTGCTGAGAAACTGTTCAAGATCCGTAAACATGGCCAAATAAAATTAATAAAAAAATATTTAAATGTTATTTTAAAATTAAATGCCACTCAGACTGTTGACCCACACTGTTGACTTTTCAAAAATATTTATTATCCAGTGCCAATGTACTCTGTACTACATGCATTGCAAACCTACCTCCATAATCTCCAAGACTAGTTTACCAGAGTGCTTAAGAACATTGCAGACATGCTAAATTGCTTTACCGAATCTCAAAATGCTGAAGTACATCCTTAATGCTTTGTCCACAAAGTGAAAGGATATCACATCTGCAACATTTACATCTTGTTTTTTTTCCTGTGAAACTTAGTTACTGTCAATACTTTTTAATGTCCAGTTCATCTATATCCTATGTTAAGATTCACCAGAAACAAATATAAAAATGCCTTTCCACATGTGTTCATGCTTTACTGATTTCAACTTTCACCTATATAACCTCTAATATGTATCTTCCAAACATTGTTCTGTTACTGAATCAGGAATTGCACATTTTAAACCCAAATAAATCTGTAATAGATTTAAATTTCTGAGCTAATAGAAATTTCCAAATGTATTTGCCCTCCTGTAGAATTGTGCAACATGTAGACATTATCCACTTTTGAGAGGCTTTTACAAAAAATTCATGCTGAAGTAAACAAAAAAAAATTCCTGGCAAAAACCTGCACATTTTAGTACTTACTATGTCCACTACAACCAGTAAGTCTGATCACTTCGACAGCTTTTTAACCTGAGTGGCTGACTCCAACACTCCTCTGTCCTTCCTGTCCCAAATTCTGTCACAGAGCCTAACATTATTGAATGTCAAGACCTTATTCTGTGCCCATCAACTTGGTCATGGTTTTTTTCTTAGAGAATATAACAACTTCTAAGAAATTCTACATCATTAATACATTAATGGACATACATATTAGGTGTGCTTTTCATATACTGAAGAAGCATGATAAATGCTAGAAATATCCTGAATTAATTATTTCATTATTTGTCAGCTTCTTATATTCACAATGCATGAATGTTTTATGGAGTCTGTAAATTGCCCTTTGCGTGACATTTTGCATTCCCTTTTTACAGTCACATCTGTTGATTCCAGTTGGTGACCTACTTCTTGTATTTCATTGGACCAATTTCTCACCCCAGTCACGAAGTCAAAAGGGGAAAAGAAAAAGCCTACAACTGTTCCTTCAGACACACCAGGTTTCTTGTGGTGCTCCCTCTGAACTCATCAGAAAAAATTATTGAGGGACATGTAGCAGATGAGAAAGAAAGCACATAATTGCAGATAAGCCTTTTGGAGGTATTCCTCATTACAGCATTTATAGAAGTTTCTTCTTGCTTAGGATGGCTTTGTGGCTTTCTTTGACATCCTCATTTTGTGGTGCTTTCGATTTTTATAACTTTATTTGTGATTATTTTCCTTAAAAACTGTACCATTTTGAAAGCTTTCACTCTTTCTGTGAACATTCCTAATTAGAGAGAAATGCAGTTCTGATGTATTCTGAAATATCTTTTGTGTGTCCTATGCAAGCTAATGAAAATACTGTTAATAATAGCAAGCGATGCCTAGGATTCACACAAAAATGGCATCTTTTTAACTCCTGCAGACTGTCTACAACCACATTACAGCCCTGACTCAGTAATCTATCCCTCTTCATCACAGTACTTGTGGAACATGCTGAAATGTAAGATGTGCACTGCAGCCTGGGTAACTTACATGGTCATTAGGAAAGAGCCAGGTGCTTTGTGGAATGGGAATGGACAGAAGCATAGAAATGTCTTACTGCAGGACAGCCCGTTATCACATTCTTCTGATCTAGATTTCCTCAATCTACATTTAAATTCACGTGCTTCTCTGAAATAACTCTCATCAAACCAGCAAACGTAACGGAGTTGAGAGGAAGTCACACCACTGACACCATGAGACTAAAGTTCACTAGAAGTTTCCTGGGTGTACCAGGTAGCATGCCAGCTACAGGATGCTGGTTGGTCAGTGCTTTAAAGAGCTGCTACCCAGAGGACTGCCATGCTGAGCAACAGAAACATGCCTGGTCTTAAAAGAGACAGCTGGCTACCCATCCTTTCAAGCCTGGGAATGTAAAGCAGGCCCTAATTCTGCTCATTTGTGTGCAAAGTGGGAAGAAGAAAGTAAGAAGGGCCACTTGTGTTTCTATTTTTTGCTTTTCCAACCTATTTGGGGTTGGAAAACTCTTCCTTCTCTCCATCTAGTAGTTTGATAGCTTGACTTAACATAAATGTTACCCAAGGTTTTAGTTCTGCATGTTGCCCTTTTGAAAATCTGGCAGAGACTCTTGGGAACTTGTTGAAGATCCAAGACCTACAGTTACTTTTGAGGGAGTATCAGAATAAATACATTCTGAGTTGTCTCCTTCTTTCCTCAACCTGCCATCTGTGCACATAACAAGCTATATAAAGGGTCATTATGACATATGTTGCCCCTTTTATCTTGCTCATAAGCATCTTAGATTACAACTACATGTCTTGAGCACATCTAGCAGGAAATGTTTCCCAGCAGTCCAACCATATAAAACAACATAAAGAGCACTTTTTGCCCAGCCAAAAACCAATGCTGACTTTTATGATAAAGTGACTTTTTTTCATGGGAACCTGATTTGCCACTTGCATATGATTTGTCAGGAGAAACTTCTCGCTAACAATTTCAGTTCACGTTCTACACTCATTGGCCAAGTGCGATTAAAAGCTCCCAGATGTACAAAAGATGTCCTGTTTACTGAAGTACTGAGATTCTATTTTTTTCCAGAAAGTGAAAGTTCCTAACATGTCCAGTTGACCAAACATAAATAAGATACACCCTTGAAGGAGCACTGGCAGCCACAAAAGTCACGAAAAGCAATCTGTCTTATAATTCGCTTGTTGTTGCCATTTACTTGGGCATTCCAGGTACTTATGTGTATCTACTCAAAGATCAGGAGCAGATCTACACATTTAAATCACAGAATCCTAGGAGTTGGAAGGGACCTCGAAAGATCATCTAGTCCAAACCCCCTGCCAGAGCAGGGTCACCTAGAGTCCATCACACAGGAACGCATCCAGGCGGGTTTTGAATGTCTCCAGCCAAGGAGACTCCAGCACCATGGGTGTCCCAGGTGAGAAAGGTGTGGAGGGACTAATGTTGGTGCAGTGTCGTGCTCTGCTTGGAATGTCTCTTGCAGCCGCAGTGTCCCTAGAGCCCTAAGCTTTGTGGTTCTCTCAACTCTAACCCTAACCCTAATGGTGATGGTGGCCAGTGCCTGAGGCTGAAATCTCCAGCACCATGGGTGTCCCAGGTGAGAAAGGTGTGGAGGGACTAATGTTGGTGCAGTGCCGTGCTATGCTTGGAATGTCTTTTGAAGATCCAGTGTCCCTAGAGCCCTCAGCTTTGTGCTTCTCTGAAATTTAACCATGAGTCCTTATGGAAATGATCAGTATCTTTGACTTTAATAATTTTATATTTTATATTAACATTTTAATAATTTTATGTCTCATTTTTAACATACACAATTTCAGTCAGAAGTCTCCCTGCTTGTTCCCATGCTACAAGCTCCTGACGGCATGTACTCAGTTTGATGACAGGCTTGGTTCTGTTCCAGCAGATTATATAAAAAAAAAAAGTTCTGATTAAAAAATCAGCTGTGTTTAAATAGCTACATAGTCCAACCAGACAATTAGAGGGTTTTGGCTGTTTTTTCCTTTTACAGACCCTTATGAGGCCATTATACACACAAACAGAGAGAGTTTAGCAGTGTGTTTGTGCTCAATTAATGATCTGCCCAAGACATTACAGTAGGTGCATTACTGTTGCTCTATGTTTCCATAGCCAGGTTTATTCAAGAGACCAAGTATCTTGGCTTAACACTAGTCACATAAGGTGTGCATTGATTAATTCTTTTAAATATGACTACTTAGAACTTCAACAACAACACATATATACTTTAATATTTGTCAACCATTTACTGTAAAAGTAGAAAGGTGGCCGATAAACTTACAATTATCCTGCTTCCATGTGCTAAGTTATTGCTACATATTTTTGGAGATTGTAACAACAGTGCTGGAGAAAGGACATCAAATGATGCTTAGAAATGTGATACACATTTTCATTTCACACTCCATCAGTTTTTACAACAAGAATACTTGGCTAACAGCCATATCTACTGAGGTGTAAAATAAGGATCAGATCTCTTTTAAAGACAGTTTCATTTTCTTTATATGATTAAATCAGATGTTGACCTTTTTCTAAAATATATTGTAAATATTCTGTACTTTCACTCACCAATTAATTTTGAATCTCTGAACCCAGTTTTGACCTGTTTTAACAGACATGTAATCAATACATATCTTTTAAAAACAGCTTTGTAAAGCAAAATAAACAGATTCATCCTTCCACTAAACCAGAACTGAAATACATTGAATTATATAATCACTGGTATTAAATCTCTTCAATTCTAGTAAGTTCTTTCCTCATCTTGCACCCAGGAACAAGAAACAATGGTATTATTGCTTTTACAGTCAGCAAAGTAAAGCTATGGGCATCAGCAAAAACATCTTTTAAATTCAGATTTCAATCTGTCAGGAAAGATTAAAGCTTCATGCATACATAAAAGGGGAACTATAAAATGATAACAGATACATAGCATGGAATCATTATGCTTGAAAAGCTGCTATTTTACCAATGTAGTAAAGCAGAAAATGTCTTTTACTCACCTCTGTTAAACCAGAAACTTCTCCTTTCGCTAACGGTCTGGTGATGGATGCAGTGTAAACTCTGGCATCTGACACTGGTTGCCCCTTCATAAAATGTTTCCCAGCTTCATAAATATTCACTTCTACCATCTTACCCATTAATAGAGGATCCTTTGGCACAAGAACCTTTCAAATAAAGATAAAGACGTAGTTACTAATTGCTACAAAGGACATCACTGTCTCCAGCTTCCACTCAGAAAACAGATTTTTGATAAACATCAGAGCAAATCCTGAAACTTTTAAATTTCAGTCACCAGGATACATTACAGCCCCTGACACACTTGACCAGTAGCATCTCCAGCTTGCATTCTTCAAGAGCTTTGCAGTGTTAGCTCAGGCCTTTTTGACACAACCAATTCAATGAGCCATGTTTTTTGATTGTTAAGAAAGCTGGGCTCTAGTTGCAACATTTGAATCCAGGTCCAAACAATTCCCAAGGGCACTCATACTACACAACTCTAACATACTTCTGTAAAGCTTCCTATTTTCACATCTATCCCATGATAATTTTTTTAAAAAAATATCTTTTTGAGTCTGTAAATGCTTCAGGACAGAAATTAGGCTCTTGTTTCTGTTTGGACAAGCCCTTATTTTGCAGCTGAGATGCATGATTGACAATGAATGCCTGTAAAAATGGATGAGTGTGTTTCTTGGGCGAGTAACTAATTTGCACAACCATGATATTAGACAGTCTCATAAGAACTTCACAAAAAAGACTCCATATAACAGATGTTCCTAGGTCATGCATGTTACAAAAGAAAGAGCCCAACATACAGGAGCAACATTTTTTTGCTGGAAGAACAAAAGGCTCTAAAAATAGAGAAGCAGTTAAAAAAAAAAGTGGAGTCATTTCCCAATTAAACAATGAACAATTAAATCACAGGGACTTATTTAATCACATTTACTTGAAGTTCATCCACACACAAATGCAAGCTTTTTAAAGGTGATGAACATACATGTCTATCTTGATTTTTGGATGCTGAAATTGAAATGCCTTAAAACGGCTTGGTTTTTAGACAACATGTGCAGAGGATTTCCAGAGGAAAACAGTGCCAACCACATTTGGAGAGCATTATGTTGTCAAATAGTGCCTTTCTGGTTTCACCTATTGCAAGTGTCGATTGTCCCAATTGGAGGAAATAATTACCAGTAGTTCCCCCTTTTTCCCTGAAGGCTCAAGGTGTTCATGACTGTAGGAGTTTCCAGATCCTAGGATTCTGCTGAGCTTCCTAAGCATCTTCCAAGAAAAGCAGAGACCTTTGCCTTTCACAGATTGGCAAGCTGAAACTAGCTGGAACTAAGTGGCAAACATAAAGCCGTCTCCTATGCTGAGTCAGTATTACAATGCAACTAGATCACAGTTCTTCCCACTTTTAATTCATCTTGGGCAAATTTAACTCTAAGAAAAATTAGGTAACTAAGTATCACTAGGCCTGTGACCTTTGCAAATCTTGGGATCCCCATATCCAAAATGGCAGTAACTAAATATAAATCCTCAAGGGCAGACATGAATATGTGACTACTACTGAAGAAAAAGAAAGAGGTTAAATGAAAGTATCTGGGAGATACTGTAAAGAACTGTCAGGCTTGGCTCATACATTTTTCTGATCCAAGTATTTGTTAGGAAAAAATCCCCAACCTTATTTCTAAGAAACTAAGTTATACCAACAGAAACCCTCACCTTGACTGTTGTTCTGACAAAGTACCCTTTGGTCAGTTTAGACTACTGAACTACTTAAACTACCTCACCAAAGCATCCACAAATGTAAGCTGCAGTTCTACAAGGAAGTCTGTCAGTATAGTGAATATGATATTTAGTGACTCAAGAGTGATTTTCAATTTACTATCATTAAATTTACTGTTATTGAAATTAGTCACTAGCACCAATTCACGTGCTTATCCGGGCGAACAGTGGGATATTATCTTTGCCAAACATGCTACACATAAGATTTTTAGGGAGAAGACATACACTTTAATATTTAAAAGTATTTCTTCCATAATAAAATCTAAAATGACTTCCTGTATTATTATTTGTGTTTTGTGTATTCTTTATCAGTCCCAATCAGGAGCTGTATTAGGTGCTGTGCAAACGCCCCATAAAACATCAACACTTTTTTTTGCATATACTGTTTTTCCTTTAATTAATGATACTTTCATAAAACAAGCATTGAACACTGAAAAGCCCCAAGCAATTTCTTTTTAATCTTGATACGAAAATCCATGTTTCTCAAATCTGACTGATAAGCTACAAAAGCAAGGAGCAGTGATACACAATGCTTAGACAGAGGTTAAAGATGTAACAAAAGAAAAAAAGAGAATTATAAAAAAAAAACACCTAAGGAAAAAATAATTAGTGAACCTGATATCTAATAGAAACAGATATTTTAAGAGCAGTAATGCAAAATGAAGCCATAATGTAACATAACCTGGAACCAGAAGAAAGCACTGTTGGTGACTATATAAGCACTGCCATCATCAACAGCCTGTCCAGGTTCAGAAAAGGAATAACTAAAGGTAGTAAAATCAAGCTGTAGACAGCTCAGAGCAAGAAAATGGGGAACAAGCCAAAGGCAAAATCAGAATGAAATCATGACGATTCAGAAAAGCCAATTTTATTGGTTTTCAGCAAGCCATCTGCTTTTGAGGACATATAATGATTTTGTGAAATAGATGTTGTACTTCATTCCTAGCTCAAAGGTAATGTTTCTGTGTGAAAAGAATTCATTTGTAGAAAGTATATAAAAGGAAATATAACATACCAGGCTGTAAGTGTTAATCTAAAGAAGTTTCTGACTCTTCCTATTTTTTTGTTTCTTTTTTTTTTTTTTCCCCCCAACTGCATTGCCTGAAAAGATTTTCTGAAAAATGTATGGAAATTGTGAAAATTCAGCTATTCAGAAAACAATGTTTTGGAGACACAGAAATGAAAATTTCTGCCATAATTGAGAGCTTCTTAAACCATTCAAATAATGTTATTTGGATATATAGCATATCTCCTTCTCATAGTGTATACTCCAAGAGCTACTCTGTATTTCTTACATAATTTCATATAAACTGTATTTACAACACAGAAACAAAGTATCTCATACACAAGTTTTTCTTGATGGTCACACCTTTCCTGGAAAATGCTTCTTATTTCTTTACTTGTTTTTTGCACTGTGGCACACTGTGTTGCTGAGATTATCAGAAAGCAACGATATACCAAAAAGATGTTATTTTGTTTATTTAACCATACCTGCTCATAGAAAGGATTGTGAGCAACATAGTAATTGGAATCAAAGGATTCTTCTGTAACCAGAACTCTCTGCCTTTCACCAACCTGGAAAACAAAAGACAAGTGAGATAATTCAGAAAACAAAAACAATGAATTACACTCAGAAGACAGCTGCATCTACAAACACTCAGCAGAAATCAAATTCTCTGAAGAAATATGTGTCAGCAAGAAAGAGGGGCAGAGAAAGCTCTAGTTCAAACGGTCTAAAATTGACAGAGTTAAAAGTCAGAACTCAGGGCTAGAAGTGTGGTACTGTAATGGCTTCACATGAAAATCCAGTTCAGAAATATGAACTGGATTTTTACTTATTAACACAATAACAAATAAAAATGTCAGATATGCACAAAGTCTGTTACAGCTTCATCTAACTAATGAAAAAACTCCCCTTCAGCATAAAATTCTGCAGTCAATCACAAAAAGGATAACGCCATTACCCCCCAGCCCTGCCAACAGCCCTGTGACAAACAAAACAAGAGCAGCACCTCAGAGAAGCAGGGAATGGCAGCACCCATACAACTTCTAGATGCCATCAAGCTCATCCATTTGCCTCTTATTTTCTATAAGCCACATTTCCTATTTACAATGCTAGGGCATCTCTTTATCCCGTCCTGGTGATTTCACTAAGCTGTACTCCCCAGATCACATTGATTTCCAGGGCAGTGGAGTCAACACTGCCTATCACAAAAACTCAATGAACAGGAGTTTTTAGCAACTCACAGACACAGCAATATTAAAGGCCAAATAAACACTGGGCTAAAAATCCCAGTGTTTCAACTATACCTCCCAACTTCCAAATTCAGTAACACAGTTTATAGGAAGCACCAGTTTCACAATCAGTTAAATGGGAGACCCCAAGACAAATCAGTTGCATTTAGGTGCCAAGTAAACATGAAACAAAATCTGACTTTCCCCAAGTTCAAAATCCCCCACACTACACCTTTCGATTTTGTCCATTACTAAGTTGTATAATGAAGTTTATAGCTTAATTTCTGCAAACCTTGGAGGACATTTAACTTACATTTTTAGTCCAAGCCCATCTTTTTTTTCCCCCATTTAAATGTGCCCTGTATTATTTCCAAACTATTTGACAAATGCATTCTTCAAATTGCAGCTGTCTAGCAAGTTAAATTTACTCACTGCTTTTACTGCTGTCACTAATTTGAGAATCAAAAATTGTTTCACATTTTACTCTGAACTTTTAATATCTGTGAAGCAAAGCTGTGTTCAAGATCCTCCCTCCTACTGAAAGACTTTCACCACATCCTAGTAGCAGCTGTTACATACAAGTTTTAAGGCCTCAGTAATAAGGTCCATGTGAATTACCAAGATGATGCAGATCAGATAGGAATATTCTGATTTGCTAGGGTGTAAGCAGTAAAAGGTAATATTAAAATTGGCAGAATTGGTCAGTCAATGGCAGAAAAAAGAACACAAAGAAATAAGAACAGCAATATCACATTTACATTACATTATATATATATACACACACATACTGTGCATATGTATATATCTATACACATGATACATATCTAATTCTCCACTTTCCAAACAGAAATACTTCACGGAATAAGTCTTCCCTCCCTTTCCCTGTGCATGTACCTGGAGTATTCCCAAAGTAAACTCTGAAGTGCAGGGGAGAGAGCGAGCACGCAGCTCATCTCCTCAAAAGCAGTTACAAGTTAATTCCCCAGGACCACAAGCTTGGGGTGTACAGCAGAAGAGGCAGAAGCCCCGAGTTACACACCCAGTATCAGAATCATAATAATAGAAAAGATGTATATTTTGCATACTTTTAAGAGGTGTTTAAGAGTTGATTATAGCACACTTAAAACTTCTGCTCACATTTCTCTGGGAAGCCTGCAGTTACAAATAACAGCAGATACAACATACTCCAATTTTAGTAACCTAAATCCAGTGTAACCATTTTCCATTCCCCTAAACAGTAAGGTGTTTTTTTTTCTTTCAAGAATACAGTTATTCAGTTCAAATTCCCAGAGGAGTTTCATAAATACATGTCAAGAAGACATGGGAGATACCTACACCAGTAATAAGATTACAGGGAACATTTGCTCTGCACGGAGAGGTTTTGCTGTTTCTATAAATATTTCAGATTCTTAGAGCAATACTTGGTCTGTAACTCATTTCACAATTGTCTTCTGGTTCCCTGGTTCTCTCTGGTCATAACGTCCTGCCTTCACCATCCCTGTGAATCCTACCTGTGAGGTAATCTAAGCTACATGTGTTATCTTCATTCTTTCCGATGACAGAATGGTAACAATGATATGCAAAAAAATAGTAACAAAGAAGAAGAATCAAACAGGAGAAGGAAAGAACACCTGTGTGTGATCATTTGATACAAACAGTGGTTTCTTCAGAGACACATGGCCAGTTTTTCTTATTTTTGCTTCCATGAGCGAAGAAAGAGCTCAGGTGTCCATGTCTCAGTGGGACAGACAGAGCTGCTGGGCTCAGAATTTCTTGGGAATAGGACAAAATCAGGAAGACTAAATTTGTCACATAGCAATAAAATTGTGGCATTAAAATTTCGTACCAGAAGTGCAGAGAGGCTGAACAGCCTATACCAATTTACAATGCCTACACTCACATACTCACAATATGGTACACTATAACGAGTACAGGTAAACCCACGCTTAAGTTGCTGGATTTGTAGCCTTGGCCAAGGCTGAGCTCACAGAGGAAGATGATATTTAGCTATTTGCAGAGTCTTTTGCCATAACAACAAAAGAGGAAAATCCTATTTAATGAGTTAGGCCATTGGGTATCCATGATCTAAAAGACTAATTGGCTACACGCATTTGTAAGACAGAAAATCACTATTTATCCTGCATCCAAGTATAATTAAGAAGAAATATAAGTATGTAGAATGTAGCTTTGGTATTGAAATTTGTTCGAGAAATGGAGTATGTCATAATTTCTCCTGGGATATCTAAGTGCCTAAGTTACACCTCTCTCAGAAACAATTTAAATATGCAGAAACCAGACATGATATCTAGTAACAGTCACAATTATAATAACCTTTGATGATTTTTTTCAGGCATGTACCAACAGAAGTAATTCAGTATCTTATTTTTATTCCTATTCTTTCATCTGCTTCCACAGGTATGCACGAGTTGCAGCTCTCAGGGAACTACAATTCTGACAAAGCATCTGGAACCGACGGAACTCAGCCCTGGCGTCTCAGTTTGGAAAGATTCCTATAGAACCAGGATTTCTTATTCTTTACAGAGGACAGCATGAAAATACTAATGAATGATTGCGAAAAACTTGCCTGGCCTCCCTCACCCCCAGATGGACTGGTAACACCATTTACAAAAGCAGAACTTGTTTTCACCAGAAATAATGCAACGAGTGCTGCTGGTCCTATCACTTCCTACACTGCAACAGTTGTCAGGTAGTCTGTAAATCTCAGAATTGGTAATCAAATCACTTAAGAAATTTATTTAATTTTCATTTATTCTACCTTAAATTCTGAAATGATAATTAGAAAACTCTGTTTTTCTTTTACCAAATACCATGAAAAGCAGTTTTTCCAGCTGGCTGTTTTGCTAAAAAGAATGAACGGTAAGAAATGTCAAACATACTTTTTGGCTGCAGTCAAATCAGGTTTGTTCTGAATTACATAAAGCACAAAACTGACTTTTAAATTCTAAAATAGTATGGGTGCAACCAACAGGCCGTGTTTACACACTTTGATAGAATATTGCTACATAATGTCAACAATGACCTGCTGCATTTACACTCAGATAATGTATGCTCCTAAACTTGGGTTTTTTAGTTAATGAAAATTGTAATTTATCCAGTTTGATTCATTACTTATTACAGCCAGAGCATGTGGCACATGATCTTTCTCACTGTTTCCCTGTTGTTCTTTTCCCTGAATTTTACTAGTTTTAAGAGTCTCTGGCTAAAAAAAAAAATAATAATAAATTAATAATCCCTGTATTTCTATACTTCCCCCACAGAAGAAGGGATACTGCATGCACAGCTGTCTATGTTCATTTAGAAACAGTTGCCAAAGCCTCCTCTCAGGTTGAATCCAATTTGTAGTGGAATCGATGAGCACCTCTCCACTCACATTGAAGGAGGCTGGCTTGGATTCTGACCCCAAACATTGTGGAGAATATTTAATACCAGGTTTGGAAGCCACACAAAAAGCTACTTTCCTTTATTTGTTTTTATTTTTTTTTTTAAACACATCATAAAGCAGTCAATAAAAAAATACACACTGACACAATTTATGTGTGTATATTTTAGCAGATTATTCTGACATACAGAATATTTCTGGCAAACATGCATATTTTGATCTTTACTAAGTATAACAAAGTTTTAAAAAAAAGTAATTTAGAAACTGTTCTATTTCAATTTTGGTATATTTGTCTCCTGATTTTTCAGTTGTGATCTAATTATTTAAAATAGATTTTAATAATCATGCAGATGATGCATCCTTCCCTATAAAGCAAAGAAAAATTGCTGGACCTGCTTTTTATGAATCACATTAACCCTTCTGTAACTCGAAACCAAATTTCTCAAAAATTATAATTAAGCATTCCCTAAGCCTTCTATTTACACATTGTAGGTGTTTTCTCCTCCTAATAGACAAGTCTAGGTGTGCCACAATCTCCCTGTAAAAATGACAAAGTTTGTAGAAACTTATGACACGGTCCCATTTTGATGAAACCAGAACCCATATCTTTGCAAACTCTCCTTTGCACTGTTTTTTTCTGCTATTCAGCACTGCTCCTCCAACATTTAGGATGTATACATATCTCGCTTTCTGAAGGTAGTACTGAAGGCAAAGAATGGACTTGTCTCAGAGTGTTTCTACAGACTTGTTCGGGGTTTAGATGTGGACACTGGAAAGCAGTAACATTAAAAAAGTTCAGGTCCTGAGCATGGCAATTTTTCTGCCAGGATAAAAATACTTCTCTAGCACATCTCATACACAGCTGCCACTAGCCTATGCTACCACTGCTGTCCTGTTCCAGATGGGTAGATGCCTCCTTTATATTATGTTATGTTTAATGTACAACCCAGTACAGAAATGAAGCAACAGAGTGACATTAATATTTAGAGTCTTGTATCTTTCACGACATACAAACATTAACCAGATTAATCTCTACAACATGTGCCTGGCCCATTTTACACCTGAGGAGAGAAACTGAGAACCTGACCACTCCAGTGGTGCAGAGTAAGTGGCAGACTTCACCACACGGATTCCACATGCAAACCTAGACAATGCTGTCTCAGTCCTACAATGCCACTAGTTAGCAAGGAGAACAAAATTTTCTATTTCTTACATAGCTCACAGAACTATGTATGAACTACAAATAAATCTGTTGATAGATCAGTGGATATTACTGGTCCTGCTATCTCTATCAGACTGTTTTGTACTTATGTCCAGTGTGGCTAAATTTTACTATTCCACATTTTCTGTGAGTCAGTGTTTTTCCCTTGATTGCATTGCTCAGTTTTATTGCAGCCTTGGAAACAGAATTGTGTGGTTGTCTTCACAGTAAGAAAGTACTTAGCTCTTAACTTGAGAAATGCAGAATCCCAAGTGAAAAGCAGCCAGTGTTCACCAAGGTGTCTCATTTCACTGTCAGCCAATACAGCTGGATTTGTCAAATTGAACTGCTCATCTTTAAACAAAGCTGCAGGAGTTTTATTTTAAAAGGATCACATAAAATATATGATTTATAAAATAATATCTAAACAAACTGGATTTTTTCGTTTGTTTTAAGCACACATTCTTCATATGTACTGCTCTTTTCACAGCATCATTCAAGAATTCAGAATGGACACAGGCAACAGATGCCCAGAAGACAAACTCTTTCAACCATTTTTCAGGCTGGCTTGAGGCTGTGCAAGCAGGAAGGAAGGATTAGGTATAAAGACAGCCAGCTCTAATAGCACACAATCAGCATAACAAAAAAGTGCTTCAGACCTTCAACAGCAGGCAATGCAGCTCATTAAAAGCAACTGAACACCTTCTCTTTGGTCTCCCTATGAATTTGTTGGCACAGCTACAGGGGTTGGAAAAGGCAGGGAGAGAAGGAGGAAAGAGAAGGAAGTAGACTGCTTCTGCTTGCTTGGCCCATTGCTCATGCTTCAGGGTAAACAGATCCTTTCTGTTAGCGTGCACCTGTATCTGACTGCTTCATTTTGATTTGGTCTCCTGCTGTGAAAATGTAGCTTCTTCCAGCACGTAGAAACCCTGCCATGCAGCTCAGATGAAAATTATATTCAGAGATGTGAGCGGTGACCTAAAAATGACAACTGGTCCTCAAAATATCTGATTCCTTGTAAACTCTGTAAGTTTGCATTTTGCTTGTCTCTCCTTCTCATTGCCTAGAAAAAGGTAATAGAAGTAGCATGTTGACAACTCTGCTGTATTACCTTCCTAAATTCTGTTAACTGTGTACAATATTATAAAAAGGAAAATAAGTTTTCTGAGATGGGAGATATATGTTGCCTTTTAAAGCAGCCTCTCTAGTTTGGATCTTTCTTGTGTGAATCTGGGTTTAAGAAGTAAAAGGATGAGGTGGCAGAATCAGGTTTTATTCTGGATCTGCCACAATGCTGCTAAGGGACTCTGGCTGTTTCCTTGTGCTCTCTGAAACTGTTTCCACATGAGCAAAATCCAATTCTGATTGTTACACAGCTCAGAGGGTAGTGACCACAAAGCTGGGGAAGTTGCTATAGCAATATGAAACACTCTATGCAGAGCTGGTATTTGAGACTATCATGTAGCATGATCACTCAAGCAACTACCTTAATGTAATACTGGCAAAAGCCTCTCCCCTCTTTTTTTTTGGATAATCTAAAAAACCCCATAAACCTGTGGCAAATATCTACAGAAAAAGTCTACATGAAAATATCAATTCAAAACAGGGAAAAGAAACATCTGAGTAGGTATAGTATGTTTAAGGTCTTCCTTTCGTACCCATAACAGTTCACAAACCAAACAGAAACTAGATGAACAGTCTGCCCTTAAGGAAACTTCACCTTTAAAATATAAGTATAGGAAACTATACTATTAATGTTGATTTCTAGAATGGAAGATGTAGTTTAAAGGAATCTTTTCAAAACACTTTCAATCAGTTTAAAAACACTTTCACTGCAACTTTCAGCCAATTTGGCAATCACATGCATTCTGGTGGCATGAGTAAACAAATATTTGGGTTTTTTTAAATTTTATTTTGCAGTTTTTTAGCAAGCTAAGCCTATGGTGAAGTGAGGCTACCAAGCTTAGAAATATGACAGTCTTTGTTAGGAAAGGCCATCCTTTTATCTTCTTCTGTGAAATCATTTAAAATTATTTAAGACTGGCTGTTTTTGTTGGAAGCAATTCCTTAAGATACAGTGCATACTTCCAGTTGATTTAAGCCAAATATGAAGTGGCAGTTGCTAAGGCAACAATATGCAATTCCTGTTTCACTGATCTCCTTTAACAGCTGCATAAGCCCAGACAAGTATCAGCTATATCAGAATTTATAGATCATCTTAGTAAATACTCTATGAAGTAACTTCTCAAGAAATTACTTTAGAAACTTGCAACATCAACCTGTTTCCTCAGGCTAAGGTCTTGTCTACATTACGGAAAGAAAACTGCTCACCAGCAGCTCTGTCAGAAGGGTGCTGATGTAGCATGGGTCAGTGTAATACTGTGTTCTGCACAGATTCAGCATCACCAGCTGCTGGAGAGAATTGCCAGTAATAATAAAAGCCCCTAACATAAGTGCAGCTTCAGAAAATTGCAGGCAGAACTGCACATTGCTTCCCCATAGGCAGAAGAAAGCAGGAAAAAGTTGGGAGTAGGTGGAAATACTGGATGCAAGAACACAGATTACAAAGTGAAGATAGCATTGGTACAAATCAAGTCAGTACTGTCTTCCCTGACATGGTACTGGAATCCCTGCAGTAAGACTAGATGCTCTTAGAATATATCTATAGCCTGATATTTGTAAATCAAACACACCAAAAATCTGCCCCAAAAAGTCAGGCTTCTCTCCAAAATATTAATATAATTTTTCTGCTCATCTTAACAACTGAAGCCAATCTTCTCTGTTCATCTCATCTGAGAACAAAGGAAGAGCAGATGAGATAAAACAGAAAAAACAAAGGTCCAAAATAACCCTGTACACAAACCCAAACCCTACTCTTCCCCCAAATCCACTAAAAGCTGTATTAATACTTTTAACAACACATTAAACATGTAACATAACATTGTTGCAAGTCAATGAACTTAGAATGAAAAACAGTGACACTACCCGAAAGAGTTAATAAAAGGGTATAAATATGTAGCAGCTTTCTTTTCAAAAGAATAATAAAACTCCTTTTGCATACATGAATCACAGGTTACTATCATCTCAGAAGCTGGCAACGTTAATGAGGATAGGAAAATGGTATTATTTTCTTTTATTTTGAAGGTAGCCAATATATGATCAAAAATTACACACTTCAGGGGTTTTCTTCAATCTAAGGCAAGGTAAGACCCAAGAACTGCTGACACTTCTAGAGGCGTAGTGCTGAATGACAAATAACATCAAGGGCTTACAGAGGGACCAAAGCGAATGATTCATTAAAGAGTGATAAATGTAGTGTGACTTCATGTTGTTTAGAATTTAATAGCCACTACTGTCAAACTAGTTGTGATGCATTTTACTCTTTTTAAACAGTATGCCAATTATTTGCATATAAAAAAGGGAACCAAAAGAAGAACCTCTTCATTAGTACACTAACAGAATAATTCTGACCAAATCTTTGTTATCCCGTAAAGGAAGTTAACAGAGATCTGTTCAAGAAAATTGTGAGATAAAGCACTTCTGTTCTAGAAGAAAAAGAAAAAAATGACTACGTTTTTCTTTCTAATATTTTCCTTATAACCTACTCAATTCTCAAGGCTATGCATAAAGTTATCACAGAAATTTCAATTGTGCACTGTTGTATATGCCTCAGCACACTATCTTTTGCATGATATCAGAAACAAATATGACAAATTAAAGGCCTCACTACTTTGTAAGTTCTCTTCATCACCTATACCACTGTGTGCAACGTTGTCCTCTTCAAAGAAGTCCTTACTTAGCCCAGACAGTAAGAAATATTAAAAAATTGGAAGACACTAGAGGTTTCTACAATCTTTCAAACTAAGCATCAACATCCTATGATGTAGCTGAATTTTAACAAGACAAAAAGTTAAACAAGCTGTACAATTTAATTGGAAGTGAAATTAATTACTGAGATGGATCAACAAGAAACACACTATAGTCTCTAATGCAGGTGTTAAGACCATATTATAAATCTTTCAAAAAAACTAGCTTTTAATAAAAAATTACAGCTGATGTAAACATTTTGGCTGTAGTTCTGTGCTAATCAGACTATTATATTCTTACCTAGAAGGTTTCAAACTCCAAACCAAGTGTATCTATTATATTATCAATAAAACCAATACAGCATTTTGGATATATATACACTAAGCAATACAGTAGCTAGACAGGCCTGAAATTTCTTACAATATAAAGTCTTTGCTAACAGAAGAGTAACATAATAATAATAAAAAAAGATTCCTCAGCAATTGTGTGACAGAGCTTTTTAACCCTCGATGTGAGTATGCCAAGAGGCACAATTAGACACTAGGCTTAAGTGTCTTTGGCATACAAGAAAATGGGGATTCAGAGGGAGTTTTACACATTGCTCAACAGCCTTGAATAGTCAAGAAGGGAGAGGCTCTGTCTTTACAGTCTTTGCTGACCATCTTCAAAGGAGGTTGATAACTGTGAAACAGGGCCTCAAGAAGAAAGGATCTTCTTACGCCTCTGTGACAAGAGCCTGCACATACAAACAGAATGCGCCACATAAGTACAATTCTCCAAAGAAAAAATGTTATTTCAGACTCTTATTTATAGTCATTCCCTTTCTTAAGGAAGCTGCAATTAATCACAGTAAAAATACAACAAAAAATCAGAGGCATAGGAAATAAATCACCATTTAAAAGAAATGTGTTAATGAATGGGGCACACTGGGCAGAAATCACTCTTGTATTCCCGTAACTGCTGACAATCCTGTATTCTGATGTTCTCAAACCCAGGCATATGAATGTACTGAAATTATGTGGAAACACTTGCGAGAAAAATCCACACATTTGTTTTTGCTATTGCTTTCATTCAATCTTGGATCATATCAGGTCAGTAGTATGTAGCATCTTATTTTCTTACGCTGCCCTTTTCCTTCTTCTGCATTTCCTCCTTTCAAAGTACTGTTTTCCCCATACCTGACTGGAATGAAAAAGCTGAGTAAGACTGAACAATACTTCCACTCCTGGGAAAAACTCTTCAGCAAGTTTAGACTAAACACTCAAAACCAGTAAGATTTCTGTTTGCTTTTTTCCTCCTGCCTACATCTTACTGAATTGCCCAACACATAATTTTATCTTACTGTTCTACCGCACCCGTCTTGAGACAATTGTTCTTTTTATTTTCGCTGAAAATTGCACTGCTCCTGAAGGGACTTTATGAACACGCCTCATAACTTGCAAGAGGAAGCATAAACCATTTGCTTTAGATTCATCCACATTGTGATGAGGAGGAAAAGTCATGTCCTCATGAAAGAAATGAAGCTTACTGTTTTCTACTTTCAATATCTACACCCCTTTTCCCTTTTTACACCTCTCTGCTGTGCACCAGTAAAGGCAACAACACAATAAGCAGCCACTTTTGAAAGGCAAAATGCTAGTAATTAACTCTAAATTGCTTTTTAAACAATTGAGATGGGGCATAAAAATGAGCCAGTCCTAGGTTGTCTCAGGCACTCTTACACTTTAACAGTTAAATATGAATTCTCCAAAGAGAATTCTGTATTCAGCCTCTCATCGTTCACATTTTATCTCTTTATGTCAGAAGCAGCAAGAAGAACAAAAACTAGTTTCTATGAGGTGATGACACAAAACAGGTATGTAAGACAGGAGAAAAGAATGATACTTAGATATTAGACTGTTTCATTTAACTAGGAAGACTAAGTTGTTTGGCATAATAGTTATAGCTGGGTTCATCAGCTATACTGGTGAACAGTTCTGGGCTGATGTACGTTTCATATTGCACGAGCAAAAAAGATTGCCAAGAAAGCCAGAATGGGGTCTAGAGTTTTATTATAGTATACTAAAGAAATGGAAACGAATCTTACTGTCTGAAAATAAGAAGGCTCCTGGCTACACAACTTTAAGAGAATTTCCTTCTCCTAAAGGATGTGGCAGAAAATTTATCCACCACAATTTATCACATTAAAATAACTTATTTTCACATAAGCTAATTATTTTGATCAGTTCTAGCTAACACAAATTTTAGCCAGCATCTCCTGCATCCAAGTGACTCTCCCCATATTTGCACTGTAGTCCTTCTGTCTTTCCTAGTTATTACGGTAAAAATGATACAAACACCTCAGAGTCACTCAGGTTTCTCAAGCTCTAGAAACTTGACATGGATTACAGTAAAGACAGGGATCAGCAATGGAAAACTGCACAAATGTAATTGAGAATTACTGGAAATTTTGTTTAAATATTTGCAATTGCAGAACTTTGAAACAAAAGGAATTGGCCGATGTAATTGCTTCTTACTACTTTTTTTTTTTAACTTTCTCTGCTCTTCATTAAAGATTCCCCAAAAAAGGAAGACATCATTCCTTCTTATTTATGCTTTGACAAAGTTGATATTGTCAGAAGTGAATGTCAAGATTTTAGGACATAGCACAATTATAAACATCAGACGCTAGCGACTTGATTAGTGGTTGCAACCAGAAAATGGTGATAACGGAACTCAGCAACACAAAGGCTTTGCACCAGTTTTCTGGAATTAAAGGGCAAACCCAACCACCCTCATCACCACCACCAGTTAGTTCAGCAAATCACATAACACTGCCAGCTTCAGGCGCAACAGCAACACATTTCCATGTTGTTAGAGATATGGTAAATCTACTGCTTTCGATACCAAAGATCAGATCTCAAATGTCAATAATGTCAGAAACAATGTGATCGACCATGTGCATTTTCACACTGTTTCTACCAACCTGGGGCATGCTCAGGGGCGTTCCCTGTCTGATGGGAGAGGAAGGGAAGGCTGTGCTGATTTCAGACTGTTCTCAGTGAGCCAGTCTGGAAACCGACAGTGAGAGGCTGTCATAGCAGGGGACGGGATTTCTGTGGCAAGGTGGTGAGAAGAATCCATGCCATGCTTTAGAAGCCATTATAATGGCTTCTTACAACAATCCCCTGAACTGAGCAGGTGTTGCCTACTACCATGCGCTACAGAATACCTTTTTGCAACTTTGATCCATTTTACACAATTAGGGTAGGGTCATCTTTTTCCCCTAGCTCTCCTGTTTGTTGTATTGTTATTTAAACTATATAGGCATAGCATATGAGTATGTTATCATTAACAGGCATGCCTATCACAAGTAAGTGTTAGAAAAGGCAGTATCAATAAGAAAATAGATTATGACTTGGAAAACTTGCTTTTCTAGCACAGCCTTAGAATTCTAGATGAGTATACATAATAAAACAGATACCTCCCAACTTTTAACATACTTCGTTCAAAACCAATTATTAAATGAAAAGAGACTGCTTGCCTAAACAAGTCATGGAACAACAATTTTTCTCCAAACAAAGAGAAACTCCATCCAACCTTCAAACAAACACTTGAACTGTGATTACAGTAGCTTCATCATTAAGTCAATATGAAGTTGGGCATATCCTTATATTGTTTTTTTTTTCAAGATCATAGATTAAAATAGCTTACAGACATGTTTGACAAAAAAACTCCCTGACATTTTATATAGTGGATTTTGCTATATTCCATTATGTCTGAACGCCAGTAGAAAGAGTAGAGCTTTTGTTGTATTTTTAGAGGAATATTGTTAAACTCAATCTCTGAAGAGCATTTCTAATAAAGGAAATATGTGCCTTTTCATTTGTTATATACAATCAAGGTCAGAATTTCTTCAGGTAGTAAGAGATAACTGGTCACGTGTGTATTTGAAGCACTTCAAAAATACATTTTTAACTGTTGTCGTAACAATTCTGAGCGTTTTTGTCAATTCCTTAAAGCAACAATGCAGTGAGATAAGCCAGAGTATGGGCTACGAGTGACCTGAAAGTCCTTCTAAAGGCAGAGAAAATGCTTCCAGACCAAGACCTCAATCTAGATTTGTCCCACGTCTGTTTATGTCTGTCAAGGCCAGACAGCAAGGCAAGAGATATTAAGGCTCATGATTGCTAGTACCTAGCAACCCTCACAGAACAGGAGCCTGACACCGATTGCTGACGTCCAGTATTTACTGGGACTGATTAGAAGAAAATAAGGTCTTAATACAGAGGCAAGAAATGTGAGGGGCCTGGTAACCCATTACTATAGTAATCTTTCTGTCATGTAAGGAGTGTATTGCTAAGAAGGAGCCTTTAGGACTCACAGGTTTGCCTTTTTAGATGGTTGGTACTGGTAATAATTGCTCACAGTTGATATTCACTCTGCTTCAGGGTTGAAGAAGAGGTAATGCCTCACTTTCTAGGAAATTATTCATGACCCAGCTTCAGTGAAGAAGAGGTTAGCCTCTCAGAGAGGCTGAGATGAGTTATGTGATCCAAACTCAAGAGAGCATGAAATAAATGCAGAACCTGGGCGAGAGAATATGTCATTTCATTTACACAAAGAGAAAGGAGATTGAACAAGGAAAGAAGGCGGCAACACAAAAGCTGTTTATGAATGAAGTGGATCAAGTAGAACAGAGTATCTGGAAGGGCTTTTTGCAAAATACAGATCAAATAGCATTATCTGCTCATACTTCAGGCTTCTCATGCATCAAGTATAAATCATTGCATGGAAGAGAACATGCTTTCAAAATCTGTTTATTGAAGAGAGTCAGGCAAAGAGTTAGCTGCACAGCTCTCACAGAGAATCAGCTTTAGGACTTGTCACATCAATGATTTATAGGGTGACACTAGGGAAATCAATTAAGTTCTCTACGTGCCCCAATTTTCCCATCTGTAAAATAGGGGCAATCTGTTATTCAAGCAGATTGCTTTTCCTTTTTATAGTCTTTCTTCTTGTGTTCGGGTGTTCATTTTGTTAGTTTCTACACTAGCAAAAATATCAGTCTTATGTGGATATATTCTTTATTTTAGCATTAGAATATATTCTATTCTATATATAGAATATATTCTATTCTGTTCTTGATTCATTTAAACTGCTTTGCTCTTGTATAGCTTCTAAAGTACTACAATATTTTTAGCAACAATATTGAAAACATGGCACACTGTGAAGTGAATATATATTTTTACTAAAAGATCCTTGAAGAAGTTATTAAAGAAATCTCATGGTAGGCATAGATAGAAAATTCAAAGATAATGAAGTCAGGGAACAGTGGAAAACTGCTATTTATTCTCACTTTAAGTTGTTTAACAGTTTTGCTGCATTTTAGCACTTCAGCCTTTAATGACTCTTTGAAAAAACTGCATAGAAAAAAAATAATTGCCAGAATACAGTCTAATCCTCTGAGGCATCATGAAAAAAACTCCTAGTTGTCCTTGGGCTACTTGTTTCATTGATTTTCTTTGTTCTCTGGTGTCCACAGAGTAAGAAATTTACCAGTCAGCAGCAACACCTAAATAAACACCTTGCTGAGGTTTTAGCACGGAAAATCAGTCTGGGGCAGCTGTACTCTTCCTTTTCCTACAGATAGACTTAAAATACACAGGTCATTCGGATATATGCAGACCTTCATCTTTATCCCATAATACACTGCTTAAAAAAGATGAAAAAAAAAAAGCAAAGTAGTTCAGAAGCACAAAAATCTAATTATTTATGAAGGCTTATATTTATACAATGCTTTTGCCTGTGCTAGGATATTTACCCTTTTGACTGTAGAAGTAATAATACATTCAACTTGTTAAGTGGGAAGTAAACAGCTAAGGAAATGTTTTAAAATATAGCTTCTGTTTCAGTATTAAATGCTGCACTGTCTTCTTAGGAGGAGGCCAGTGTGAATGAGATTGGCAGATACAGTAATAAGGATTTTTTCTGTCCCTGCCACCTGAGCCCTCTCTTACACTGTGACTTGCATGAAGGATAATGATATAACTGTGAGGCCATCAGAGTCCAACTCCAGCCCTTCTATGGTTTTGAAATTCTCCAGCAGGCAGCAAAATTTCAACAACCAGGTTCTTCAATTATGGGAGGACTGAGAGATTAATTTAATGTGTTTAGATATTTGTCTTGCCATTGCAACTGTAATCTTATTACTCAGGATGTACCAGCTGCCTCAGGCATTAGAAAGAAAATTATTATTCTAAGATGCATGGAACATTGCACAGGACATTGAAAATAAAGAGAAATGATGGTAAAGCAAACATCAGTTTTTGGTTATGTTGAAGCCTCAGCAAATGGCAGATGACTCTGAACTGGCAAATCCTTTTATCGTTGCCTTTTTTCAGTAATCTCAAATCTCCCCTTTATCTGCTTTGTTTTTCACTTGTTTAACACAGAGACCGATGATCAGTGAAGCAAAAGATATAGTTTAAAGGTGTCAGCTAATATCTACAACAGAGCTGCCATTGCTCTTCAGACTGGCTTTACAGATAAGAGTTAGCTGCTCACCGGGTGGCCACAACAATATTATTAGAGAAAATATCTGTAAGTGTTCATATTGTCAACTGGGTTACAATGTACCATGCATGCATCCAGAAATGTTACCTAAAGTCAGTGAGAGGTTAACAGTAAATATGTATGCTTTGTATAGAAGATACTCCAGGAGAACACTGGGTTGGGTGGTCTGATTTAAGCAAATGAATTCCCTGTATCATGGAGTCATGGTTTTGTTTGTTGTTTTTTTTTTTCCCTTAACACAGATCATCTTTTTAGCTTTGTTGAATATAAGGCACTTTGTGTTTTTAATCCCATGGCATCATATTTTAAAAGAGAAATAATGGGTCTCTGATCTTTGTAGATTTTCATTGAGTTGATTTAGTCTTCTTGACTTTAGCACTTCTTCCACAAGTTGCTCTTTTTACAAACTGCTGTGTCTTCTCCTTGGGCAAAGCATTCCAAAATGTTGCTGCAGCTCATCTGTCCAGTGCAGTCTTATATGTAAGAGCAGCAGTGCAAATTACAGACAAACAAAGCCAGTCTTGAGTGCAATCTGGAGACCGTAAGTATGTAGTTGACTGGGTGACACAATGTGGCCATCAATGACAGTTCTTGATTACAGTGACAATGCTTTGCATTTCCAGCTGCTCCAACTGAGCACACCAAAAGAGCCATAGTAAAAGTCACGAATTATCTCAGAGTTCACTGAGTATCGTATTATTGGTCTTCCACATGTTATTGAAATAACAGACCACACAGTAAAACTGAGTTCACATTAGCCACCTAAGTTTCAATAACATCTTTGTCATTTTGGATAAGATGGGATAAGATATCTCAAGTAACAACACCCAATGTTTTCACAAAACCAGTCTGAATCAAGATCAAAGCAGCACCTACTTGTGTTCACTCATCTCATTGTTTGAAACTGACTTCTATTTCTTGTGCATCTGCTTGAGGCAGTTAAAAATAAATGACGAGTTTAAATCAACAATTAAGAAAGACAAATAGAAAGATGGACTCAATATTCAGAACTTCAATATATTCTGAAGAGAGTTCCAGTAAATACATAGCAAAAAACCATTTTCTTTTTATGACAGACTGATGGAAAAAAATCAGCAACCTTCCTGAAAATTATTTTTCTTAAAGATAAAATTTGTTGTAGAGAAGGTGTATGATACACAAGTGACAATGGATAGTGAGTAAAAAATTCACATAAGATGTACATATGGATGCAATGACAATAAATCAGACACAAAAACGTGACACTCGAAAGTAGACAGATTGCTTCCTTACAAAATGTAATACCACATATTTCCCTGCTTTTCTAGAATTTTACTGACAACTTAAAGCTTTTAGAATAATGGGTTTCACACCTTGAACACATGCCACAGAAGGCTGAGAGAGGCACTGCACACAAATTATTATATAGGCTGGAAATCTAAACAGTTGGTTGCATCATATGAAAAAAACACATGTTGAGCAGATCCATCTGACATTTTCACACATATTTCAAAAGATCTCTTCAACTTCCTCATGATTTCAGTCTACATTTAGTTCATTACTAAGTCCTGCAATTGCACAACTAAAATTAATTAGAATCCCATTTACTTTCTGAAGAACACTCAAAAGTCTATGATTTTAAATTAATTTATGCCAAGAGAAAAGCTCTTGTCTTTGTAAGTGTAATTGCAAGCCATATAAATCGAAAGTAAAGCTTTAAACCCACAATGACCCCTTTTTCATCCAGTCTTAAATGGAATAATTAAGCAACTTCCATTCCATCTAAGTACATGCAGCAGTGATGGGTGTCTGCTTGCTGACTAAACCCTGAAGCATTTAATTGACCTGTGGGAGACGATTATTGCAAGTACAGTCATATAGCATAGAAGCTACCTACTTTCTGCTAGAAGAAATTTTTCAAAGTAATTAATAATTTTGGTAATTTAAAAAGATTATGTGTCACTATTCACTATGAAGAGACTCTAGCTGTAGTCAGCAAGCCTACTACAGATTTTTAAAGATAATAAAATCTGTAGGTGTACTTGTTTGGGATGTAAATTTGACTCTTCAGAGTAATAGAACAAAAATGAATCATTGGCCAAGAGCTCAGTTCAGAACTCCTGAATTACCTGTGGATTTTGCTGGAGAGACCGACAATAAGGCATCCCTCACTGACTTTGCTACAATCTGGTATTTGCTATTTATATCCTAGTAGCAATGTTAAGAAAGTTGCTAGGTAAATTGGGTACACAAAATGAAACTCATACAATTGCAAACAGAGTACATGGTGTTTCAGATACCCTTCATAGTTGCATACAAGAATGGACCAGTATTAGGAAAGGCAGTCTTCTTGAAGTATGTGTTCAGAAGTAATGAGATCGCCAACCATACAGAGAGATTATACTCTCTATAGATAATGTAATATAAATGTTCTTGCCTTGCCCAACATCTACTGCAGACTCAAAGTGGGTACATAATTGCTGGGAAAAAAAAATTGAAAAAAACTTTTCTACTAAGAAGTCATTATGTCTGACAAGAATGAGGGGATTCTCCCCCTCTACTCTGCTCTCATGAGACCCCACCTGGAGTCCTGTGTTCAGCTCTGGAGTCCCCAGCACAAGCAGAGCATAGAGCTGTTGAATGAACTCCAGAGGAGGGCCACGAGGATGATCAGAGGGCTGGAGCACCTCTCCTATGAAGACAGGCTGAGAGAGTCGGGGTTGTTCAGCCTGGAGAAGAAAAGGCTCCAGGGAGACATTGCAACAGCCTTCCAGTACCTGTAGGGGCCTACAGGAAAGCTGGAGAGGGACTTTTGACAAGGGCACAGAGTGACAGGATGAGGGGTAAATGGGTTCAAACTGGAAGAGGGTAAATTTAGATCGGATATTAGGAAGAAATTCCTTCCTGTGAGGGTGGTGAGACACTGGAACAGATTGCCAGGAGAAGCTGTGGGTGCCCCCTCCCTGGAATTGTTCAAGGCCAGATTGGATGGGGCTTGGAGCAACCTGGTCTAGTGGGAGATGTCCCTGTCCATGGTAGAGGGGGGGTGGAACTAGATGATCTTTAAGGTCCCTTCCAACCCAAACCATTCTATGAGTTTAGGTGATCTTTGTTTGGAAGTGCTCTTCCATTTAAAGGACAGTAAAATAAATCTGAAGTACTGTATCCATTGCTTTTTATTTAATAGATACTGCCTCCAGAGTACAGGAATCAAAAGCAGCTGAGCATTTTGTTAGCATCTCAGTGCTCAGGTGATACTGAAATCCTCCTCAGCTAGACATTTAAAAATAACTAAGAAAAATTAAAAAAAGATTGGACTGCTAGGAATAATGAAGACTTTACATAGACAAGTGTCCTGCAAGAAGTACTTGAGAAATTACAAAATGTAAAAATTCACAATTAAATATCCACTCACAATCATAGTGCTTAGCATATTAGAAAATTAATACTATTTGGTTTTCTACCTAATAATCTGCCTAAAAAAATTACCAGATCCTAAAACATCTTGGAAGAGAGAAGAAAACTTGGTAGTATTTTCAAAAGAAAAGTAAGCTCCTCCTACCAGACAGCTTCTTCTAAACCAAACTTTTCTCTTAAAATAGCTGAAACGAGATCCAGAGGTCATTGAAAACCCAGTTCAGAAGTACTCACAGGATTGTCTATCTCTTGTCACTAATGCAGACCTCCAGATGGAAGCTGATCACCACAAGCAGCTACTTAACAGATAACACTAACAACATGGGCTTGGTGGAATTCAGGCTATCAGAACTCATGACTTACAAAACTGGGCATACTCAACCAGAAAATGAAGTGTAATAGCTAATTCTTTTCTTTTGACTAAGGAGTGGGATATTGGAGGGAGGGGTATGGTGGGTTTGTTTGTTGTTGTTTTGTTGTTTTTTTTAACAGCTATCAAAAATTAGGGGGTAAGATAAAAATCAAAAGTACCATAACTACTTGTTGTAAAGCACTTAATACAATATTGCATAAATTATCCTTGAATCTCTTTGTATATATCTTTTTGGGACAAGAAAGATGTCCTGGTAATGGAAGGAAAATTTTTTATAAGAGACAAGCTGCAAAATCTCAGGTTTGTTGGAAGTGTCAGATGGAAAACTTCAGCTATCAGTTAGGCATCCATCTTTATTTAACATATTCATACATGATCTGGAAATGAGAGTAAGAGGAAATGACAATGGAGGGGACATGCAAACACTAGTAAGAGAAAACAAATTGAATTATGTACAGAAAAACTAGATCCCCATTTTGAAAACTTCAACTCATCTATTTGGAAAAATGTAATCTGAAACACAAGATGCTCTCTGGGAAACTTGGAAAGCAACAATGCTGAAAAAGATTCTTGGGAGAACAGAATACTGGACATGAATTTGTAACATGACACAGCAGCGGAAAATAACACAGGCATGCATTATTTCAGAGTAAATACGCATAGCGTTTATATCATCAGTATGGCACTGAGCCCTTGAGCCTAAACATTCCTTGAGGGCTCTGGAAAATATAGTTGTATTTTGTTACTCTCAAACCCAAAACTACTAACACCATCTCACCCCCGCCTTCCTTTTTGAAAGTTTTACTAAATTAAACCTACAGTAAACTAGAAATGTCTGCAATTTTCTAAGCCTTATTTTGCCTGTATTGAAAAGAACAAAACGCACAGAAAAAATGGACTATCAGTTGTGAGCAATTTTCTGCTTTGTGGCTCTGGTCTAATGTTTTTCCTCCTGGATGTAAAATTAAAGAAAGATTTTGGAATTCTGAGAAGAACAAATAACATCGGAAATCTGGAAATGACAAGTAAACAGGAGAGATCACAAGGCTGACAAAGACAAGGAAAAAATAATAACAGAAGTAATGAGGTGGCACAGCACCTTTGGAAGATACAGTAGGGCAAAACCTAAGGAACCTCAGTGTATGGCTTAAAACCAGACCAATCAAAACATTAGAAAATGCCACGTGAACCTTCATTATTGCATGATACACCATATAAAAATAATTCTTTTCAATCCGTAGTTTTGTTTTAGGATTGTGTTGTTTGAATAGGAATGACATTTTAAAAATAAAATTCCTTCTCAGAATGCATTTAACATTTTTCTTAAAACTACTAGTACTTTTGTTACCCCTTAATGTGGCTTTCTGCTGCAGCACACGATGCCTTTGAATGCCAGGTGGTTGTGATGCCCCTGAGAAAGAATGTCCAATTTCATCTTGAAAGTCACAAAATTGTACTGTTGTATTTTAAAGGAAAACCTCTTTTTCTTTCTTTCTTCAGTGCCATCAGCTTCAACTACATTTCTCAGTACCTGAAGCCTGTCTACCATTCTTTCTGCTTGTGGTAGCAGCCTCATTGGTGTGATTGGGTTTTTTGTTTTTTTTCGTTTAAGTCAAAGTAACTGTTCTTTCTCACACTTAAGGAACATTAGATGCAAGAGTTTTCATCCCTATTTGAGTTTGTGTAATAATGAAATGAATTTTGCAGAAAATATCAGTTTGTTATCTAATCTGTATGGTATCTGGCACCACTTAAGTGATCAGAAAAAGGCCTTGGAATTCTGTTCAAAAGAGAATTAGCCAAGACTATTTTACATAACACTAATTTTTAGCACCCTTAACTCAACATCAAGAGTTTATGTTAAAAATAATCAAATACACTTAGCACAATTCTCAGAAGTTTGTTCAGATGAGTAATGGATGCCTAATCCCAACATATTTTGACCTCTCTTGATGAACTTCACAAATTACGTGGAGTGGAAAATGTAAAAATCCTATGCTATTACCTAAAAATAATAAACATTATCTTTTTCAGCTTAAATACAGGAGGAAGATTGGCAAGTATAAAGCAGCAATGAGATGGAAAGTCGGTGGCATATGCTTATCTTTATCGACCTACCCTTTAGTATAAGTTCTTCTCTTTTAACCATATATTTCAAAGAAATAATCATAAATGAGGCTTGTTCTGAGCTTGCATTACACATTCAGTTTTTCAGACAGTACTGGTGAATATTCTCTGATGTGCTATGAATATACTGTTGGATGACAGGAGCTTTGTAAGATGTCAATCAACCAAACTGTTCCAACTTTTAGATCATATATTCCTTCAGCTGCTTAGATTATAATAAAAGAAGTAGTAGAAGAAATACCTATTCTGGCATTTCTAATGCTAATTTGCTCATCTGCAGCTGCAAAATTCCACTTTCTGGATTTTGGGGGTAAAAGGAAGATCCAGTCTAGTATTATTTTCCTCTCTGACATTAGTCAGCAGTCAGACAATGAAAGGTTCAAGTTCTCTAGCACCTAGAATTGAACTTCAGATTCACTGAAACATTATTGGGAAAATTTGCAAGAAGCAACTTCAAAACTAAGTATTCTGTCCCAGCTGTCAACGTAGCTGTATCCCTAGGATACATATTTGAATAATTTAGGGAATATCTAAGTGTAACCTTTAGTTAGTAAAAGACTGCGCCACTCTCGAAAAGTTACTTAAGCCACAATTGGCCATGAATTGCCAACTCTGCATTCACAAACTGTCCTTTAGCCCAGATGACAAATAAACAAAGGAATATTTTGGAACTTTGGCCTGCTTGCAATTCAAGTATCTAAAAAGCCCTTAGCTCTAGCAAGTATCGATACTAGGTTGCCATGCTTCTCATTTTACAGATGGAAAAGCTGAGACAGGCTGATAACTACTATCTAAGATTTAAGAAAGAAACCTCTGACAGTTTCTCAAACTTTTGACTCCATAGGTATGTCAATCACAGACAATCTCTGCATCCAAGGGCATTTGCTCTGTGGTGAATGTACCTAACAGTGGTTTGTCACCCTGAAATACTGAACTATTTCTGAGCCTCACTACCCAAAACCTCTGTCCTAACAAGTCTTTTAAAGATAAATAAATTCTTTCTATCTTTTAATATCAGTATATTTAGTCTATTTAATCTCAGATTACAGTAACCACAAACCTTTTTAAAATATCCAATATGCAGCTGAAATTGTACTAAAAAATCTATTTACTTTGAAGGCATTTGGAAAAACACCCACCTTGGAGTAGAAAAAGGGACACGGTAACAAAACAAAAAAAATTTACTTAGAAGTGCTTGATTTCCCTCTTAATTACATTTCTTAATGATCAAGCCTGCATGTAACTTCAGGGAGACTATCTGAATGCAAAGATCATTTTGCTATAATAACAAGCCCAACACAAATCTTCCTTTATTTCTTGATCCATACTTACACATTTCGATTCAGTTTATGTCTAAACAAGACATGTCCCTGTCAGTTTATATTCACAGTTCACCCTCATTTTTAACCTTAAAATCTAACCAGAGCTGATAACCTCTCTTCCAAGTCAACTTGTATTTTGTTGGCTTGACCCCTCTGCCTTTAATAGAACCCAGCAGCAGCTCGTTTCAAACTGCTTGAAACTTTGGAGATCAAAGTTTGATGAACCCCTGTCATACTCCCAAAGAATTAAGGTCTGTGAAGAACGTACCTCCTCAGGCTGATTTCAAAAATATAGCAACTGAAATGAACAAAATTTCCTTATTTTATATATGTTGAGCATATTTAGAATGCTAGAGTAGATATTTTCAATTAAAACAAATAGATACTTTGTCAGTAAAGACATACAATCATCCTCACAATTTAATTTGCTAGAGTCTGTAAGGGAACTGGATTCTTCACAGATAATACTGATGGACATTACTTACTACAGCTTACATACATACCATGTGGCTGTGCAGAGTGATGTGATATCCTGGATTAGATTCAGATTTTACGCATATATGTGCATTCCTCTTTTCCCTTTCTAAATTATCACTTAGTACGTGGAAAACTGACATACTGGCATAAACCACATACAATAATTTGAGGTATCTCTTGTCAGCCAGATGTTATTTATTATGCTACCTTTCAGCAGTGCTCAGTATACCACAGGGTTTTCTTAATAATCACTAGGTTGCCCTTCATCATTCAACAGGAGACAACTACTACCTATTTTGATTGTAACCTAACTAACCAAAAAGCATGACTGCCAGGATCTGAAACAGTCTGATAAAGAGTGAAGCAACCCCCATCAAATGTACTTCAAGGAAAAAAAAATAAATAAAAATAATAAATTAATCAGTGCAAACAGTTCCTGTCTTACTTACTGAATAGGGCAGACATTTGTGTTTATGTGCTCAACTAGCAAAAAGTGTTTTTCATATTTGCGTTTGCTTTTAAATGAAAAGATTCCTTCCTTTAACCCTATAGTTAAGACTTTTTCTCCCTCTAAATGCACCTTGCGCTGTGTGACAACAAATGCAGTCCTTAGAGATTTACTGAAGTCCAAAAAATTCTTCTAGGTGATTTATCACACAATCTAATTAAGATACATAGAAAGTAATGTCAGATTTGCATTTTTTAAATTTCAGATTTATGCGTAACCATTTTTACAAATGTAAAATCTTCTTGTTTTCAGCTACCTTCTTCTCTGAATTAAGACATATATATATGTGTGTGTGTGTGTACAACTAATCAGCCATAATTTGATTTTTTTCTGTCGTATATATATGTACAAACACGCACACACAGACACGCACTCTAGATCCCACCCCGAATGTGTAATTTGTCATTATTTCCATTTATTTATAATATGGTCCTGGAAGACCAATCTCTCTTCAAGGCAATTCACATACCACATGCAGCCTCCAGTGAGCAAAAAAGTCTGCTAAGGAAACAAACAAAAAAGCCACAAAAAGCACATTATCCTTTTAAAGATCGACTTGTAGTAGAAAGCCACAAAAAAGGAAAACAGGTGCATCAGGTTTTTGTGTGCTGAACATTAAACAGGGCCCTACTCCCCCTCCTGTACGCTACACAGAGTCAGTCACATAGACCCAAGAACAGAGTTGATTCATTAGACTGAACACCATGTGTGAAATACCAGTTCCCTCTTCCAACACAGTGGATTTTTACAAAAAATCTGTACCTAAACATTAGTAGACTTTCCCCCCCAAATATTTCTTCTCCATGCAACAATTTAAACACAACTAATGAGTTAGGCGCAGCAAATTGAACACCTGCAAGAACACATGTCATTCACAAACATGGTGCCTGATGTGTTGGCTGTTCCATTCACACAACAGGCAGCAACCACTAACAAAGTGGACTTTAGGTGGAATTTTTACTCCTTATATTGATTCCTTCAGTTAAAGGAGAACATATGATATGGGACATCTAAGCTCCTGGTGTTCTTTACACAGAATCATATAATTGTTTTGGTTGGGAAAGACCTTCAAGATCATCAAGTCCAACCACTAACCTAAGACTGGCAAGTCCACCACTCCCCGGGCAGCCGAAGCAGCACATCTACACGTCTTTTAAAGAGCAGCAGGGGTGGTGACTCGACCACTTCCCCGGGCAGCCTGTTCCAGTGCCTGATAACCTTCTCAGTGAAGAAATTTTTCCTAATATCTAATCTAAACCTCCCTTGGCACAACTTGAGGCCATTTCTTCCTACCCTATCACTTGAGAGAAAAGACTGACCCCTACCTTGCTACAACCTCCTTTCAGGCAGTTGTAGAGAGCAATAAGGTCTCCCCTCAGCCTCCTTTTCTCCAGACTGAATAACCCCAGTTCCGTCAGCTGCTCTTCATAAGACCTGTGCTCCAGACCCTTTACCAGCTTTGTTGCCCTTCTTTGGACTCACTCCAGTACCTCAATGTCCTTCTGGTACATTGGTAAGTGATTAATTACATTGTTTATTTTTGCTTGGCTTACATGCTGGAAAGTATTGTTTGTGTTGCTAGTGTGCTATGTTTTGACTAAATTTTGGAATTGCTAAGGATCCTTAATAGATAAAAAGTGGCAAGAGCAAATCTTACCATATAAACCTTGGCCAGAAATCATTTCTAGCTCAGCATTCTCTATTCAGAGAGAGGCAGAGAATGAAATCCTTATTCAGAATATCAAAAGTTAACATGCTAATCACTTATACCTTTTTGTCCAGTGTTATTTGATACCCCCCCAAATTTCACACTATAGGAAGGCAAAGTTTGATTTTGATGAATGTAGAAAGAGAAACAAATTATTAGTGTATGCCAAATTTACTTAGCTACTTTTTAGAGTGTCAAATCACATTTAACTGTGAAATGTAATCTTCCTCTGTGTTTTCACATCAAATTATTTAATTTTATGGAGCCCCAGAATTAATAAACAACACATCACATTTGTTGAACTATTTTCTCTAATGCATTTCCCATACTGGTGATGTCTAAGAAGTTGTACAAATGGCAAACACAGCAAGAAGCGTATTTTTGCCATCTCTGACTCTGCTGTACTAGTGAAAAACACCCAGAAGTTCATTAAGAGAATTGCTAACGTTAAACTCTGAGCTCACATCTCCAACGTGAAGTTGTGCAGCAAATCAACATTCATAATGAAACAGAAACATTTGTTTTGCTGTGTGTGTGCTGAGCCCACAAATCAGGCCCTACAGTCATACTGTGTACTCTCAGAGAAATTTTAAAGTAATTATGAGTAATTATTTAGATTCCAGTTTCTAAATACGGTTTTACTTTACTATTCTAAGATAACCACAGTACAATAGTGTGTGTTACAGATATCACTCTAAGGAGGAGTCCCTTTAACAGTCTTAGTAAGAACCATATGACACATTTCCAAATCAATCTATGCTGAAGAATAAACTCCCTATTACCAGTTCTTAGTTATTTTTGTGCAAAGGAACTGTCTGAAACAAGCACAGATTCCATTCAAATTCTATTTATACTTATCCACATACAATGTGGTCATATTAGGCTGAGTAGTATTGGAAACTTAAAATTCAGCCATGTTGTCCCTATTTGCATAACCAAGAACAACTTGGTAAATCCCTCAATCCCACAGACTATTCAAGTCTAAAGAAGATAAAAATGTCACCTGTTAAGTAGCCTTCTGAGACTCAACATATGACAGTATACAGTATTTCCCAAGCAAAAACCACAGACAAGTTGTCGGGCAGGGATGCAGAGCATTTTAACACCTACAGGCACAAGCAGCGCATTAAAGTGCCAACATTCATGATGCAAGCTCCCTATATGGCCAGTGGAGGGAGGCTGAGTCAGAGTCTGGATGAGTCAGAACACCACTTAATGACAACTATGATCTTAGAGGATGCTTGAAGACATTTTTGTCTATATTTCAGGACATTTTTATAGCAGTAGAGCTATACACAGAGTGGGCTCTACTGCTAAAACTGGACATGTGCATATAGATAAATGCTGTACAAATGTAAATTAGAAGTTTGGTTTTGTTTTCTTTTTTTTTTTAAATGCATACAGCCATACTATTTTTCATTAGGTTAAAGCTATAACAACAGAGAAACTGCAACCCTGTAGATTCCCACTACTGGGTCTCAGATTGAAGTAGAAGACTGGATGACTGAGCAGACATTCCAATTAGTATCACTGAAAAAGATGAAAAAGGTAGAATAGGGTAATACATTAAACCTGAACACTTTAGAACTGAGGATCCCATGACAGGTGTTTGTTTTTTCTCCAAAGGTTCTCTGTAGCTTTGTTCACATGTGCAAAAAATTTGTCATTTAGGAGAAACCACTATGTAAAACTGTAAGTGGAGAAAGTCAAATCAGTACGTGCTTAGCAAAGCCATAGTTTCATGTCATCACACTTTGTAACATTTTAGTAAAAGAGAAAAGATGGGCAAGAACAGCCCATGACATGGGAAGTCAGAAGGTTTAGGAAACCACCAATATGGCTGAGTGAGTAAGGGTGCAATGGGATCTCTAACAGAAGGCACCACTGCAATGCAGCACCCCAAGTCACCAATGCCTGCAGTTGTCTGGCTTGCTGCCTTAATCACAACTGTTTGACAGTTTCCCCCTGGGTATGCAGAGGTAGCATATCAGATCCCTGCAGATGCTGGAAGCTGAAGGCAACAGAAAGAAAAGCTTTGACATTCTGTCATGGAGATGACAGGACAAAATGGCCTGCAATAAACAACAGTTTGAACAGGATAATTTGATGCATTGCGTTCTTAAGCTTTTCCAGATGCTGAACTCAGCTTGGGATGTGAGATAAGGGGACAGCAATTACTTCATTCAATAGAGTATGGTTATGTGAAACCAAGAGAATGGGAACCTCTCTGTGAATGCAGAAGAAATAATCCACCTGCTCTTTTTTTAAAAAAAAAACCCCAAACAAACAAAACCCAACTCTTTTCTCAGTCATCAGCTTTTAAGAGCATTCATACGCAGGTCAGATGCTTTGCAGACTGAAACAATCAATGTTTCTAATCAATTTTTAATCATTTTATGTTACATTATTGTACTGGCACTGCAAAAATCCCCAAAACTTCAAACCAAATAAAAACCAGAAAACTTATATGAAAAAACCTTCTCCTCCTGCTGCATTCCACTAATCAGATTTACAAAAGTAGCTTCTTAACTTCTGTACACATTTTTAAATCTGCATAAAGCCTCAGATGCATACATCATCGTGTCAGTTTAGCATCTCCACACTCACAAATATACGAGCAGAGTTAGGTTGCTCTGGAAATTGGCCCCTTTTATTGGCACATAGGCTGACTCACAAGACAACCGTGCTGCTGGATTACTTTCCATAAATAACAACTTGTTAACCCATGCCTGTTGGGTTCAGTCCATCCTTTCCAAGTAGTTATTTAATGATATTCCACACGCAAGGAAACTGCGGGTAAATATGCAGGGAAGCTGTTCCTCTGCAATCCTAATGAGTGAAAAATTGTGAGCCCCAGATTTATAGCACACTTAAAAACATAACGAGCATCACGGGTAATTTTAGAGGTGAAAAAATAATTTTTGTAAGTCTAACAAGATTGTCCATGCTCCTGCAAGTAAATACCCAAGAGGCAAGGATCATCTTACTGATACCTGGACTGTCCTTTGTATACAGCACTTAATATCTAAAATGTTTACTGATGTTTTAATCTTCTCTTCAGATACAGAATTTAAAAGATGGGTTCCTTCTGGTTTAACATGCTAATTTTAATAATAATGCTCATTTCATACTGTGAGTTTAATCTCAAAGGCTCTTCACATATTTTAAGAGAAAATGAAAACATGCAGGGCTAACTAGTGTTATCACTCCCTAAAAATACAACTATCCTCTAAAGAAGGATATAAAACATGTAACTCTGTATTGTCATACTGCAACAGAATTTCAGGACCAGAAAAAACACAGACCACATTCAATTTAATGAATTCAGGAAAATATAACTGACACTAGTTGTTGCCTAAATGGCCAAACTTGAAACACATCAAATCCTTGTAAAAAGTTTCATGGGGTCATGTGAACATGACTATTTAAAATTTCTCTTCGACATTACAATCACCCAGCAATACCGTCACAAAAAACAGCTGTCTGCAGATTATCATCATTAATATGTTGGCTTTCATTAGAGATGATACCAAATAGATCTGCCTACATTTACAAATCTGGAAATCGGTAAAATCAAAATATACAAGAATTCCATCTTGAATGGTGGCAGACTAGACAGACTCCTAGCTTTCTGATTGCAAAATACGTTGGCAATAAACATTAAAACTACTTGACAGTACAAACAGAGTATCATAAAATCATTGGCAACATGTTTTCCAAATATATTAATAATGACTAATGTTCCACAACTACTAGTCACAGTTCTCTCCCCAAAAACTTGTTATCCACTCTTTGCCAAAGAAACTTGCCATAATTTTCAAATTTCAGCACTTGATTTAAGGCCAAAGCCAGTATCGTAAGGGAAATAAAATATTTCAGAGCCCTCTGAGCAGAACGGTATTTGAAAATAAATTTTGCACTTCATTTGTCAGGAACATCTTGAGATGTTGTCAACACAAGAAGAATAATTTTCTAGAAATGTTTCTTTCATCACCTCAGTTCAAAATTTCCAGGGATGGAGAAATTACTTATAAGATGAATATTCTAGCTCAGGCTATGTCCTTGAATACAAATTACTGAAGAAGAGCAGGGTCCCCTTTCTATATGGGACATACACATTTCCATATCTCCCTCTCAGGTAACTACTTGCAACTAAATGGTTTAGCGTCATTTTGCAAAATGGTCAACCATTTTTAATGTCTCTCCTGTACTTTTGTTTAAAATAGTTGCAAATAAACAAAATATAACCTTCACATATACTTCAGGCAGTATATATACATACCAGTTTATGAAATAAGCAACATGGCTTCCCCCTCAGAGATCTCATATTCTACTTAAGCGGTCCAATGCTCACCTTCAAGATTTATATAGTGTCTTCAAACTTCAGATTTGAGAAACATTTTAGAGCTTTCTTAAGTGGCAAATATTATTTTAAAAATATCAAAAGCTTCTTTAATGATTGTTTTAAACAAAGAGACATAAAACAAGTTCAAGGGAATGTCACTTTTATCACCTCACTTCTTCAAGCACACAGCAGTCACCTCAGATAGCTTCCCCAGGAAACACTACATTGATAGAGACTGCTTGGTTACCTAACACTGCTTAATTTTACTAGGGAGACAAAATCAAATATGCAGAAGTTACCTAGTCCACACCATGAACAATACTTTGGGATGAAAAAAACCTGACAGAGTGATTTAGGATTTGCTGCTGAACTTTGCCTTCCCTAAGTAAAGACAGCAGCAGAAGAAAATGGTGCTGAGTGTCATTAAGATTTTTATTTAGTATTGAGGACCTCATTTAGATATCACTGAGGTTTAACAGATGACTAGTAACCACCTCATTTTCTGCCTACTCAGCAGACAAAAGTTTTCTCCTTTCAGAATGATTGATTCCCTACCAAATGTCACTGTGACTCACTTCTATTTCTGCAAGGAAATAACAGCATTTATGCAGTTATTTTATAAGAGCTCTTTCAGAATAAAGTTATTTACATTACCTTTCAATTTATAAAATACTACTCCATATACATATGCAAGTAAAATCTGAAAAAGAAGGTTTTGGAAACCTATAAAAGTGTTCTTGCTCTGAGGCAATGAGTTAAGGCATTTCTGTAAGGTTTGATCATTAGTTCCCTGTACCTCAGATCCCTGGTTTTAGAGCAATGCTTTTCCACTATGAAAAACTTATGAATGCAGATTTTGCTGATGTTCATTAGAAATGGGTAGGAGACCACATGCTGCACAAGGATGATAAAACCCATAATGGATCGGTTTGTTCAGCGAGCAGTGTGCACCCTATGCAGTACATGTGATAGTATGTGATCATGTAATCAAAAGACAGCATCATAATTCAAATGTACAAGGCAGCAGAATTAAAGGTTGTCAGGCAACCATGAACTTGGTCTTGCTCATTGAGGGAATCAGACTTTGTATAACATACAGAACCCAGCAATGGAGATTAACTTGCTGCATCAGTGAACACCTGAGTAAGGCGTGTGCTCTCGGGGCTCTTTTTACACATCTGCCATAAAATGGAGACTCACTAAACCCTGAGGACTACCTATCCAAATGGAAGCTTTGTGAAACAGTGGGAAGTTGGAAAAGCTGGCCAGCCAAGCTTGCCTGAAGAGGAGGAAGTCTGGGACATTGGACTACAACGTAAAGCAGAAAAAAGCCTACGTGCTATGCCTGGATCTCACACCTCAAAGGGGCCTAAGAGACTGAGAAAGAATGAGTAAGAACTAAAAGAAAGAAATGAAGCTTAGGCAAGGGAGAGGAAGAGCGGGTCACACTTTCTTAGCAAAGGTGTCTAATCTAAGTTCAGGATCAAATAAAGACAAATGCATCTGGCTGAAATCAGATGAGATAAGGACATACTTCCTGAGAGGAAGAACAATGAATATGCAGGAGAAGAAACTCTGAGTTCAATAATGGGATTCTTCACCCAAATGTGTCAAAAGAACCCAAAACCTATAAAATGCAGGCAGCCATTTATTACTTTGTCTAGGCTTGTATACTACTTACATAAACAGTCTGGCATTTGGAACCTTTACAATGTCCATGTGCTTGTTAGATTAAAATATTGTCCAGCCCTGAAGAAACAAATTTTAATAAGAAGCAGCCACAAAGTTGTGTAACCTGAGTAATTCTGAGCATTTGATTTAAGGCATAACAAAGGATTAGTGACATAGTTTTAGTAAGAAATGCATTTTTTGTTTATATACAATAGTTACAAAGATGTACTGAGGAAGAAAAAGAGAAAAGGCATATTTCTCTTGGCCAAATTCATTGTATATTTGAGAAGTTCCATGTATTTGGTATTTTTTCTACAAGCTCTCTTGGTATCTTTCCCAGGCCTCCATTTTAAAATATTATTTCTGTTACCCCTTCTGACCAGAGATCACACGTAATCTGCTTTTACCTTCACATGCTGATATCTTTTCATCCATTCTCTGTAAGTTCTGTCATTCCAAGAGCTTTTTGTACACCCCTATCCTCATTTTCTTTTCTCCTTTCTCTCAAAGTCATTCTTTTGTTTCCTTCCCATTACAAAAATACTGAAATAAAGAACAGAACTGAGCTGTGGGAGTTACTCTGCTAGAAGATGTAAGCAAGGTACAATCTGGGTCAAAGTGGATCAGATGACACATTGTGAGAAAGACAAGCTTTCAAAGCACTCATCTTCAAATCATTAAGGTGTTAATAGCTGCTATCAATCAGGTCTTTCCTCTACAGACAACTACAGAGGTGAGATGTTATCTGCTAATTAGGTATCAGTATTTCAACATGTTCTACCTTTTCCCTTCCAATTTTGACTGAAGTAATAGGGTTCTGTCCTCCAAAGCCTAAGAAATCCCTTGACATGATCAGATACCACATTCAAAATTTGTTTGTGATATACAAGGTTCTGAACAGAGAAATGTCATCACATCACACATACGGATATGAATGCTTGGCCAATTACGACCCCTACCAATACTACACACGTGCTGGCATGACCCTTATTTTAACCATTTCTCTTTCACTAGATTTGTAACTACTGTTATTGTAATTACTTGTTGTTCTCCTTTGATTAACCTGCCAGCTTTACATAAATAATTTTTCCTAGGATCATGATGCTTTTTTTCACATCCAATGAGACATTAGCTATGCTGGCACCTGAAGTGTCCTACAATAGACTGAGATGAGAATGGAAGATATATCTTGCTAAGAGGTTTATGCTGCTCTTTGATCTCTCTGAACAAATCTGGAATGGCTGTAACTCCATGATAAAACCAACTTGTGAGCAATTAGAATTTCATTTTAATTCATTTCATTTTCACTCAGAGGGAGTATTCACCTGATTTTGTACTATAAGCACCTGATACAGCTGTATGATAAAGTGGGAGAGTTAACTGTAGCAAAGCAAACAAAAATATCCTCCCACAGTTGTCTGCTAGATCTAGATCTACTGTCAGCCACCATAACACAAACAATTTTTGTCTGCTTATCCTGCTTGCTGCATTTGGTATCTTTTGCCAGAATATTGTATTCAACTGTGCTGCAGAGGAGAGGACCAATCTGCTAGGGAGTAAAGCCTTGAGAAAACTGGGTGATACATCAGCTAGTGAATGGATGGAAGTGAGCATAATGGGAACTATTTAATTACAAATTGAAACAGATTTATCATGCAAATTTCATCTTTGTCACTCCTTGTTGCTAGCTTCCACATTACTACAACCGCCAAGGGGAGCTTTAGCAGCCCTTGTCCCACCAACCCATATACTTTTTGGAAAGGAAACAGGTTTCATATAAGCCTGGTCACACCAGTTTTTGGGACCTCCTTACTACTGCTAGTTTTGTGGAAATTTTGGAGGAAAAGAGTACCACCCAATTACTTAAATATTTTCCTTGACAGATGAGAAAAACTGTAAAAACTTTCTTCACAAGATGTCTTTCTACATAAGTTATAAAGAAATAAGGTTCACTTCCACCAGGGAATAATTTCTTTCTATTGATTTTTTGTGAATAGGTTTCTGGGGGTTTGTGGGTTTTGTTGTTTTATTAATTAGAAATACAGAAAACACTGCTTTTTGTTAAGTACAAGGCTAGGCTTTTTATTTTTTTAATTTTATTGAGTATAATCCAGTGTATTCTGCTAAACTGTCTGCTTACACACACTTTCACCATAGTTTTGAAAGCACTGGAAAAGACCTGTATACAATCTATATTAGTAAGGACATCACATTCAGTCTACTACCAGGGTAATAGTCACTGATTAGTCTTGCTTCAACTGAAATGATAATATTTATTTTAAGTGTAGTTCTTGCTAATAAGAAGATATTTGTTGCTGATAAACAACTGCAATTTGTACCAATGTTATAGTACTTTCTAATTTAAAAAAAACCCAAACCCAAACAAAACACTTGGTGTCTCAAACACCGCATTTCTTCTACAAGCATAGCTTTTCTTGCTCAAACTCCTTAATGCCACGTCAATGCAGTTGTGCATTTTTCCCCATTCACAGTAAAATAAATCACCATGAGCTGCTAATTATGATTTAATTGCTTACGTATGTGTGTAATTTATATCACCATTTACCTCCTTGCTGAAATCAAAGTTTTAGCCATCTAATAGAGATCTAATTTTTCCCTAGCTGTCTGAACCACTCTGAAACCCACATTGAGTGCAATTATAGAGCATCTATAATAAATCACTGGGATATGTCTCTGAACTGAGGCCTTTGGTTGGGATGTCCAAAGGTGCCAATGCTTGGTCGTATCTGCTTTCACTCAACAGAAACAATGGAGTTTTATCAACTTCAGCCAAGCAAAGCCTTCACAGACAGCTTTAGACTCTGGAGGGAAATTTCCTTACCAGATCATAGTGCATTTATAGTGAAAAATTGTGAATTTTATGATCATTCCTAGTTTCACTTGACAGATTATGAAAAGTGCTCAGTGAGTGACTGGTGCCCAGTGAGTGACTGGTGCCCAACTACCAAGCTGTCAGTTTGCTCGAGGTATCAGGATTGCAGACCTCTGGCATCTGAGCCTTTGAAGTTTTCACGCAGAACTTAAGAGAACTAGGGAGGGGAATCAGAGTCAGGAACAACTTAAAGGCACACAGGTGCTTCAATTCTTAGACATGCAAGAATGAGAAAAACTGCAGCCGCAACAAATGAAGCTTGTAATAGTGAAGCAACAGAAATGGAATATTTAAGTATGCAAGTGAAATAAAACGTGGTTCATAGTTAGAACCGTACCAGTCTGCCTCAATGTATTTACATTAAAACTTTGATCTACCATCAAATTACTTCTGTGGTTAAAAAATAGACAAAATCCCTTAGAAGTCATGTCTCCTACTGTCACTGGTAGTAAAATAGCTCTAATTAAGAAATAACAAAACCAGCCAGAATGGGCAATTTAGTAACAAGATTCTTAAAATTTTGTTTCGAGTTGTTCTGAATACTTCAGATGAACCTATTACAAATCCTACCAAATCACTTAGCCTGAAACAATGATCCAAGCTGCTCTGTCAGATTTTGTATTTAAAGGGCTTAAAGATAACAGCCGTAATGTCTTATTAGACACAATGGCATAATTTCAAGGCTGTCCTATCAACTTCATCCTGACAGCTTTTCTATTTCCCACAGCTGCCTCACTCACTTATTCCTCAGCACACAGAAATAAAAGTATAAATCCAAGTAATGAAAACAGTCAAGCTGCTCATAAAATGTCATATTACTCTGAGACTGCACATCACTTCCCAAATAGTATCCTGTCAGTCACATGCTCATTCTTTAAGTGACAGAAGCACTGGCCTGAAACATGCTTTGAAAAAAAAATTCACTCCAAACCAAACAAACGAAAGGCCATCAGCAGTAAAATTTACAAATTTTCCCCTTAATCCCATACTGTACAAGGCATTCAATATTACCTAAAAGTAATTTTTAAAACGGTCATATATGAAATGGAGGGGAGAAAAGGTGCCAAGGCATCACTGTGCTGATTGTGTCACTGACAAATCAATAACTGAGATGTGAGGATATGGAGATATGGCTTTTTTTTTTTTTTTAGGACTATGAAGGATGGAGAATGTGACAGTTCTAACAAATGTCACTGCATTCCTTCAATAGAAATTTATGCTGTCAACTGCAGAGTTCTAAAGGGTGGTTTGTTGGGTTTTTTTCATCTTCAGGAAAGCGGAGTTAACAAGGATGTAACTGCTGTGACTGATCTGCAGGCTTGTGATTAAGATCCCAATTTAACAACTATGGTATTCCTAAAAAGATTTAACTTCATTGTACATATTCAAAACTTGCATCTTTACTGCTCAATATGGCCTTTAAAAGATTAACTGGTAGCTCTCAAAATGACATAAATATGGTGACACAGAAAGGCACTCTGAAACCTTGCAAGATTTCCGAGCCACCCCTGAATGTGCTAACTGGCCAACAGAACCCACCTCAGTTTTTCTTTAGAGAAACGTACTCACTTTGATGCAGGTTTCAGAAATGGTGCACCTGCTCAAAAGCAAGTAGCTCAGGAACCAAAAATCACCTCTAGGCGTGTTTAACACAGTCATAGCTTTACACCAATTGGCATTGTACAGATTTTGCCTTGCTAGTTTATTTTACAAATTGAACACATTAATAAACGTAAAAGCATCTCAAAGTGAGGACCAGTCTCTCAGACTAACCTCACCCAACTGAAATTCACTTCAGCAATTCAGTGAAAGAAAAATGGAGAGACAAAAGAGAATTCAAATCATCATTTGAGAACTCTGACAAGATTCAGAGACGTTAACTGGAATGATGGTCCCTTGTTTAGACAGTTTGTAAATCCGCAAAAATATTCCTGTGGTCACTGTTCTCCATGAAGTTCTGATGTTCACAGGGTACGTACACAGATTTATTACAAGAAAAATTACCATTGTTGTTCTTAACATCAAATCTTTCAGAACTGTCACTTACGTGATTTATATTAGAAGGTACATAATATAGCCTCCTAATATGGCAGCAAAATCTATACTTCTGGAATATCTCCTTTTGCAGACTTGATTTCTCACTGTTAGCACTGCATTCATTAACATCTCTCACAGTTATGCAATTAAAATTAATGCTGTTAAGTCAGCAAACTATTTTGCAGCACAGTAGCCATGCTGGCCATTCTGAAAATTCATTAGCAAATACTCTAGATTCCACCTCAATGCTCTGACTTCACACTATTTCACGACAGAACAATAGGAAATGATCCATAAAAGCACACTTATAGCTGAGGAAACAAGACATACCATTGCCATTAAAGCGAAACAACTTTAATGGCTAAGATCAGTATATGGAAATTTGGTAATTGTGATTTTAGTAGCAACAAGAAAATCGAGGCTGCAGCCGTAGCCTAAGCAGATGCTGAATTCCTGAACCAACTGTTTTTTCAGACAGAGCTAGGGAGCTCAACTTGACAGCTAAAGAAAACAGTCAACAATATGATTGCTTAGAAGCAGTCTTAAAAATTAAGAGCTGTTATAGGAAATGGATATATGTATTTAGTATATTTTATTTCTCTATCTTTAATTCATCATATCCCAACATCAGCAACACCTAAACACAGAGACTCAGACATATATTCACAAGGATATTTACATGCTTAATTGCTACTTAAATGCCTTACCTTCACTAGAGTTCAGAAAGAATGAAGGAACATAAATATTTTAGGGCCTTAAAATTCACATTACAGATGCTACAACTCTTCTACTTTCTTTTGAGTTTAATCTAGCATTTCCAAGCTACCAATGATCTGCAAGGCATCTCTTTGTGGTCATATGAACAGAAGTATTTGAGAGTCAAGTCTCAATGAATGTGGTACAGAGGAGATCCTGACAGCTACCAACAATCCTTACAGTGAGCTTCATATACTGTATTGCACAGGTTTAAGATGACGCCTGAATGTTAGGCAGGATTAACAATAAATGAAAACAGAAATATTGTTCTGAGCAACACATATGACTAAAATTATAATAGTGAAATATAATTGAACAGTTTCACAGTAGCTGAGTTACCTAACGGCCACCAAACTCTTTTATTTATGAAGATGAAAAATAGGCTTTGGCAGATCACCTTGGGCTGTTTTCCTTCATTAATGAAACCTTATCACTTCTGCTCCAAAGAATAGAGTAGTTTGTCATTCAAGTAAGAGCAAAATATATATAAATATACATTAAAAATGTAATAAGTCTCTCTGATAATTTTAAAAATTATGCTACGTGAAAGAGTCCTTTGACCAGCACTATAAAAAAAAAACCCCCAGAGTTAAAATTTACCATCACAAACAGCTTTTCAAGATGTTTATTTTCTCCTTTTTTTTCTACAAACCTTATCATCTACTCTAAAATCCACTGGGAGACACTGGCAAATTATTTTCACTTTTGTTTCAATCTCATTTTCTATTTTAACATCACTACATTCACTGCATTATCCAATGGTCTGGAAAGGTAACAGGGTAATTGCCAGTATTCCCTAGCTAACCTGCTTGTAAACTGTGAACATGCTAACAACTTGGACAAAGCAAAAACCAACAAAAAAATAATAAAAAAAATATTGTGGAAGTGTGAACCTCTTATTAAACAAACTCCACTGCAAGGTATTTCAGACATCACAGGAAATACCTCAGTTCTTCAGAATAACAGTAAGATTGCACTAAACACATAGCTTCCTGCTGAACACATAGCTTCCTGCTAAACTGTGCAGAAAATAGAAATATTAAATCAATACAAGCAAATAAAACAAGAATATGCAAAAGCATGAAGTGCACATAGGCTGCACTGTATTCAGTCTAGTCCATACATTTGCACAGTAAAAATTTTCCTCCCCCAAAGCAATCTTTGAGGAGTGAGTTTTGCAGGCTATCAGTTAGCCATAACACAACTTAGTCTATTGTTTTTGTCCCCTACTCCAATGAGTTACTAATGTACACTCTATAAGCATTAGTCAACACATCAGTGACTAGTGCTTCTGCATTAGTGGCTCTGATCCTGCTTGATCCTAAGCTCTAGTAGATGTTTCAAACTGCTAAATAACTTGCAAATGGAGTGACAGAGCACAGATGCAGTGCCAGTGGTTGCCCAATACATGCAACAATTTACAGAAGATCAGAGGCTGGACCTAAGGCTTCATTTGGGACAGTATTTAAATAAAAAAAAAGGAAAGTGAGTTGGAAAGTAAAGAATTGTTGGAAGAAAACCAGCTAGAGATAGGAATAAAACATTCCCACTGCACACGCTCTCAATGCACTGTAAATTAACCCAATTAGTTTAAGAATATTTTTCCCCTAAATTCAAACACATCCCTAGATCAAAATGAAAAAACATTTATTAACTGATGCTTCCAACTGTGACATAAATTACAGTCATTTTTGTAGTACAGATGGTGTAAAAAACACAATCTAAAAATATGATTAAAAGCTCAAAAGATGAGTAACCCAAGTTCATCTTTAGAAATGGCTGTTTGTATGCTGCTAAAGAAGTGTATTTGGAGTTAATTAGCTAGCTTTTTATCTGTTTCTCAATTAAGAACTCCTTACTCTCTTAATCATGAAACAGCCATTAAATTTAACAGACCTATCTAGATGACCTTATGTAAGAAGAATAAATTAGTTGAACATTTTTCTTAAAAGTATGAGAATGATTTTATGAAAATAATGGTACTAGCTATGTCCTGGTCATTGTAGACTTTGGATCATAGCAAACCAACTCCATATATAACATTTTAAATGCTTCCTGTAACTCTCATAAAATTAATATTTTGGAACACTGTTGATTCACATACTTCCTAAGAGTACATTAATTCTTTTCAGCCTTTATAAAAAAAGGTGCCAATTCCTCACAAGTGAGAGAGCACACAGGGGTAAAAAATGTAGTATTTCAGTCATTAACACTAGATTGCAAAGAATCAGCGTAACAGGAAAAACCCTCTGGAAGATGTGGTTGGTACATATTCCTGTATACAAAACAAGGACTCGTGTAGTTCCTTTAAATCCTGCTGTGTTGGAATGTTTGATTTATTGTTTTGTTTTGTTTATTTTTTTCCCCTGAAAGTTTTCATGTATCAGAGCAATCCCTTTAGGACTGCCCCCTTCAGGAAGTCATTTCAAATTCCTGTGCTGCTTTTTCTCCATCTGTGAATATGGAAATAATGAACTACAGAGATATACAAAGCTGTGCAGTCATGTGCACAGATACATGCTACTTTCTGATGTACCTAGAAATACTTCTTTCAAAGGATAGCCAAATCATAAAAATAGGTCTGCTGTGCTGTCCTCATTCATCCCAGAATTAATTGACTTGATTAGCAGTTGAAATACTTGGCTAAAACATTAGCAAAAATGGCAATCATTTTTAAATTAAAAAGAGAGATCATATTTTCTCAGATTTTGGGAGTTTTTAAAAACACACTGTGTTGTTATGTTCTAGGTTTGTCAAAAATCATGAAAATACATTGTCATAAGCATAGAATCATACTCCCACTTATGCTCTGAGGATGGTAGTACTGGGGGAAAAGAAGCACAAACATCCTAAAGAAAATCCAAAGCTACTTCACCGAACAGGTGGGTAAGCAGAAGCTTAGATGTGGAAGTCTACTTAGGGTTCCACAGCCGGAGACACACCAGACTGGAGAGCTGAGAAAAACTTTTGCACTTATTTTGCAGAAAAATCATAGGCCTTCAGCTGTCCATTAGCTACATCTAATACTTTACATTTGCTTAGAATGAAGCTTTTCCCATCACACAGCATTAGAAAGGCTAGTTAACTCTGCTTTAATACAGCAATGAAATGAACTTTCAAGCACACAGCTTAATAAAATTATACTTTGCATTCCAAAGAAATAGATCTTTTTGGAGCATTGACACCAATCCTGATCATAAACCCAATTTGATAGTGCTGTAAAATAAGATTATCTTTACGTGTCCCCTAGAAGAAATAAGGTATTAAATATGGATAAGAAATGAACTGCCCTTTTAAGATTGGGGTTAAACGATAAAGGAATGTGTCAAGATTTTTACTCTAGATGCCTGACCTCAAGGCTAATTGAGAGTTCTTGCCGCCTGTACTGTCAGCAGCATATTATACAGATAATAAAAATAACAATGAAAAGACATCAATAGTAAAAAGGTATGTTATACAGGCTTACAAATCTCACCTATTAAACAACTGCCTCTGTTGATGTTGCAGGTAAAAAAACAAAAGCATTCTTCACCTCAGAAAAAAATCGTATTATTCAGCTGCAAATGCAACTGTGCTAGGCATTAGAGTTACACTGTGTTGGCCAGAAGGTTAAGAAAGAACAGCTTCAGCAGTTCCTTGACTTGTACAGCAGCCCAGCACTGCTGACTATCAAAATAATTCCTGAAAGTATATGATTAAAAATGAGGTGAGATTTGACTGTCTTATTAAAATAATTTCCTTTTTCTGAAATTAACGGCAGTGTTGGAAGTCTGACTTTGACTGCCCCAGTACCACCTGCCATACTAATTCAATCAACCCTTTTTATTTAGAAAAATTATTATTATGATTGTTCCAGTTCCTTGCATTTGATACATCTAACTGCTAGAGCATTGTGCATGTTGACATTTATTCACAAAGAACATGGCTGAACTGAGTTAAGACTTCAGGTCAATAACTTTTTGTAGTCAGGACAACACCTTAAGATATAAAACATGTAAATTATACTCGACTCTGATGGTTCATGTCATCTTGGGCAGCAGAACAGCACTGGGAAGCCAATGGCAGTCTGAGCTCTACACTAATATAGTTCACTTTTAAGAAATATGATTTGAAGGAGATTAATACCATCACACCACCACACCATTCATAATCACTTTCATTCAAAAGCCCACTACGGAGGGTGTTATTGCTATTATTTTATACAAATCCACAATGCCCTGGAAACACCTGGATCCAAAGGTGCTTGCAAATCCCAACAATTCTATGAAATTTGCCTCATTTTTTTACTGTTAGTCGATATAACTGACCAAGTTAACAGGGATGAGCAGCTAAGGTCATATTTGCTTCTTTCTTGTGCCTTGCAGGAACAGGGTGCATACAAAGGCCTCTTTTCCTTTTTAGATGGGTACTGACAGCAACAAATAACAGACAGTTCCTATGGGAAACAAAGGTGCAAGAATGGCAAGAAATTCTCTCAAGTATACAGAGCAGTGCTGGGAACACAAGTAAGGCAGCAGACTCATGAGTTTCAGCCCAGAGAGGATTTGCTAACTTGAAGCCCAGCAGGATTTTTTTGAAGACAATCTTCTGATGCAGAATTTTGCTTAGTATTCTGGCTCACTCTTTCAACTTCTCCAGTGTGTCCATCCCACTTCCTTCTCCCCCCTCTCTTATCCTCAATTCTAAGAGGGTAAGAGGAAGTTTTTGAACAGAAGCAGACTAAAGAGATGGGAATCTTAATAGAAGACTCTCAGCCTCCAGAATCGTGGGACTCTCGCTCTTGTTGCTGTCCTTCCAGGAGTGCAGGACACAAAACACTGACCTATGTTAGCAGTATCATATTTCTCCAGTGTATTATTTTTGGAAACATGGGGAAAAAGATTATGTATCTATTACACATATTCAAGGACAAGTCCCTCCCTCCAATCCTTTTTAAACATTTCTCATGTGATCTGCTTAAAAGTCTCTTTTGAAACCAAATTAAAGCACTGAATGTCCTAAGTAATCACCCTAAACGTTCACCTTTACAGCTTCAGAAGTTGGCAGATATGAGAGAACACACTGAAGATAAAACATATGATCGCTACTCCAAGAAAAAGAAAAGGTAGATCAAGCCAAGTTATTTCCATATTTTTCAATATGATTTAAATAACAGACCTGTTTTCTAGCCCTGGAAATACTCTCCAATGCACATGCTAGTATTGTTTTCAAAACTGCGGGGGGGAAGACTATTCAGAAACTGCATTCCCTACCACCCACCCCCCTTTTGAGAATTTCTATCCTCTTTGACCTAGTGCCAACATGGTAATTTCACATAAAACAGGCGTGTAGGAGGGCATTATTGGCACTAAAGCATGGGAATAACCTGGGGGAGGAAAAGCATTTTTCTTATTCTTTCCTTAATCATAACTTCTGAAAATAAAATAGGGGGGGTTGGACAGAAGCAATGTCTTTTTTAGCACGAGGAGGAAGATAAAAAAGAGGTCAGATGAGAAATCATGAAGTATGGGAGGAGCAGAAGGTTTACAAGAGAGTACTTGGAAAATTAATTCAAAGCAGGAAATGCATCCTAAATTTAAATAAGGGAGAGTTTATTTTTTTCCCTTTTTACCTGTAACATAGGAATTAGATGGCCCACAGGAACTTCAAAAACATGTCCTTTATGTGTATAACGAAAGGGAGAGAGATGGCCAGCTGCAATAGTCATATGGGAATGACAAATATGGAGCATAACCAGAAGCAGCCTAGAGCAAAGAGCTACACTGCAGGGTGCCGACTGCCTGGAAAACACACGTCTTTCCAGACCCTCTAGTCACCAACATATGAGCAGTCCCATGAGCTTGATAGCAAGAGCTCAATACTCCAGCTTCCATTGGCTGAGAAAAGAAAAGTTGAGCTACAGGGAAAAGTTCTCAATTTTGCTCCCTTATTGATACTTCCTTCTACTATCGCCCAAGAATGAAGCTAGCAAGGGCAGGATATGGTGATAAAAAGAACAAGGAAATATGGAAGCCAATTGCTCACTTTGTTCCCACATAACACCGAGTCCCATGCTCCACAACATGTGTATATCTCTCATTATGTTATATTCTAACTACCTGCACCTATTCCTTCAACAGACAACAAGAGGAGGCTGCTGCCAGCACAACAGTCAGGATTTTTTTCTTGTCACAGTAAAATCCTGCTCCATGGGGGAAGCAGACATAATTACAAATAGTCTGTAAGGAGGCTGCTAAAACCAGAGCAAGCTTCTTTAGGTACCTCTTGGCTTTCAGAATACCACCTGTGTATTTATACTACCCCATCTCATTTCAAGTATTTGCCTGAGGGGAAAATTACCTACACAAAAACACAGGGATGCTTTCTTGCCCATATTATGAGTTTTTCCATTTAAAGAAGCATCTGGTCTAACGTGTGTTTAAAACATTAAATGCAATCATTTGTAATTCTGAAAAACATATACAAAAGGCCATACTGAATCAACGTAACTGCAGTCAGTGGCATCCATATTCCACGATAAAACAGTAAATACTCCACAATAGTATAGTTCAAAGATTAAAAAGGGAGGAAAGTCATTCCAATGAGTTATGATCCGTGGTTCCTGCTGCTATTTAAAAAAATTATATGTCCTTTGATCTTTGCTATAAAGACTGAACAATACTTGTGCTGCAGTGCAAAGAAAGCCTGGATTTCTACTGCGTTGAGTCTATAATCATTTATTGAAGAAGAAAAAGGTGATTGCATGGAAACCAGTGCCATGAATCATTTCAATAATTCAGAACTATGCCACCCAGCTGCACATATCTCTTAGAACCATATGCAAAACATTAATGTACTCAAGCAGGCAGATTAGCTCAAATAATGCTCCAGCCTAGCAAGAGACTTCTTTTTGTTGTCTTGAATAAGCTCATACAACTTCATAAGATGCAAATCTGACACCAGCTTCTACTCAGGAAAAATGTGCCAGTTACATCTATAAATCACAATACTGATCAAATAATATAATCCAAATATCCCTGGAGAAAATACCAAATTCACATGCTTTTTTTGGTTAGTGTTTCTGTTTCCACTTGCTTCCATACATTTTCCTCTAGTATGTTATCTTCTTCTTAATTGTCAGACTCACTGTCCAGCCTCAGCCTTGTACAACTTATGCACTACTCTCTTCCTCCTTGTCAACCACAAGTGTAGTATTTCTTCCTTCCGCTACTAGAAAAAGCAAAAGGAAAGAAAAAAGCTACAAAAAGTTCTGAATTTGATTGTATATGCTGTACCTTGATATTTCATAAGAAAGCAGCAAGGTAGGAATGAGAGAATCCTCCTTGTTCCTCTAAAACTCCTGTTTTGTCACCTCAAGCTATAGCCTAGCTCAGGAAACTCAAGATAGCTCAGAACATCGAAGTACATGAAATGGGTAGCAATAACCTATCCTGTTGATGTTAAAATAGTGGTGGTGTAACCACAATGATGTAAGGATACAAGAAAAACAAAGTTCATAGGGTAAACTTTTTTTTTTTAAATAAAATGAAGTTAGCTGATACTGTTGGGAGAAACAGAAGAGCTTGCAACAGCCCGAGAGTTGGTCTGGTATTTTTCTAACAGTAGCAATTTGTCTAATAAAAGACATCATCTCTGCATACAGACTGTCTCTACAAACTTTGAAGTCACCTTTACCCAGAGAGCTTTCCAGAATGGCACAAAGCACATGGCCTGACCAAGGATGAGGCTTATTTAACACTGGTTCTACAGATATGAATTTCACTGGCTTTGATGGACTTTCCCATGTTCTCCATCCAAGATTTTCTTGCTGTAGAAATGTGTGGAAATTGTGGGACTACTTCATGTGTCCTCTGCAGTGATCTACAACTCACAGTGGTATTTAGCTGGGCTTTTCAGACAACTGCGATCAAACTCGAAACTATTGCTTTGACCTGCATATTTGACATTTGATACATGACTTTTAACAAACTTCCTTGTCCATGACACTGCATTTGTGAAAACGATCAGGGCTGTGCTGTTCATATGTTCTCTGCATAAGGTTTATGAAAGGCTAGTGACTGGCTTTCGTGATGTAGCAGAGGTCTGGCTATTCATTAATATATAAAATGTTAAACTTGGACAAGATGCAGAAGAGGAAAATGGACTTTCATGGAAGTTTTTATATAAAAAGACAAAAAACACCCAAGCAATGTCTTTAAAGATTTTCTTGTTCAAGAGTCCTTCCAGTTAAAACAAGATTTCACATTATGTTAGTCCTAATGCAATCTTTCTCTCATAGAAATAAAATCAAGAATTTACTGTGCATCAACAAAAAGACTTTATATTTAATTTCACCTTGCAAATACAAACACAAAACAATTTTACCTTGTGTACTGCAGTTACCTGGAAGTGAATCTTACTTCAGAAGATACAAATTACAGTGGATTAACTGCCTGATCAAGCAGAAGAATCAAAATGAAATTAGTACTGAGATTCATCTATGAAACCAAGTGTACAAGTGAAGTTGAAGGCTGTGACAAAAAAAACTATAAACATCTGGAAATCACTGGTATGGCTTTAAGTCGATGAAATACAAGCACAGCAGGAAGCCCCTTTTAACAATGTAATGCAGCATGTCAGGGCAGTGATAACTGTTTTCTGTTGCTTTGCAGAGGTTTGGTGCATGCAAACATGGAGATGATTTGGAACAACCAAAATACGCCTGTGAAAAACAGGTAGAGAGATGATGATTCAAATCACATGTAATCTTCTTGGGATTTAGGATTAGGCAGAAGCAGCCAACTAATTACCCATTCTGTTTGTTTTAGCTGAAGGAACAATGAAGGTTTTATAGTTGCTGCATTCATCACACATTTTTCAGTGTTATGTGGCAAACGGTATTTATGTCTTTCCTCCAAGTGAAGCAGACATTGAGTCTGGTAGAACTGGGTTTTTTTTCTTCACTTGCTGGTTTTCTCATATATAAGTCTCTTGAGGTATATCTGAAGGCACATTCCCCTTGGTATTCATAAACAATGTTTGTAGGAGTCGCACTATTTACAAGGGCATTTGCCCACTCATACCACTTTTTCAAGAAAGGGGACAGACATAAAAAAAGTCATATGTATTTATTATTGATTACAACGGTTTGGTGGGGTTTTAATCTTCCTTTTTCTTTCTTCTTCTTTTTTAACTAACTGCATTTGCAACACTGCTTCTTTCATTACTAGCACTTTTTCTAGAGTTCCCATACTTGGATTATTTCACTGAGAGCAGAGACAGCATCTAACATATACAGGCACAATTTCTACTCCTATTAATATTTTAAAGGAAAAGCAGCAAAACGTAGCAAGACCCTTTTGTGGTTTTTTTTTTAAACAGGGGATTTAAGTGCATTAAAGGAGCAATTTTTGCTCCTTTGTGGACTCCAGAGGGAACTTCTCCATGGTTGAGAAGTGTGCAGCATGCTGTGGGAAAACCCATCCTGACTCTGTTCAATGCTGCATGAACACAGGGTTCTCAGCATCGGAAGGGACAAAAGATTTACTCACTATCTCTACCTCTTTTATTCTATCTTATTAAAGTAGCTATTTTATTCAGCCAATTGTTTTTGGACATTTTTACGGAGATCGAGAAAGAGCCCTGGCATTATCTCTACCTCTGTTTCACTCTCTCTGCTACACTGGGAACAGCACCTATTGTAGATACACAACTGAGCACACAGAGCAAGAAAACCATATCTGAGAACATTCCTTCTGTCCTTCAAAACAATCTGCTCCCTCAGCAATTCCAGAATGAAATTCTCATAATATTTTTTAAAATTTTCAGGAATGATAAAAGACTTCTTTCCTTGTGTAAGACAAACACTAAATTATACTAAACAGACACTTTCAAAATACAAAAAATATTCACAAAATTTTCAGTGAAAAGTTCTAAGTGACTGAAAAAAGTAATGAAGGTCATGATGCCTCATCCTGTGCATTTGTGCCATCACAGAAGCTTTCTTTGCTTTACATATTGGGCATCTAATTTCATAAGATAGCTTGTGTTCAGTTCCCAGATACAGTTTGCTGTCATTTGCTACATAAAACCAAGCACCATATAATTGGTATTCATGGCTTCACACACTGCTTTTGTTATGCATGCTCACTGCAAACCATTTCAGTGTGGATATCACTTTCTTAAAATAAAGTGTTTAAAAATAATTAAATCTTTTGTGTGAGGTCACCTTTTCTCAAGGCACAATGTGATCTTAAATTAATGCTGGAGATCCTGTATCTCTGACAGAAAGACTAGGAATGTGCATAGAAAAATGCTAAAATCAAAAAGTGAAGTGTGTTTCAAGTTTCTGCAGAGATGTGTAGGTTTTTGTTTACAATTTTTATGTGCCTATTCATTAGACTCTTTGTAAGACGAAGTCATGAACAGAGCCAGCTGACTTGCAGGTACTTTTGCTGCTGTCCAATGTATTAAACCATGAAAGTGGTGCAGCAGAATAATTCAGGGGCTGAGACCACATGTGCAGTTAAACACTAACAAAATTGAAGATGGGGAAAATGTCTGAAAGTGGAAAAAGCATCAGTAAGGCAGCCAGGAAAACACTACTTCACCAGGCATTGTGGAAAAAAGCAACCCACCCTAAATTAATTTTAATTGGAAGAGAACTGGAAGGTTGCATTTGAAAAATTATCCACTAATTTCAAATCCTTCCATGCTGAAAATAAAATCACATATATCTGAAGACACTCTGTACAACTTACTACCAGCAAAGTGGAGTTCAGAATACTGAAACAAATAAAAGTCCACCTTGATCCCTCATCACTCCCCCCAATCATCAGGATACCTTTAAAGTCTCCAATTGTAGATATACAAGTAAAAATAACTACTTTATTGTGGATACAAATGTTACTGTGCTTCTTAAAATGATTTTTTGTTATATAGCATGTTTGTATAAAGATTTGCATTTGAGACATAGCACAGCACACATAGCTATAAATCTGTAATATTTATATACACACACTTAGGTGTAAGCCCAAATTTACACCCCCAGAGACAAGGGATAGCACTACTAACAGAGCCTCCCTTGGAATTTATCCAACTTTTCAACTGTAGATTAAGTACTATTTTTATTTTCTTGGAGAAGTAAGGTAAAAAATATCATATTCAGGCAAGAACAGAAGGGTTCACAAGACAGATGGTGCCTGAGTACCACAGCAGTTGTCACTTTGCTGTTCACTGCTGAGAAAATACAGCAGAACAATGACTTCTGACTGGTATTTGACTTAGATACACAAATACACGTCAGCCAAGTCTTCTCCATACATGTATATATCCCTGATGGCTGATATTTTTCCTGTGGAATGCAAACTCCTTTTTCCCCACAAATAAGCTGCCAGTGATTTTTAATTCTGGATAATTTATAGGCTTCAGCTGAGAAATCGAAAGCTACTATCTTATTTTCCAGAAGAAAATAGGCTGATACCTTATTTTAAATATTTTACTGGAACCAGAATTTTGGCAAGATTCTGAAAGAGAAGACTGCTCCTCAAAAACCACAACTGCCAAAACAAAACACACACATGTACAGATATTCATTGGTAATTAGCTTTCTCTTCTTACTGGCTCTAGGTTTTTCTTTTCATGGAATATTGTTCTCAGATCCACAGTAAGCTGTAGTGAGGGAAAAAAAATAAACCAAAGCACAACCATTCTCTTTCTAAAGATAATTTTGAGAGCATTCTCAACAGAAATTATGTATATGCATGTGATATAATGGCATATTATCTAGCACTAAAGACAAAATAGCTTTCTTGGCAATAACATTATCCTATTTGAGACATGAATAATTGTGTTACTTTGATTTAGATATGAGGCATTACAAAGGTTTTACAGTAAGTACTTTCACTTTCCCTACTTCCACGAAATGTTTTGACGTACAGGTCCAATTTCTTACCAGACACACAGAGCTTGAACAGTGTACACAGTTGCCAGCCATTAACAGAGAAATGTGCACTAGATACCCACAGAATACAATCAATAAAGTGCTCCCTCTCCCCTTAAAACTACACACATCACATGAAAAGGAATTACTCAAAGGCAGTATTTATCAAGGAGCTTAAAAGCACCAAAACCCTGTATGTAGTCTCACAGAAGTAAGAATACTTTGAAAGAATTTTAAAAATCTTCACATGTATACTCTCTCAAATTATTAGTTATATCAAAACCTGTAGATTTTTAAATACAAACAAGCAGAATTTTCAGAAGTAACTATTAATGTTATCTGTTTTCAAAATCCAAACATCGTACAGTAAGTTGACACTATCCTTTCATAAAATGTTACTAACAATGAGTAGAACAGCAAAACTAGATACCAGTATATTAAATAGCCCTAGAAAAGAGTCTGTTAAAAGGTTCAGTCATCACATTTGCTCGTTTGTTATTGGAAAACTTAATGAAGAATGGAAGCACACAGAAGCTGGTAAACCTTAACAAATTTAAAAGTATTTACTCCTTAGATTTCTTTCAACATAGGGAGCGACAATAATACTAAAAAAGAAAGTAACAGTAATTCAACACAAAAATACAGTATGAAATTCAACTCCCTTTGTTCTCCATATTGATAACATGCAGCATCACTACAGCAACGCAGATCATATTTCTATAGAATTAATTAACTGTCATTGTCTTTAAGAAACTGTCAATAAACCTGCATGGACTTAGACAAGATTGATTGGAGTTGTTTAGTTGAAAAGCGTAGGCAGGCTCTGCACTTCAGAAAATAAGGTTTTCTCATATTGAGTTGCTTACTCAAAGTTGACAAATGAAAACACCTGTAGTCTGTATCTACTGATGACAAGTTGTTGTGGGCAATTTTTCTAACCTGGCATGTACAACTTTGGAAAGAGATGCAACAAGATCTTTGGTATAAATGTTTCACTTTGTAGGGATTTCTATTAACCACCCTGCAGGTCCTGAACTCTCTCTTTGAAACTACATCCCAGTGTTTAAACGACAATATCAATGATTTTTCAGTTCCTAGGAAGACACTTGGAAATATGTTTCACCTTTCTCTTCCTGTTCTGAAGTGTAATACAGAAATGAATATATCTTGTTCGTATCTCACAAAGCTCAGAGGATCCTTTGCAGAATACTACTATAAGCAATTGCTGTTTTCACCGTAGACTTTTGCTACCAACAAGGTATTTGGCTGCTCCAGCTTCCACAAGCCTGTATGGTGATGTTGCTATTCCAAGCTGGAAACTGGATAATGAGAACACTGGGGAGCCGTATGCATACTGAAGGCTTCTTCCGAGCTTGAGGATCCAGGTTTTTATGAATAGCCAACAGGGAGCTTAGGAGAAGATACTGATTATGCCTGTTGCCAAGACTTTAACTTTTGAACTTTCATAATGTCTGAGGTAAACTATTATGACAGTGATTCCAGCAAAATAAGGTGGGAGTTCTATATCTGAAAGGCACAAGGTAAAGTTACTCAAGATCAGTTGTTGATTTACTAGAGAACTGCAATTCAGTGCTGGGCACAGTCTGATCAGTAGTGTGGCCATGAAGATTTTTTTAAATCCTCCTTGGCACACAAATGAAGATGGTGCTTTTGTCAGAATGATTAAGCAGGTTTTGTTTATCCTAATTTTCAGCACCTACACTTAATTTAACACAGATTATTAGTGAATTGTGATTCTCTCAACCACAGATGTCTATTTTTAAAAAGCTGTGAGACTGTAAACAAACAAGCCAGACTTGTCTTTTAAAGCAATGTACAAGAAAACATGAACCTCTTAGAGGAAGACTATAGAAAAGAGTTTTGCAGAAAACTGTGGAAACGAACAGATACGAGAAAGGATCACCCCAGTGCTAGACCTTAAGGAGATTTATATCTTTATTAAATATAACGATTGAATTTTCTAAAATCTTCCTCAAAAACTGTTTCTTGCTGTAGTATGTCAATCAACTTTCTAACATGACATTAGCTTTGAATCCTAAGTACAGCTTTAAATTATAAAGAATTCATGCCAGATGTCTCGAAATAAACCTCATTTACTCTGCAGAGACACAACATCAAGCCTGGCAGAAACAGAATTAGAACAGGAAATTTTGGGGGCTATAGATGAACATTGCTCCACCTCCCTGCTAAGTTTTACAAGGAATTCTTCTGTACCTCATTCTTAAGGTATTTTCAGAAGCAAAGAAGAAGGAATTAAAAAAGAAGGAAATAAAAGAAGAATACATTAAAAAAAAAAAGATTCCAAAGTACCTGCGAGTTCTACTAATGAGAATATTGAAGAAAAGTGAGAGAAAATGAGGCGAAAAAGTGAAAATAAGAGACACCTCCCCACACTCCCAACAACAATGCAATGTATAGCTGTCAATGAAAAATTGGTGGCTGTGATACTTTCACATGATTTGATTGGTGAGGAACACCTAAGAAAGCACACCCAGTATGACCAGTAAATGCTGGACTTGGGGATATAGCAAACGCTGGATTTCTTGTTAAGAGTATAAAGTATTGCAGTTTGCCCATCATGGAGTGTTATATCCATAACAATGTATGTGAAAGGGAATCCAGGGCAGCTTCTCATTCCATGGTCTTTGAAAATTTAAAAGGTGAAGATTAAGTAGCTTCTGAAACCCAACATCCAGCTCACAGCTTCAATGTGACAGGGTATACCATGGGACAATCTATTCCCCTTAAGTCATATTGTAAAATATCACAGAATGAAAGCAACCTAATAAGAAGGCATGTAGGTAACTGATTACTTGTAAATTAGAAATCCAAATAAAATCAAGAACACTTAACAACTGCATGTTGGTTGATTAATTCCTACACACATATCGAGAAACTATTCATTTTGCTAATCCAACAATACAAATCTTAAATATGCTATTGTCAGACTCTATTGGAAGCCCGCAATATGGCCAATTACTGACCTTTGTATACTGTATTTATAATTAAAATTACTAAATTTTCCCCACAATGTGAGTTTAAATATAAATTTTAAGATGTTCTACACATACAGAATTTAAAATCTGATGATATTCTCTTTCAGAAACCATTATATCAAGCTGTGTTTACAAGGAAGCAAGGAACTTCAGCACATGACGAAGCCCAGAAGAGAAATTTTAATATTTACTTAAAACAGTTGAGATGCAACTCAAATGCTTTAGACGAGTCCACTGTTCCTAACCGAAAACAATGTCAGCATAAGACAGTGACTATAGACAGCTGACAGAAAGCAAAATAAAAAAGTTAAAACACTAGGAGCAAAATTGAAATATGGACATTTGTAAATAGAGACTTGTTTAGAGACCAATTTGTACCAACACAAACTGTATGACAGGACTGTTGCTCTCTTTTGTATGACTGGAGACTATAGGAATTAGATAGACCAATACATTTACACACACACTTTTCTTTTCCACATACATGTACTGACTAGAAAATCCTGTCTAAAAAGTCTTAGTTTGGAATATGATTAATGCAGCCTATCAGAAGCCAGATGGTGCAAAACAAGAGCCATCAGTCAAAATGAAAAGACCACTGAGTGCTATCCAGAGCCATGTGCTCTCAAATGGAATTTCTGGTCACAGACCCTCACACGTGATGTGCACAGGAAGCCACAAACATCACACACTGCCCCCACGGAACAGCCAGAGACACATCTAGCTTTGTTAGGCAAAAAACCTGGAGAAGTAGTACTTACTGATGTGTGCTCTGACTGAGAAAGGCTCTGCAAGCCAAATATATGTACTTTAAATAAAAAATGAAAAGCAAACTATTTAATGAGTTTAATAATGTTTGCATTGATGACGGTATCTGTTAAAGTGTACACTTGCCATTTGATTTAATATGGGATTATGCCATACATTAACAAAGCAGCTGCCACTGTCTGTCTGCCACATGAATTGGTATTTAATAGCTGTTCCTGCACAGGATTTACAAATAGCTCATATTTTTAGCTTCATATTACACATTTTCTGCAAATGTTCTATGGAAAACAAGGTTGGGGTTTGCAACGTAAAACAGGGATGGCTTATGTCTTGGATAGTTTTGTACCATCTAGGCCTTCTATATGAAAAATAAGTTCATAAAAATAAAAGGCATGAAGGAGCATAATTTGCCATACACGTGCCTCATAAATGGCGTCAGCAAGATTAAAGGAGATGCAAGAATGAGCAGCAGTAAGAACATATAGGCATTTTTTCCTGGAAAAAGCATGCCTGTATTTGTCAGCATGATTGCTTGCACTTTCAACCTGAAGTGTTTCATCACAACACCTCTCTTACGTGTGCTACACGTATCAAATTTCAGAGAAATATATTTTGGAAAAACATATCTCATGCTGTGTTTTGAAGAGCTTTGTCAACTACTTGCATACCCATCTTTTTTTCTATAAGGCTAGATGACTAGCTATGACTAGCATGATTGCATCAGGTGAAAGAAAAAATGAAACATGACCTAAAACAGCATTTATATGAACTAAAATTTCATATTTAAAGATCAACCTCTTAGTTGCTTTCAGTGATATTAGAAAATGCCAAATTTATCACAAAGAAATTGTAATGCTCCAGGTCCTTTAAGCAGGTATAAAACCCACATTTTTATCGTGACAGATCACGAAATATCAAACAAATTTGTCATTGGTCCCACAGGCCTCTTCTACTTCAGCTACTGCAAATCAAATAGAGGCAGTCTCTAGAATTACAGGAAGAAGCTACAGCTTCTTGCAAAGATGATTTTTGATGTTGGAATCTCACCAGAATTTGAAATGATGAAGTAAGTTCCAATGGAGATGGCTGTCACACAAGACTCTTAAGCTGGAGCCTTTCCCTCAAAATATGCATGGAAGGACAGATAATTTATTTTACCCATCTCTGGACGGATTCAGTTTTTAGGATGAAAAGTATGTTGTGTTCATAACATACCAGAATACAGAGGAAAAATAATACAAAGAACATGTTATATTTAAGAAATGAAATATGCTTTGTTCATGTGCATTTATAGCAAAATCCAGATTTATACCTGTCTTCCTACTGACAGGACCACTCCTTCCTTCTGGTACAATAAAGCTCAAGAACAGCTGAAATCAAAATGTGTTTTAGATGCTTTCTTCTGCCCTGAACTGGGACCTAAACCTTCATGGACCTAAACTCTACACTGAAGAGTGAATTCAAAGTCTCCACCCTCGAACTAGATTTGGAGGTCTTTCAAGACAACCCTAATTCATATGAGTAGAACATATCTGTTAGCATCAGAGTAATTTAACTGAACATTGCTAGTTTTACTGTAAGCATGCACACTAAATCACCAGACGACTGACATCCTTCAGTTTTCAACCTGCAATTCTCAAAAAGGACAAGTAATTGGTAAAAACCATAGTATATTTTTCTAGTTACATCTGAATACAAACTCCATCTCTCCCCTAAGCCCATGAGCCCCTTGCTCAGATACAGGCAGACTGAGTGCAAGACCACTGAGAGCACATCTGTAAGAACCCCAAATTTCACATACAGCTAAGATAGATGCTTTGCTGCAGGTGACAATCACCTAGATTATGCCCAATCCCCATGGTTTGCTAGCAGATTCTGAGACTCCTCCTTCAGCTGCCCTTCAAAGGGATATAGTACAGGGAAAAAATTATAACAAAATAAAAATGAAGCTAGTCGCAAGCATTTAAATGATGGCAGGAGATGGAATCATAGCCAGTGTTGACTTATTATGAATTGGAAAAAATGTGGTCCCATGCTTCTCTGACTCACTTGAAATACACCAGGCTGTTTCTGGATGATACTTGGAAACAATCTCAAACCAAATTTTTTGTTAATGATGGGTTTTCATGTGTGTGCACATATATGTAAGGCTATGCAGAAGAATATTATTAGAAGATAAAGAGATCAACATTTCCATGCTCTTATTATCAGACACAAAGCCAGAAAATATCCACCTGCATCACAGCTTTATATCAAAGGGTTATGACAAGCCTTTAAAGAGGAATAAGGAAGAAGGAAAGTAAATCGAATGTGTTCACTCCATGCAAGAAAGTAAAAATCTTACCCAAGATTTTGGGTACCACAAGATTACCCAAAATCTTCTGGTAAGATAAAAGCACTGATGCTGACTTTTAACATCTAGGACTTTAAATAACATGTCAAAATAATTCAGTACACAGAAATTAATCATTAATATACCATAGTAATGATATTAATGTATCGTATCAATACAGTATGTATCATAGATACATTATACATAGATACATAGATACATAGATATATTAATATAAATATTAGTTATATTAATATGTAATTAATAATGCATTTCACTAATGACATAGACAGTGGGCTTGAGTGCACCCTCAGCAAGTTTGAGGATGACACCAAGCTGAGTGGTGCGGTTGACACACCTGAAGGATGGGATGCCATCCAGAGGGACCCAGACAAGCTTGAGAAGTGGGCCCAGGGAACTTCACGAGGTTCAACAAGGGGAAGTGCAAGGTCCTGCACTTACGTCAGGGCAACCCTCAGTATCAATACTGGCTGGGGGGGAAGGGATTGAAAGCAGCCCTGCTGAGAAGGACTTGAGGGTACTGTTAGACAAAAGGCTGGACATGAGCTGGCAATGTGCCCTCGCAGCCCAGAAGGGCAACCATGTCCTGAGCTGCATCGAAAGAACTGTGACCAGCAGGTCAAGGGAGGTGATTCTGCCCCTCTACTCTGCTCTTGTAAGACCCCGCCTGGAGTGCTGAGTCCAGGTCTGGAGCCCTCAGCCCAGGAAGGACATGGACCTGTCGGAACAAGTCCAGAGAAGGGCCACAAAACTTGAGTTCATATGACAGATATTTAATGTCACCTTAAAACTTGTCTCTAATTTTACATTTCAATATTTTTTGGAGGTAAAAAATACTTATTTGAAGCAACTGGATATACCAGGTAGCATTTCCATGCTGTACCAAGGAGAAAACCTGTGAAGTAAATGACCACTATTTTCATGATAACTGAAAAAAATTTCTAGAAAAAATGTATAGAATGTATATATATGAGGGGAGGGGTGTATGTGGATTACAGCATCTTATTTCTTAAAACTGCTCTCAAGATCATTAATGATGATATTCCAATCATGCATCAGTACCTGTGAAATCTCATTAAACATCTAAGACCATGCATCATCATATAGCATTTGTGCATAAATGCAAACGTAATTTGACAGACTACTGTTAACTGTTTTTTAAAAAGATAATTTTAAAAAGATAGAAAAAATATGTGTTTAACCTAAAACAGGAGAAGCTTCCCTCTTGGTTGATAACTGAGGTAAGAATCCCAAACAATTCAGTTAGCACTAGACAGGGTTAGATGCCTTAAATATCCAATTATAGCAAAAGTTCTAGCCAAAGTATTAAGCATATATACACTATCTGTTTGTATATATTTTAGGTTTCGTGTAAAACAAAACCAACAAACAAATGATTGATTTTACAGCAATCAGTTCAGGAATTGTTTTGTGGTTTTTTTTTTCATTTTCAGGATGCAATATACACTTCAAGTAAGATTTTAAGTCTTTTATCCCAACATTTCAGCTACAGAATTAAGACAGATATACCTCTTTCTATATAGCCTATTCAACAGAGAAATAAGCCTTTTCGTTGAATTGCTTTCCTTGTTTCTTCTTCTATTCTCTACAACACCCTGAAACAATTCCTGGTATTTGAACAGGCATTTCTTAACTGTCTGTATATTAGCTCACTTTGTCTTACAGATGGCGTAAACCTTCATGCAGCTAATGGTTAAATCAAGAAAAAGCAGCAGCTTTTCAGGCCATTAGATTTTCTTCGGTATCATCAATTAATGTTCAAGTATGCCATTAGAAGACGACCACTGCACTGCTCTTCCAAACAGAAATTGCTTTTCTCTTTCAGTAGTCTTTGAAGCCTCACATCATATCAAGAGCACAAAACAGCTTTACGTAACCTCCTCTAAAAAGCAGTTCTGAACACCAGGAAAGGGAAAAGGGAAGGATGGATGTAGGTTACAATAAGAATATTTCCATAGAAGGCAGTCATATCTGACATCTGAGCTATTAAATTAAACCTGAAATCTATTTTGAGGCAGGATATAGCAGAAGGCTCTGTCTTCTCAGCAATAACCTAGAATTTTGATTCATCTTACAGAAGAACAATTTAAAGCACCTGCTTTAGGAAATTCAGACTATGGCTTATATCCTATGGGCATTGCAACCTCACCATTGCCTTATGATTCAGTACTAAGAATTTTTGTTATTTTCCAGAATCATATACTCAAGTCATTACCCAACAAATCTGAGGGCTGACACAGTATCTCAAAACTACTTGCTGTTTTTCTGTCTCAGAAGTCAAACCTACATGTTCATGGCACTTCCACTGTGCACACACATCTTATAAAACACAGTTAATATCTGAGAAACCTTATTGTCCTTTGGAAAAAGTAACAAGAATCGCTTGTGTTTTCCAGCAGTTCTGAAATTTCCCACTTTCAGACTCATAAAAGCATCCAAGCCTGATTTACTTAAACATGCTAGCTGCCATACCTCATATGTAAAACAAACCACTTCCTAATGCCAGTGGCTATGAAGGATGGCCAGCAACAAACACAGAAACAGAAGATGGCAAAGTCTGGGAGGTCAGGAACTACTAAAAAGGTATGAGCATAGATTACTGAAAGATGTAAATCTCACCTTCCAGATATGTTTAATACTGCAACTATGTTTTAGTTCTTCACTAGCTTCTTCTAAAAAACTACTTTCACAGCAACACTTTACATGTGTCCAGAGGAGCTACAGAACCCAGCAGAAGAGGTGCCCTACAACCACAGTTAAAGAATGATGACATTATAGTATTTATTTTTACATCAAAAGTTGGAACAAGAGTCTGTGCACTCCTGAAATAATTGGCTGAAAACAATTATCATGTTAAGTCTGTAAGTGACAGCAGCCATTAACACCTTAACTTTAAGGACAGGCATACATAATCTTGTTATTAATCTTCCCTGAGTCAGTTATGCACACATCACACACCCACCCTTATCAAATGCAATGGAATACAGGACATCACCCCCTGCCTCTCGAAATTGCTTACCAGGCTAAGAGCTAGCCAAAAAACCCAAAACAAAACAACAAACAAAGACCCAAAACAAAGAAAGCTTTTTGTCACCTAAATGTGTATCTTAATAGAATGGTCCATATAACTTGCCAATCACACAGGCATTGTCTATAGTTTTTTGAGTGCTTTAACATTTCCAGAACACATTAATAAAGAATATTTTAAAGCATAATTTTACAATTTTACAATTACTGTGTTAATATTGCATCAATTTGAACATATTTTGAAACAATATTTTTTTTTTTTTAAATCCTGAGTATTTTCAATTTGGAAAAAAAAAAGAATCTCAAAAAACTCTTCTCAAATCACATGAACAATTACTTTATTCCTTACTTGGTTGGACAAGTAAATATGCTAAAATAAATCACTAACACTATAAGACATGAACTTATTTTTTCATAGATCATGCCCTATTCTTGAGCAAGAAATTCAGGTTGCAAAAGACAGAAACTATTCCAGAGCTGAGTTTTGAGCACAACTCTCCGAGGATTTCTCACTGTAACAGCACAATGCTGCCAGAGGCATGTATGGACATGTCCAGAGGTCTCATTCTGGCTATCCTCTCAAGAAGGCACAGCAACAAAATGGAATAGCAGTTCTGCTACACTGTGTTTACTATACGTAAAAACATTCTTTTGCAGAGGATAAATTGGAGATTATAATTTTACTCAACTGCTTCAGGGCTGAAGACTGAATACTCATCTCATCTGACAAAAAGAAGAAAAGGAACCAGGGCTCTGTGCTGCTGAATTTGGACAGTTTCTGCATATTGGATCCTGAAGCTCGTACTAAGCTTCTCAAACCTGTTGTTTTGCTCAGGTAACCTGCTATCACAACTGCTCTCAGCAAACTGGGTCACAAGTTTCATAGGGCAAACATCATTTGGGAGAAAGATACTAAGGGAGTTAAATATCCACCGCAGACAGAATAAAATCCTTGCAATGTGGAATCTCAGTGTACACCCAAAAAAGATTCAGCAGAAATTACTTGTGTGAAAACATAATCTTTCATTAAATAAGCTAGTAGAAAACTGGTCAGATTATAGCTAAAGGCAAAAAAAGCACTCCAACGATCTTCTTTCTAATTTTAAATCACTAAAACTGTTGTTGGTACAGATTTATGAGGATGTAATTTTTATCTGATTTTCCTTCATGTCCTAGAGAAAGATAAACAGTACCTATAATTGCAAGAGCTGTTCGAGAAAAGTTATGCAGCAGTCAGCACTTGACTCTCAAGAGAGCCAGGCCATGCATACTACTCCTACATAAACACAGGAAAAGCAAGTATTTTGGAACAAGGAATGGCTTTGTCTACAAATACTGAGTTCTATGTATTTTTACACATGCTAACCAAAATAAGTTTGAACAAATGACAATCGAACAGCCACCTGGAACAGCTCTTCATAACCAAGATACATCTCAGCATTTCCTAAATAATTATTTCGTTTAGGAAGGAAGGAATTTTACAAGACATTTTTTTTTTTTGACAACGAAAAAAGACAACTGAGAAAAGTGAACTTTTTGAACGTGTCTGACACCAAGAGTTCAATGTATTTGGCAGGCATTCAAAGCCTAATACTACAATGAGCTTTGTCAGTGGCACAGTGTCTGAAAGACCCACAGGTTCCATGTAGGAGGCTCTTCAAGCACTATGGTGACACAAGGCGAAAGAGAACAGCATCAAATGCCCCTTGGATAGGATAAGTATACAGCCAAAGGGTAATTACCGAGATTTGCTGTCACATGATTTCATCTGAACAATGAGAAGGGCAACTAGGTGGCAAACTACATATTTAGGCATTGAAGAATACAGGAGCTTAACTGCTCTTCCTCTGCTATCAGCAGAGGCAAAGTATCTTCCACTTTTCCATCCCTTTGGCATAGAAGAATTTAAAAGGAAAAGGAAATCCTTACTTCCGCCCACCATAAAAGAGCTGGCTTTTCACTGGGTAATGCAGAACCACAGACAAATAAAATGTCTTTCAGGATGCAGTAACTTGCACTAGATAGGATATATTGAGGTAAAATTTCCAGGAATCATAGAATCATTAAGGTTGGAAGAGACCTTCAAGATCATCCAGTCCAACTGCCTATCTACATCACCACTAAGAGCTACTGTTTCTAATAACTAAGGGTCTCCTGACCAAGCATAAATAGTAATAAGGTTAATAAGGTTAGTGTAGTTACTCCATCAAAACACCACTTTCTGGTTTAGTGAGTAAAGCACAAGCTTGGAATAATGAACATTTTCTGATTATTTTTTCTCTTTTCTATGCAACATTCCATCACAAAAGGAGGAAGTACTATTAAATCTTGGAGACAGTCCCGTTCCAGCCACTGTAGTTCATGAGCTTCCTTTTTACATCTCTTTTTACTACTACTACCAAGCTCCAACCTATACTTTAAAGTTATCACTTTTCTACTCCAGAAAGGTTGTCAGAGCAAAGCCTTTTAATCAATCAATTAAGAACCCTAGAAGCCAGTAATTCAAGTCATTTGTGCCATGATCATGCATCACCAATACTTTCACAAAACCATCATGAAATCTCCTTTTTCTGCTTACTGAAAATAATCTACAAAAGCAGCAAATCCAAAAAACAACCCTTCTGCCATGTAAATCAGGCAAAACAGAACTAGGGTAAAACTAATATAGACCTCCACTTGAGATAACTGTATTTTCAACTAATGCTGACTACTGTTAGATTTAATATAAAAATTAAAAGCCCTCTATGGTCTGCAACAATTATGAAATTGACAGCTGAGGTAGAAATTAAAAGCACAGAGTGGGAAATCTGTAATGAATCTGTTGCAGTCACGACAAATAGGAGGTAGTTGCCAGAAGGAAAATCTTCACTGTCAAAAGAAAAATAAGGAAAGATCATCTTTTTAATCTACTTTCATTTGTCCTTTTTCCCCCATTTTACTCTCACATATATATGCAGAATGTGCTTGGAAGCAGCAAAAGAGTGGAGCTTCAAAAATCACTCATCAAACAATTGTGCTACTTTTAATAATTTATTAAAGGTCCTAAAACAAAGATCAAAAGGGAATATATCTAAGCATTTGTATTCAATTCCACATCGCCTGATGACTAATTCGTAAAGAGTGCACATGCCTTCACAACTGATGCCAAAATCATTTGAGGATACTTTGATACAATGCCACAAAGGATGTGAGCAGGAAGGCAGCAGGAGTTACAAATGGCCAGGCTCCATTAAAAGTGCTAATAAAAGAATAATGGAATTTCCTTGTACTATGAATAACAGTATTTGGCACAGGAGATTTAGACACAGAGGAATATCAAAGCTTCTGATTCATCAGTTGCTTCTCCTTATTAGATCTTAATTGATTTACTATTAAATTTACCTAAAAATGCTTCAACTCATAAAAGCAATGATCCCATTCAAAATCTTGTCACACTAACTTCCTTTATTCTTCATGTTTTGCAGTTTTCACAGGCCCTTATTATCTGCTTTACCAATCCTTCTAAATAATGCCAGTCTATCTATTAAAAAATACAATGTTTTTTTAACCTGTAAATTTTCAAGTTGCTGGTAACTATAGAACTCTCATAGTGACAACCTACCTGATAGAATGAATCCATTAGTTTTTACACAAATCATTACTTTCTCATAGACATATCTGTAGTTATGTACATACATGTATGTGTTCATACATACAGATAGGTGCACATACATACATACTTCTGCTAGCTTCTTGCCCCCAATATAAAACCTAGCTCATTTTCCCAATGTATAGCTATTTACTACACAGACAGGAGAAAGATTAGAGTTCAGAACTTTCCTTTGAAATGTCTAAACAATGAAATGGGTACTTGCAAAATCACATACACTTTACAAAGCAGAAAATGCAAAGACAGCAATCTTATACTGTTGACAAATCATTAAAGGATTTAGTGCACTTGCTTAAAAAAGCATGCCTACAGATGCATCTCAGATAGGAGGAAGTCCCCAAAAATATTTACAAACCTACTTATCTCTCCTTCAATCTGCTGCTTAATGCTCTCTTTTGCATAATGTCCACAAAAATGCCATGGCAAATAGTTACAGCACAGAAATGCTGTGATCTCTCTCTCCTGGTTCTCCAATATCTTCTTGTAACAGCTTTAATATTTTATTTTACGTTGCAATGTCTTTAGGAAAGTGATCTTCTTTTTTTACCCTATAGTATGGGATATAATAAACAAGGGGGTTTTTTACCAGGGTTCCCAGACTTCACAAATAAGGATCAAGTTATAATGATGATGCTTATTTCTTCTTCTTCCCTTAGACAATCATCAGGCTTGTTAGCAAAGCAGCATCTTCCAATGATGCTTCCAGAATCAATTGATAATTCATTAGGATCATGTATCTCAGGGCCTAACTGACACAACAGGCTAAGCAACATACTCAAGGGTAACACAGTTTCTAAACAGAGAGAAAAAAAGAGGGGAATCAGATACCACATATGGTCACTTTGCAGGATTTAGTGTCAGTCTATAAATTACACTTCCATGAGGTTAATGTGAGTCACTGGTTTCACAAATTAGAAAATGCAGCTTCTCAAGCTTGGCTTGAAGAAACAAAGAAACAATTATATGATAGCACAATTTAAGCAACATGAATACCCTAGTGTTTTCAATTTTATCATTTGCTATCACTTTTGCATTAAACATGAAGTATAGTTATCACAAATGTCTGGAATTATTCTTAACAACAAACATAGGTAGCATTTTTTTTCTTACCTTATGATCATATGGATTGTATGAATGAAACAGCTGGGACAGATCCTTTGTTCTCTGTTTTTTCTGAAAAATATTAATAAGTAAAGCGCATTAGAAAAGTTAAAAGAAAAAGAGAGACTACTAATTCAAAAAGCTGTATGCAGGTACAAACACATTCTCTCCACACTTTTTTAAAGGAACTGTAGGTATGAAGAACAATGTATGCAGATTAAGGATATTAAATATCATGGGAAATAATTAACATATATATTAACAATGTTAAGAACATATCCTTAATAAATAATAAACACTAATCTATGGGACATCAGTGGAATGTGTAAACAATTTAGATTTGGTTTAATTTCTGCACAATAAATAATAAATAATACTTTAAAATATAGATAACAAAAATTGAAGATTAGGCTACAATCTTGCCAAGACTTGTCTACTACTCTAGCATGAACATGCAGTCTTACTTTACAGCAGATTAGGTTTAAAAGAAGTCCATTTAAAGAAGAATCATTTATTATTTTTCAATTTCTTTTGATGCTAATACTCTCATTGCCTCGATTGTGGAAAATTAATAGGTGGTATGACATTTAATGCCAAGGCAAAGGGAAAAAACCTCTTGTTAAAAGCAAAGTTCAAAGACAAAACCTGCTTAATCCAGCTTCTACTTAAATCAATGAAAGAGCTTTTAGTGATTTCAGCAGATGTTAAATTCTCATTCTGTGGAGGGGGGGCAGGGAGAGGAAAAAACCACCCTTCATGTGTAACGCAGGGATGAATCAGAAATAAGTTCAAAGTTTTATTATGTCAAAATCAAAGCTGACTTATAGCTCAGGAAAGCAGAGCTTTGCATCTTGGAAACTGTGTAAAGGGGAGACAACTACAAGAACTCCTTGCTTGTGGTCTTGTACCATTGTCTTATTTTAGCCATCATTTCTGTGAAAGTAGATTAATATTACTACTTCTTCGAGGTTCCTACCTATGTTTTAGTTATGACCACTAAAGATTCAAGAATATAATTTTTTATTCCCCGTCCCTCTTCAACCAGGAATGGTAAATTTTGTTTTCAGTATGAGAAGGTTACTTCTGTCATACACAATTCTATTAAATTACCATAAGTAATACCTAACAGGACTTGTTTCTCTGAGTTTACTAAGGGGCTTTAAAATTAACAGAAGTGATATTAAGAAAGACATTTCTGTCAATATAGACTTTCTCAGCATTTGACCGTGCTTTTTCCAAGCAAAAGATCACCCTTAGTAGAGGAACCTTCAGCCTCTAACCCCCATTAATACCTCTTATATTTCCAAAGGGAAAAATCCACTCAAATGAAAGCACCAGGTAGCACAACCCAAATTTCATCACCACCCTACAATAACTTCTTTCCTGGTAGAACAGTTACACACAGTTTAAATACTATAAAAAGGATTTGGAGGAATGTGATAATAACTTGAAAAGAGGTATCAAAATGATTATATAAAAAGGTTTCTTTAAAAACTAATTTAATGTAGAATCATGCAAGAAGACAAAAGCATTTCAGTTTGGTATCTGGAGACCTCCACTAAACTTTCTAGGAAAAAAACCCCACAAAATCCAGAAAAATTCTAATTATTTTTCTTACTGAAGACTATTTCTCTTGAATTCATTCTGACTGCACACAAAGTGCTTTTGAGTATTTTTTTTTGGCAATAACTTTAATAATACTCAATACGACAGAAATCCTACCATCCTTCACCCTCAAACTCTGGCCAAAATGCTGTTTACACACTCAGTTAGATGAGATGAAGATGGCTTCCCTTACACAACACATTGACATAAGTCTTCCACTTTCTATTATAGGAAATCATGGGGTTTTTCCAACCTTTACACAAAAGGTAGGAAGTTTTGCTTTTTGTGCAAAGCCAAATGCTCCTGGCTGGGGAAATGCTGGAATTCCAGAACACAGAGGAACGTGGAATGGAACTTCTGGAGATGAAATGAGATTCTGAAGATGCACATGAAAAAATGCTGCCCCCAGGATGCCCTGTAAATGTAGCTGATCTAAATCTAAACAGTATTTGACTACTTGATAGGAATTCTGAATACACAGAAACAAAAATGTCTTAAGCACAGAGTTAAGGCTGCTTAGTGCTAATTTGTGTCTTTCTAGAACACCAAGTTCATCATAATTTAGATCTCAAAAAACCCCCAGAAATATAAAACATTTCAAAACACAAAGACTAAGAAAACAACAAGGAATTTATGCTGCTATAATAGTAATCCCTTCAACTCCTAAAGTAGGCATTAGCCACGTGGTATTAATAGCAAGTTTCTTACATGAAGAAAAGGCAGATCTTCTGCACAAGTTAACCGGTATAGAATTTTGTGTTGACTAGTTCAGAAATCAAGCTGAACTTAATTTTCTTTTTTTTTCAAATAATGGTGTGAAAGTAGGGTAAAGGTAAGGGTTTCCTAACAATACGTATTCATAAACAGAAAATACTTTAGAAAAGTAAGTTCAGAAATGAAATAACCATACCAAATAGTAAACACTGTAGGTTCACACATGTATACTGCACTTCTTTGTTGATCCTCTTTTCCTACTTGGGTGATATTAAAGTAGCCTAAAACTTGTTTGCTTTCCTTTCAAACACGATATCATAGGTCTATGATGTTTATTGTGAACGATAATTACAGTATTGCTGAGATATTTTTATTACAGATTACTTAGAAGCAGTTTAAATGGAATATTCTCAGATTTTCATCTAGGAATGAAAGGGTCAAAACTACTCCTCAATATGAAGGTATCACTGGTTTACTTTTGACTTGACTTTCTATTTTCACCTTCAAGGTTCTTAGTAATTCCACCCTAATACCACATGAGATCTGCAGATTCTACCAGTTCCATTTAAGGTGTCAACCTCAATATATCATCAGCAAAGTTCTCCTGCTTTTGTTTTTCTGCTTCCTTTAAGTATATGGGGATTCCTTCAGTAACAGGGATCCACATCTGTCGCGTTCAAGTACTCATCTTTTCCTTCATGATCAGATAGAATAGTAACATGTATTAAGGCAACCACATCAATGTCTTTATTTCAGTGCTCTTCCCCCACCTACCATCTTCTTTCCCATTTCTCTTTTACATACTGCTGATTAGAATTAAAATACAATTTGATTTTGTCAAGGAACCTTATTTAATTTAGAGCTTATAAAGCATCTTACACACTTGAGGATGCTAACAACCAATAGTGACATTGTTCTTCTTTCAAACAAGTCTGGAAAACCACATTACCTTCCTGTGCAGTATCTAATGGATTACATAATTTAGAATTAAAACTACATTAAATTTTGTGAGCCAAGGTAGAATTTAACTACAGCTTTGATAGACTTCAGGAGAAGAATGAAACAGCTTTGCAAGTATTTTCACAGTTTCCTTCCCAGCATCACCAAAAGCATGGAGGCTCCAGCGTAACAGATGCTTGCAAGAGCAAAAACCACGAGATTGGAGCTTTATTTTCTTAAATAGCACATTCGACACATTTTGTTGTTATGCATTCCCTAACTTCAGTAACGTGTTTTCTGAGCAATAGCGAAGCTATATCTTTCTCTTTCTCCATATTACACCTATGATCTCAAAACTACAAAGGTGTTGGATAGTTCCAAACTCCAAACTTTATAAAACAGTATTGAGTTGGCAGCACCCTATCTAAAGACACTGACTGGCCAAATTTAATCTCCAAGGAGTTAATTGGCAAAACACCAGACAGAGATGCAGCAACTACTCTCACCAAGGTGCTTTTAAAACCCTTGCTTGAAGATTCAATCATAAAGCCTTAAATCTATGTACCTATAACCACAATACAGATATGAGCCAAGCCACTGAAACTGCCACATTATCAGAGTTCACAGATTGCTTTTTGTTCTGCAAAACAATTTTTAAAAAAGTGATCAGAAATGAGTGAACCGTTCTCTTTGACCTTGAGTTACTCAGTGCATCATCTTCTTAGAAATGATCCTGAAAAAAATGTTGTGTCCCAGCCAGATCTCTTGATAAAATCGTAACTGGTGTTCATTATGCTCTTGCATCTGTGCCCTGTAAGGTCTGAAAGGGCAGAAGTGACAATACAGGCTTGACAGGTTTTCTACTAACTCACATCTACTGGTATTCCTGTCTTTCTGATCACATCTATAATGAAGCATACAAAATCATCTGGGGATTAGTTAGTCTTTTTGACCTAATCTACCTGACTTACGTTAAAACAGACTCACTGTTGTACTTTAACTATTGACAGACATGCATTTCATTATTTAGCTTGGTTTAAGAAATTACTTTCTAATAGTTTTTGATGCATACATGGAAAATGTCACTTGGTGTACAATGTGCTATATTCAGCAGTTTACCTCAATGTTCCAGGATGGTGAATGTTTTTCCTGACTTCAATTAACAACAGAATTCTACATTTACAATTCGTATTTTGTATACTCTTTAGTCTTTTGTATACTCAGTGGTTCTTTCTAAAAAATTCAGAATGAATTTTTACGAGCCCATGCAATGTGTTTTTTATGTAAAAGAGGAAAATACATAAAACTTTATGCACCTTTACTGATCATATTAATCTAGAAAATGACCACAAACATTAAAGTGATCCTGTCTGCAGAATTATGGCAACACAAATAGTCATGGTTTAGTCTATTTTACATTTTAAGTGGAGATTCTTCTTTATGGAAAAATACAAACATTTTTAAAAAACATCATAGGATCTTCAGAAGATCATATGTCAGTCTACCTGAAAATAATTCCTTGAAGGATACATTTCAATTAAATTATGGGCATTGCAATTTCTTCCTCCTTACCTCTTACACAATTTCAGCCATGTAATACAGACTCTTCGAACTCACACATTTTACAAACATTACTGAATTCTATTCCTTCTGGTACAGTTGAGTTCTTTAATTTGGTTTAGGATTAATGTTTGTTACTCCTGTCATTTTTCAGAATAAAATCTCCCCCATAGTAGAGGATAAATCATACAAAATTTATTCTGAAAACTTCTACAAAGAAATTCTTAATTTCAAAAAAGGCCTTCAACACTCATTCATCTTGAGGGCCCTTATATTGGGTATAGTTTGCAAATGTTCTGTCTCTCTTCTGATAGATTTTTATGTCTGAAATTCATCCTGGAATTTAATAATCTGTATGAGGTGCGTATTTTCTAATGACGTCCCTGTAATTGATTAGGAAGAATGTTTAGCTCAAAAAGATTTTGTAGAACAAAAGTATGAAACAGAAACTTGGCCTGGGGTATCACCCATATTTCAAATTGACATTAAATCAGAAATTAAGTGATTGGTCACGAGGGACAGACTGATTTTGAATATACACAGTTATTGTATCCAGTGATGCAATAATATAAATCATAATGAACTGCAAACTACGTTTTAGTAATGAAATATAATTTTTATATGTATGTTAAGTCCAGGACATATATGGGCTTACATATAAACCCAGGAATGACCCGTCTAAAATGCACTCTTTTCCTTTTTATAATCTGGTCAGATATCTGTGAGCTCTATTGCACAACAGCAGCCTTGAAAGCACCAGGTTTCACAGCATCCCAGAAAGAACAAAAAGAGCAGAAGAGAAGTGATCCAAAAAGGTACAGTGATACAAATAGTGAGCAGTAAACAGCCACTTGTATACCCAGAACACACAAATTCACTAGATACACAAAAATTGTCCTCACTGTTTTACCTTAATTTTTCAGCACTCCACTCTACCCAGTTTTTCAGCAATTCCAAGTTCCACATGGAACTTGCCCAGTGACAGAGTTGCAGGCACAGCAATGAAAACAGTGGAAGAGCTTCAAAGCACTCATTGATCTGATTGACTGCGATGGCTTTGAAGGAGTGTGCTTGGGTTATCAAAGACAGATGAAGTTCAGGGAAGGGCCACCAAGAACCCACCTCAGGGTATTTCAGTGTCCTTTTCTTCCAAAGCACATTTTATGGGCCATGATAACTGTCACATGATTTGCAAAGGATGGACAAGCTTAGTGATCTCCATGATACAAAACAAAGTCAATGAAATCAAATGCATGTTAAAAAATTTTAAATGCAAACAGTAGGTTTAAACAAATAAAATAATAATATTGATAAGCCTGCAACATTCTTAAAAAAAATAAATAGATTTTAAACTAGATTTACAGCACTGGCAAATTTTGTTCCTAGAGTCTAAAATAACAGTTACAGATAGCCATGAAACTAACACACTCAACCAGAGCCTATTTATGCTAGGCAACAAAGACAGTAAAGTAGTAAAGTTTAAATTATTTCAGTAACTTAATTAATATCAGACCCGGATAGGTTTTTAATTTGCTGTCTAGTCACAAACTATTAAATCTAAACCATGTTCTCATTTGAGGAAGTCCAGAATTGCTAAAGCCAAGAGGTTGGGGTTCTTTTTTAAACTATTAGATTTTTCTGTTCTGCTGCATACATCCAATTTAAGGGATTAAGTTATGGACAATACTCCCTTATGCCTACAACTCCTGGCACTCCTGGCTGTTTCCAGCTCTAAGAAGACTGGTTCATAAAGCGTTTTAAAATTCTGATTTGAAAAAGAGAAATAGTTCCAGTATTTGAGAAGTTATCTAACTGTAATTTAAATAAAAGTTACAAAAGACACAGTTAAAAATTCTTCCATGATTCTTCCACTTCATTGTGAGCCAATGAAGAGGACAAAAGGACAAAGAATACATAAACATAACATCCAGTTGCCATAGAGAGCCCTTCTGTATGAGCTTGTGTGAATGGGTTCTTAAGGCACCTATGGATTTGGATGGAGTTGTAACAGAAAACAGCAGGCCAAACACAGTAACATTGCTTGCTGAAAATGTATCATATGAAAATTTTCCAAGGACTAATAAGCTCTGAAGACTAGTGCTCATGCCGAATCTGCAGTAACTAACTAACTCAGGACACCAAGAGCCTGTTCAATCTGCCCAAGACCATTCCAATCAACAACAGACAGACCCGGACCACATCCAAGAGGGTGGAGACTCCTCTAAGCAACGGAAGACTGCAGGATTACATTTATACCTAGAGGAACAAAGATTCCTCTGAGGGACTTCCCAAGCACCCACCTCGAAGCCACAGGTTTATCCTCCACATCTGTGCACACAGCTGGGGCTGGCCTTGTAGCTGCTGCTCCACTAGTAACCATAGGTGAGTAAGCAAATGAAGTAAATGTGTTGTACAAAGAGTTACCTGCTTTTAATAATAATGGCTTGGTTCTACCAATAACAACAGCTTAATCAGTAAAAGCTGAAGAAATCTTTGCTTCTCTCTCTGCCTAACTTCAATTTCCTATCAGGGAAGAGGGAATTTACAAAACAGTCCTAAAACTTCCTGTAACACTCTAACTTGAAGACACAGATTCGAGTACATAATTCATGGTCAATGGTAAAGGAAAAAGATGCACAATTTTCAGCTTTTATTGCCCTCATCACACCTGTTTTACCAATTCAAACCTTGTAAATAATGGCAGAAGCTTCCAATATAGTCCATGTATGTGCATGTTCATGCAGCCTATGGTGTGATTTAAATGTAACAGAAGTAAAATAAATTCATGCACTGAGTTTATCCTGATGTCATTTTATAGAAAGTTCTTTTGAAGTACAATGTTACAATCTTGAAAATTTCAATGAACTAAGTTTATGTAGAGCATATATAAGAATTATATACTCTTCTGCATTTTTATAAACGATTGCAATGGATGCTAAACCATACAAGCCTACAAAAGAAATAAAAACTCCATTACATCACAAAACTCGTTTCACTAGATTACATTTCCATTTTTTGACTTGAATTCTTCTGAGAAAAAGATTTATAGCAAAAGGAGAAATTTACCCGAGATGCTGATCAGATATATATGTATATAGGAGGTAAAAATTGCTTTCTCCCTTAAAATCAAAGACTATTCCACTTTATCTGTAGAGAGCACCTTCCTTCCCTTCCACTCAGCGCAGAAGTGTGTAGTGTACATAACTCCTGATTCTATTTCAGCTTCCTCGTAACTGAAATCTCAGCACTCCATCAAGGTTTCCAGTCAGACTCACAGGGGAAGGAGGATGGGTAATAAACGCTCATGGCCACTACAAATCTTACAGGACTACACTTTCCGAAAAGTAATTTGTTTTTATACTGGATGGTCAACATGTGGACTGTACATGGCTACAAGTATCAACCCACAAAACTCTATGATGTTAGTGGTGGTTTCAGAATCCTCACAAATTTAGTATTTCTTTCTTGACAGCGAAATTCAGAAAGAACTCTGCTTCTTCCTCCACTCTGCCTCTGTTCTCCACATCTCATTTTCCAGTGTCCATTAATTCTTTTTCTTAACAACGTGGCCTAGATTGAACACATAGCTGTACATTTACTTTAAGATGCTCCAATTTTCAAATTGAATTTGCATAAAGCTTATGAGGAAGCTGTTGGTAATTTTCATTCCAATCACTTTCTGTGGTAAAAACAAAGCGAAATTTTAAAAAGTAGAATACCAACTTGGTTTTCCAAGTGTATTTCCAGTCTAGCTTTGCATGCTCCTTGGAAGTGTAAGACTTCTATTCTACCAAGTGTCTAAAGTACACCGGTGCAAGATTTAAGAGCCATGGCTCCAGGCTAGAGTAAAAATATTCTTGTCCTTTCTCAGGTGTCCTACTCTGCACAGCCCAGCTGTGACTGCAATTTAACTCATTCTGCAGATTCAGCTATGAACTCAATTTCCAGCAGCTTCATAGGCAGATCATTTATAGCTTTCCAAAAGGGTACAACCTATTTTAAAACTGTCTACCACAACAACAAAAACAGATTGTAATTTCAGCACCTGGTCAAATAACTTTAAGTGGGTTGAACTTGAGCTGAATCTACCTCTAAAATAAAACCATTTTTAAACTTTTGTAAAAAATCTGTTTAGTAGCTTTGTCCAACCACAAAAAACCTATTCACAGGTAATTACCTTCTTTTGAATTCATCACACAAACCCCCAGTTTTGGCTGCACACCGAATGGTGAGCGCTGTGGTAAATTTAAACATACAGCATAAAGGAAGTCAAATGTTTTGACTATCTTTAAAATAGGGCAAAAGGAGAGACCAGGCTTTCATAGGTCAATTGGTTTGTACAGTTCCTGGAAAAATAGGGAGGAAAATATGCAAAACTATTTGTAAGCTCCAGAAAGTGACACAAACAGTCACAGATTTGCCACTAACCAACATCTATACCAATCAAAATGAATCCCATTAGAGAATAACTGGGCTCGTAGATAGGAAAAATCATAGTTACCTTGATGGTTTGTAAGGCTTTCTGCAGTAGCTCAAATGTTTTTCTCATAAAAAACATAAGGAAACATGGTGCAAATGAAACTACTAAAGAGCAAGTACAGAACTTGCCAGAAAACATTAAATTGGAATACTTCAATAGTTCACTGACAAATATGAAGGACTATATACTTATTTTTCATGATGGTCTGCCTCCCCTTCCAGCTTTCAGATTTTTAACTCTCTGGTCCCAAACTTGCTATAAAAGTCTTCACTCAGGTCTTTATTCTGGCAGAGTAGTAAGCAGTAAATAAAAGTGTACTGCTGAAAAAATAAAGTGTGGTACAGAGGTTCAGCAGTCAAACTCAGACATTAATCAGTCTCGACTTCTCTTACACATAAAGTACATTCTGCACTTTACACCATGCATTATTGCATGTGCAGGGTGTGCGTGTGTCAGAGGCCAAGCATCTTTGACAGATCAGAAGTAGTTATTACAGCTGCATCTAATTCCTGAAGCATGTAATGCCATTTAGTCACAGCACTTAACAAGGGAGCTCAAAGGTAGTGATGGCAGACCAGAGCAGCAGTACTGCAGAATAAATGACATTGTTCCTTTTCCTACTCACTTTTATTTCCTTTCATTTTCTCCAACCTCCTGATCTCCCCAGCTGTCTTTCTTAATTTTAGAGGAAGAATATCCCTACATATTCCCGTAGTATGATCTTTGAGTTGGCCACCATTAAGCTAAAGCAAGAAGTATTACTGATTCTGCTATGCCTGTGGGTATTAGAAAAAAGGGAGATGGCCCTTTCCTTTCTGGGCATTTAAATCACACTAAATAATCAACACCATCCAAAGCTGCACTCTCTCACCTGCAAGTGCTTAATAGTGTAATTGGTTCTCTCACATATCACAGAGTACATGAAACTATTCTATAAAGTGATTTCTAAATCCATCCCAGACAGTAGATGAATTCTTTCCTTGCCCTAGCTCCAACCCTGGTTTCCCTAGGCACATTGTGCCACATCACTACCCACTAATGCCAGAAGCACATGTTCAAAAGCAAAAGCAACCCTCAATTGTCATCTTTCCTTACTGTCTGCTCAACGATGAGCTTAGTAGCCTTTTCTTTCTTGATACAATTGCAAGGTTCAGATGTGCTCCCTTTCTTTTAGAGCTGTGAACAGAGCAAAAGGTGTCCCTTGCACAAGCAATGCTACTCCAGTTGCTGTCCTGTCTCTTGGAGTTAAAAAGTGCTGAAGGAGAGGACAGTTAACATTGCTTGATGCAGGACTGTGGTTATTTCTCAATCAGTCAGGGACAGTTTGGTGACGCATACAATTGTTTAGTTTGAATAGGTAAGAGTACATGAGCTACCATAGTAGATTCATCTGTTTGTGCATGGAGAGTGAGAACTACAAAACCTATATCCATCCAGCAAAAGAGGAATTAAACATCATACTGTATCTGCTGGTACCCAAGAACACCTATTTCTAGTGCCTTGCAGAATTCTAATTGGTGACGAGATATATGGGGGATCTGCAGCCACTCAGTCATGAAAGGGTGTCAGGAAACTTCTTGGAGACCTCTTAGAGAGAAGCAAAAGCAAAGCAGTCTAAGAAAAATAAGTAGTAATCATAGAATAAAGGCATAAAATGCAAGATGGTTGGCCATCATCATAAAAAAAAAATATCTCAGTCCATTATGTACTGCTTGTATAGTTGATAAATACAGTGACAGAACTAAGTGATGGCTTGATTTAATGGAGGAAGATACAATGTCTGAGCATAGATATATTTTTTTCCTAAAAACGATGGTTATATTTAACAGACAAAATGCCCAGTATACAGTCTTCAGATTCGGGAAGAGTTTTGTGTGTACACAATATTTGAGAGTCGATGGATCGCAGAGGGGTAAACCACCTGCAGTGAGGCTGGATGGACATGGCACATTCCTACAGAGGGGAAACAGAATATAGGCCTGACCATCCTTGAACTGCTAGTCTGAGGCAAGTACTGCTTGGGATGAAGGCTGCTGAAAACTGAGCTTTCAGAGACGAGTAGATACTTTGCCCACCATGGACGTGGCACACCCACCATTCCCTTCATGTCCTAGAAGACTTTAGTTAAACTGTCTGCTATAAACCGTAAGAGAAAATATCCTGTACCTACCTCTATTTCTGAAGCAAATAATCTTTGAAATCCAATAGTAGTTCAGTTATGAAGTCTGTAAGTTGGTAATTCACCTCAGTATAGTAAGCACAGTGCTTAAAACAACTAATAGAGACAGAAAACGTTAAGAAGACACTTTTCACAGGAATTAAAGAAAAGGTTCAGTAGCTGACTGACAACATTTTCTACCTGGGAGCAAGGTAATTATTTGATGATATATAGAAAGAGAGAAGGAAAGAGATTAAAAGAGAAAGCGAATATAGAGTCTTTTACCTAGCCATCACAATGTTTTTTTAAAAAATCTAATCATTACAGCAATAACTGAAATTTAGTTGCTTCCACTATTGAAAACACATATATAAAGTTTGGAATCCACACTGCAGTTGAGGGTAGTGTAATCATGAAATTGCAGTCACATTGCTGCTCTCAAAACAGCTGCCACTTCCTATTCTCAGTAGACTGCACCTTACTACGATACCTATTTTTGAAATGGTTATTTCCTCACGTTATTTCCGTGTGAGGGAAATCAAGCTGATCCTGAAATGGTGATGTCCCCTAATGCTTTCAGAAATTGTGATGGATTGAATCTCAAGGACAGAGAGAAATCTCCTTCTGAGTCCCCAGACAAATAACAGCTACATTGAAAAAATAAAGGACAGAGAAATTAAAATTCTCAAGAACATAAGGTGTTATAGATGCCTAATTTTTGAGAAAAAGAGTAATTCTTACACCTAGAATTAAAGCATTCTGATCCTTTGCAATGCTGCTAAATATAAAATCCCTATCAGACACTTCCAAATCATGTTCTCTTACATTGCTTATTAAAATACTTATCTGACTAAAACCTGTAATTTAAGTTACCCAGCTATCAGCACTATCACTTTTATGACTGAATGCAATAGGGAAATAGATTAAAAAATAATTAAGAAAATCATCACCATCATCTACAAAACAGCATTTCACAGTTAACGCATTTCAGAGCGAGAATTTTCTACAGATAGCCACTGAAGATAACAAGCACCCAGACTCATCTCTGAAACAATGTATTTAGCAGCAAGTGGATAAAATGGGGGTAAAAGGCAAGAGAAACAGAATTTTGGGGTAGCAGTTAAGTTCTGAACAACGTCTTGACTAATTTTTCATGTACATGAATCAGCATCGCTGTAACTGCTTATAATAAAAAGAAATCATGTTTAGTTTTGTTTAACTGTGCTCTAACTTTTCTCTAAACTGGAGACAGCATTTATGATAAGTATAACCTAATTGATGGTTATGAAATGATGAGACCATTTAGACAGATGTCTGATTCTCCATGGACATTTTTTCTTCAGGAGAAACAAGAAAGGCCTGCAGCTGTAACTGTCTTTTCTGAATTTATGGTGGCAGATCTGTCTATCTGGAGTAGTGTCATCTGCCCTTTTAGAAAAATATCAGTGCCTGTAAGGCTTTCAAAGATAAATTATCTATGTGAAGGAAAGATTCCATATTGACCTACTGATTTTTTTTTTCCATTAAGATAAACTCAAATGAGGGTTTTCTCCAAAAAGGCAATAATATTTACAACTTCCATCAAAACTATCCAATAAAAATGTAAAGGTACTAAATGTTTGTATGCTTAATACTCCACAGACTGTCCCTAAAAGTTATAAGGTCTTCCTAAAAAGAGCTAAATTAAAAGGAACAGTCAAGGCAAATATGTTGTTATTGCTGCCATGATACTTGGGCAGAATCACTGTAGCTGTCTTGAACCAGAGTGGAACTCACTAAAGTGGAACAGTTTGCAAATAGCAACAGATCTATCCCTTGCACAAGTACTGCAAAGCTGAAATAACACAGCAAGCACACCCAGTGTTTGGGAAAAAAGACAATAATAACAATTGTCAAATAACTTGCTCACTGGTTCAGTATCTGTAGTTAAATAATACAGGCAAAGTTATTTTCATAGAAAGAGATCCTACCAACAGATTCACTGCAGAGGATAATGTTATGAACATCATGTAAAAGCACTAGCTCACGTGTTCAGGCTGGTAATACAATGTACAACATGTACACTCAGATGCTTGCATGTAACAGCTGGAGGTAACTTTATGTCCTATTTATTCCCCTAACCATAAGCAATAAAACAAATTAACAGGAAGATGACATGAATAATATTTTATTAAAGGATGAAGGGGCAAGAGTGCATAACATGGATGGTAATGTGCTACTTCCTTCTTCTGGAGCCAAACATACATAAGTTACTCTAGGCAAGAGATGACAAATGAAATGCCTGTCCATTCTTGGTAATGCTGGAAAGACCATCAGCTTCTGTCTAGAAGTCATGTGAATATAAAATGCGAAAGATTAGCACAAGCTCTTCCTGCTATGTTTGACTAATTACTCTCAATTTCTATAAACAGATAAAAGAACAAAGGATCTCATAACACAGGATTTTAAGGGGAGAAATAAAATTTATTAATTACAGATTTTCACCTGCCCTGGATTAGAGTCCCCATTTTCTTTGAAGGCTCTAATTCACTGAAAGCTGTAAGTACTAGTGCTATAAGAAGAAAGAATGTAAAACTGGGTTAAAATGACATTACCATTTTCCAAGTAACACTCTTAACCACAGAATAGCTAATGTTCTTTTAATAATTTAGCTCTTCATATATTGTCTTCTCATGGCACCCAGTTAAACAGAAGAGGGTAAATTAACCTAAGCTCTTTTTAACTCCTGTGAAAATAGTGTGCTTACAAACTTGTGAATGAAAGAATGCAAAGCAGAAATAGAAATCAATGTTTTGATTTTTAAGCTTTCTTATTTCCAAAATTTACACTTCTGTTTTTTTTTTTCCTTTACAAAATTTTGTAAAAAGCATTCAAAACTAATAAAAATAATTCAACAGTATGAGTCGGTTACACTAAGTAGACTACTTCAACAGCAGACATTTCACAGAATCACAGAATCACAGAATTCTAGGGTTGGAAGGGACCTCGAAGGATCATCCAGTCCAACCCCCCTGCCAGAGCAGGGTCACCTAGAGTCCATCACACAGGAACACATCCAG